>JARHVA010004621.1:482500-1082500 GCA_037957365.1 Torreya grandis
CAAACTTGTATGACCCTTCATAACTTTGCATTTGAAAAGTCATATGGTGACCCTTCATAAAAAAAAGCATCTTTTCCTCTTTTAGCTTTATCTTGGTGATTTTTTGTATTTTTTAAAGTGTCTTTTCATGGAAAAATGTGCCATACCTCTTTTATCTTCACATGATGACTCTTGGAATTCCTCAAGATGACTCTTCATGAGAAAATGCATCCCATTCCTCTTTTGTATTTTAGCTCATTACTCTTTGACTTCTCCATGGGCCCTCTTTTGACTTATATGCAACCAAAAATATATTCATTAATATTAAATAAATATTAACACACATTAGCCAATATATGAATATTAAAAACACCATTAAATGTAATGGGGCCTTTATCATCAATAATGCTATAACTTTGACATTAATAAAAATATTTCCAGCAAGCTTAATAATAATATCAATAATTTTTTACACCCTTGAACAATTCAAAACCAAGCCTTGTTACTCCATTATTACAAGCAACTTGCACACACAATCATTAAAATGGGAGAGCATTGTGAATTTCTTAGAGAAGGTGTTGGGATTATCATGGAGAGTGGTTGATGGAGTTTAAATTGCATTGAGGAGAATAAAAACATAAATAAATACCTCCATTTCACCCCTCCAAACATGGCAAACCCTAGAGAAAACATAGACCATGACAGTCAACTTACAAACTGTGCAAGAGAGTAACTTTCCTTGCCAAATAGCTTCCCACATGTGCCAACTTGGTGGGAAAAATTGTAAAATTAATTTAGAAACCTTTTATAATACATCCAAATTGATTTCATGTATCCAAAGAGTTCACAATTTCATGGGAATTTTACAAAACTCACCCTATGGGGATTTGAGCCTAAAAAAAACACCTTAGTTCCTTAGCAATTATTCATAAATCTAAGGAGCTTAATCAAATGACCAATGCCATTAATTTATATTCCAAGGGGTCCCTTATTTTGGTCAAAATATTAGCTTCCAAATATACCTATACGACCTATGCCATTCACTTTAAAATGGCCTTTATGAGCTTGTGAAGAGAGCGATAGGAGAGAGGAAGCATTTTCTACAATTTTGAGACTTGAAAATTCTTTCCATGTTTGATTATAACCTTTATAATCCAAAGAGACACCTCTACAATGTTTTATTTTGAAAGTGAGTTCAATAAGTCTGTACAAGTGCCCAAAACTCTCTTTTAAGCATTGAAATCCAAGATTCTAACTTCTTTATGGTTTTTGACATATGTAGCAGTTATGTAACTACTCCAAGGTCCTTGTAAAGTCTCTTGTATGAATTTTTGGCATTTTAAATCTTGGTCATACATGAAAGTTAGCAAAAATCACCCTTTTCCTTATAAAACACTACCTTAAAGTTCACAAATGAACCTTAAACTATTCAAATCATCATGAAACATTATTAGAAGGTGACTAAAGTATTAAGAGACCTTGAAGGACACCTAACTAATTATGACACTTTTTGACCAAGTTTCATCACTCCATGACATGGCTAGACCATTACAAGACCATAACAAGGCCTTACCTTAATTTTTCCAAATAAACCTTAAACAATGCTAATAAGGATTTACGAAGACTTTTTAAAGGCTATTAAGTCATGACAAGGTTATGAACAAGGATGAAATAACATGACACTCAATTTTTTGCCTATAGGGGCTAACATTTTGACTTTGGAGGTCAAAATTAGTCAACAATAACTATTTTTATTGTCACATCTATGTTTTCTAATGCTTCTCTTATATTTAGATCTTTTTGATCTAATATGAATAGAACTATTTTTCTTCTCCTTTCTTTGAAACCTTAAATTTTGCATTGTAACATGAGATTAATGTAAATGGATACAAAGGGTGAAAGGGATGGGTTGAGCTAACCTCAACCATCCTCTATGGCTAAGTGTTTTTTATGTATCCATTAATTTTAAGAGAGAAGTTAAGCGAAACACATTTCTCCCACCTAGTAGAGTGCATGTAATTAATATAATACTATAATGGAATGCAATCATAGGTATGAATTTCAACTCTTTAAAACTTATGACTTTGACCTTGTAATGGTATTTAGACTTAGTTCATGGCTTGATCCTTTAGGGTTCTTAGATTGGGAAACTTTAAGATAGTCCATCTTAGTGTGTAGATGTATATTGAGTGATAGGTAAGTGATTAATAGTTATGAACAGGCTTAGGCTTGATATGCTTATACAACTATATCTTTGGGTAATCACCTCCAAATCAACATGAATAACATGTAGGTTGACACATATGGATATATTTTTTAAAATACTATTAAAGGGTGCACTGATATATATGACCCATGTGGATAGATCAATATTGTGTCATTGTTTGAGGAAGTGCACAATTATCTAAGGAACAAGAACAATGATTCTAAGACCATGAGAGTCTGGTAATGGTCTTAGTCTATTTAGGTAAACACTATGAAAATATCATGTAGCAATAATTTCAATTTGGGAAGGTCACACCCATGTATGAGTGAATGAATATGAGGATACAAAAATAAGAATTACATGTGCACACTAAGTCAAGTATACCAAAGCTTGGTCAAAACTGACATTATTAAGTGTCTAATACCAAATATGAGTGTCTACACTTGTCATGAATTTAGTTTTAGAATTCATTATAAACCTACCATTATTTTAATTATTTCTAATGTTATTCCTTCTCAGAATTCCATGGTTTAAAAATATCACTTGGTGTTTATATTTCAATTCTTTATTTTCAACATGTAATTCTTCCTACATCTAACATATTTATATTACCTCCCAAGTTCTTCCAATTTCTCTAAGTATTTCTATTTCCTTCTTATTTGTCTTTAAATCCTCCAAGCATAAGTTTTACTCATATGTTTCATTAATTTTTAGTGTAGGCTTTTTCCATCTTGTAGTTTTACCTACATATTTGTTAGTCATTTTGCTTAGGGTTGTTAAGATCATTAGGGAAAATACACTTAAATACGTTTTCTAATAGTGATTTGAGTTGTTACCTTTTTGTTGACATAATAACTCACTATATAATGTACCTCCTTTGTACTTTTTGGCTAATTAATCAGTTAATGAAGCTTTTTTATGCAATTTTTATTGTGGTAATTTTACTCCCCCCACTCCTAGTTTTTTCATGTAATCTTTGACATTCAAAGATATTGAAACAACACTAAATGGTATCAGAGCTCTAAAATGAAGACCATTTTTCCATTCCTAAAATCCTTGGTGAGATCTTTCTTGCATGCATTCTTGTTGGCTTTCTTAGTTTTCAACATTTTCAAGGTTTTGGTGGGATTTCATAAAGATACATGCAAACTATTTAGTTGGAGCATCAATAATAAAAAAATAGTGCCATCAGATTTATAAGGTGCCAAAACCCTAGGACCGACTATAAACATGACCTAGTTTTGTGACAATCATATTTGACCATTTTGGAGGGTTTTAGGGCATTTTTGGTGATTTTGTGCAAATCCGTACAGTCAATTTCTACAAAGGAAAATAATTTTTTGGGTTTTTATATTTTTTGGATATCCTTAGTGGGTATTTAGTGGATTTTACATAAGCATTATATATTTGGATATTCTAAACTTGGTAGGATTTTCACATTTGTATGCACTAATTAGAGTTTTAGGTCTTTGTTGCACATGCAAGAAATTTAGAGTGCATGTGTAGTCAATAAAATCAACATTGGGACTTTAGGATGCATGTAAAATCAACAAACCTAACATTGGAACTTTAAGCTACATGTGCAATCCAAAACCCTAATGTCAAAACTTTTGATTGGAGGCACAACCCAAACCCCTGACGTTAGAACTTTTGACTATAAGCATAGCCCAAAAAATAAATGTCAAAACTTATGACTTATGGTGTAGTCCAAAACCCCAAAAACTATAGGAGGCAATTACATCCTTAACATAAAAATCCACTATGGGAACTTTTTGAACCTTTGACACTACATGAATCAACTGAAACCCCGACACTAAGGGGACTATCTGAACCCTTGGAACTGTGGGAACTCTTCAAATCTAGGACATTGAGAGAACTCTTCAAACCTCCAACACTGTAGAAACTCTTTGAACCTATGAAAACTATAAGGGATGACTACAACCCTAAAAAATAACTCTATCGACTATAACACACCACTAAAACCTTGATGACAGTCTAGAGGAAATCAAATTTAATCATGAAATTAGTGACACTTTTTATTTAAAAAATGGGTATAATTTTTGGATGATGTCACTTCCACATCAATCACATCAATAAAAGTGAAAGGGGAAAATGCTCATAAAAGGTCTTATCCCCTTGGTCATATGGTGTGATCATATGGAGGGGGTTTAAATCTTAATTTTACTAGTTAGGGCTTAACTCTATCACCCAACCAATCCTCCCATCAGCCCAAGCATTTTTAAAAAAATTCAAAATTCTATGTTGGGTGGAGATTTTCCATGTGATCTCAAATTTAAAAATGGCTATAAATTTTGATTGGTAACTCATATTTGAATGTTGTTTTCTTCAAAAGTACTTATGTTTTCATGATCTATGCATTTGTTGTCATTTTGGGTCTACTATAACTCCTTTCAAACCAACTATTATACACTCTTGGATGCATTATCAGCTGAGCTTGATGTCCCTCTAATTATTTCATACTTATGCATAAATTTATCAATATGAATTCTTGGTTGTGTTTAACATCTATACGAGTGTGCTTGTATTTAAAATTTTATGGGGGGGTCACTTTGATAGTTCTAAGGGGGTACTGTGTGGTGTTGTGAAGTTTTATTTTCTAAATTTCTTCTTTCCTTTCTACAACAACCTCTTTTTTGCATTATGGATTTGAGTCCAATAAGTCTAATCACAACATTTAATTATCATGAATGGAAATTTAAAATGGAAATCATTTTATAATCCAAGGGTTACTATAAAATTATAATGGACAACGAGAATGAACCTAAAATAGTAAAATAAAAATTAAATGGTTAAACCATTGTGATAAAGTCCATGGACTAGAGTGTCTTTCCATCTCTCCTAATCTACTCTTTCATATAGAATCTACCAAAACACCTATTCAAGTGTGGACCACTCTAGGAATGCTCTTTGTGAATAAGGATGTGATGAGAGGCCATGAACTAGAGAATGAACTCATCAATTTGAGCCTAGATGACTATGATACCCTTCAGGGCTTATTCACCAAGTTTAGTCTTCTGAGTTTGTAGTTGAAAAAATGTGGAATTGATAAGAAAGATGAACATCTTGTTCTATTGATACTCTTTAAACTGAGTCCAAACTATTGTGTATTTTTCTCCAGTTTCCATGACATAAAAGTGCTCTTGGATCCACATCGAATATGCCTTATTTAGATACTTTTGTTGTCAACTTGATTTGGGAGAAAGATAAGTTGATACAAATGGGCACAATGAAGTCCTCAAAATATCTTGCACTATTTGCTAAGAAAGAGAAGGCTTCAAACAATAGAGAGAAGAAACAAAATAAAAAGGATCATGATAAGGATGTAAATCCTCCCACATACAAATCAAATAATGAGATCTCTTCTTCCATTCTTTAGCCTAAGAAATATATGATCAATTATGAGTTTTCTTGGCAAAGCATGATGAAATTAAATGTTTGAAGAATCAAATTGAGCAAATGACTAATATGCTTGAAAAGCATAATATCAGTTTCCTTATTTATAATAATAAAACTTCATCAACCCATGAATCCTCTAAGGAAAATTATCATGGTAAATAAAAGGAAAAAGATAAGGGTAAGTGGAAAGCAAAGGGAAAGGCCCTAGTTATATTCATACCTCGGAATCCTACATGGGTCATTGACTTTGGTGCCTCACATCACATGGCCTCTTCATAGATAGATTTTAGTTCCTTGGAACTATGAGACATGTCCTCTATACAAATGTGTGATGACACTTATAAAAAGGTTCTCGAGAGAGGGTATATTGAATTGAGTGGTGAAACATTCAATAATGTTCTAACTATTCCCTCACTTGCAACTAATCTCCTTTAAATTTATTAGATCACTCATTTTGGTCTAAGAATGCGAGTTAAATTCATTCCATAGTCAATGTATGTTAGAGAGCTACATAATGATACTATATTGGTGGTGGGAATGGTTGGTCATTATAATCGACTATACAACTGATCACACTTTGGTTCTAATGCTCCTTCGAATTATTCTTCTTTGGACTCACCTAAACTTAATGACATTTTAAAACCTAATCACATATCTAATATTAATGACTCTTCTTATAATACATATGATTACAGTAGTGATGGGGACACACCTCCACCATCTCCTTATCACCTTCCAAATTTAAAGGAGTTATATCTTGATCAACATACCTCTGGTCTACTTTAGAAATTATAAGGAACATGTACATTGATCCAAGACACATTAGATATTGGGAAATCTATTCCATAGTTTTAGGGAATTATTTAGTCCTTCTTATCCTCTAATCTCATTTCACCATAATTGTAAAAGAGCAGTTGGCCCTCCTACCTTGAATGAGGAGAATAATTATTTGTATAGGAATCACACCTTTGTTGAAGATCCATCAGGCATTTAGTAGACACATTCATTGTTTTAGGGTGATCCACTCTTCACTGCATCTACTTTTGATCCATAGGCAGTCCCAAGCACTCCATGGCAGGATACTAGATGGCTACAAGTAGTTGTCAACTATAATGGGCCTTTTTATACCTATTCTCTTCTTTGCTCTCTTTTGGAAAGTTTTTTTTCTACGGGTTTTCTCTTTTTATCCACTTTAAGGGAGTTCTATTGTGTTGGGGTCCCTCATTAGGCCTCATTTTTGGGACCCAATTCTCTTACCCACCTAAGCTAAAATTTAGGGGGTATTAGTGTATGATTTTTATCACTTGTGGTTTTACCTACATGATCATTAATCAACTTACTTAGGGTTTTTGAGGTCATTAGGGTAAAATGCACTTGATGTATTTTCTAATAGTGAGTTGAGTTCTTACCTTTTTGGTGACCTAATCTCTCAATATATAATATACCTCCTCTATACTTTTTGGCTCATCAGCTAATCAATTAGTTAATAAAGCTTTTTGATGCATTTGATGTAACTTTTGTTGTGGAAATTTTTCTCTCACCCACTCTTAGATTTTTTGTGTGATCATGGATGTTCAGAGATCTTGGAGCAATCCAACATTGATCACTTACTCATTATGCTCTTCCAATTTATTCATATGTTGTTAACCACTCTCTTGTAAAAACAATATGATATTCCAATCTATTCTACTTCTTCACCTTCTAGTTCTATACAAAGTCCTAATAAATCTAATATAAAGCATACCTCATGTGACTTATAAAATCAAATCAAAATTATTTCTCAATTGTCTCAAAATCCAAAATATATAGCCATTTTTAATGATATTTTATTAAACCATTTAGCTTATAAGTGATTGCATATCTATTTACAATTTGTATATCTAAAGTTTGAATTGTTGAATCAAAAGGGAGATCCTTCACACCAAAGATATTTCTATGAATCTTAAAATATTATGCACTTGATTAGTTTTATGATTTACCATGTGGATTCGTACATTGGAGATTATATGCTTAGATATAGAACTATGTGTTATCAAGATGAGTTATGAGTTACCCAATAATTAGATTCAAATCATATTTATTGAGAGTTTACTTCCAATTATTAAATAAAAGTACATGTTCAATTTATTTATTTATTTTGAGGCCTTGTGTTTTTTAAATAAAATGTTAAATCAAGCCCTTAATTACAAATATTCTCCTAATAATATTGCATTTCAAAAAAATCAAGATTTAAGCATAGAGTAAATTATGGTAATGTTTAAACCAAGATGATCATAGAAATGAAGTCAATTTTATATAAAATCCATCTCAAAGCCCATCTTCACTCAACAAAGGGGGCACTAATAGTTTACTAGGCTTGAGCACCCATAAAAAATATTCGAGAAATTACTTGAGTGAAATATTATTACCATACCTCCAATAAGCGAGTTGGGTCATTCAAGACTCTTCCTTCAATATTATGAATCTAGTGAATTTTATGACTATCATATATTCCAAGGACAATATACATATTTTTGCATTGTTTTGAAGCATCATAACCAAAATATTATTTTTAATAATCAAATCCAATCAATTGGAAAAACTAGAAACTCAAATGCATCAATAGGTCTATTATCTCATAGGTCTAAATCAAACAACAATGCCCATATCCATATGGTAAATAAACCTAAGTATAAAAATGTAAAAAAATAGTTTATGGAAAACACCACATGATGATTTTATAGGAGTGGTTGATTCAAACAAGAAACACAAAACATTTATTAAGATTGTGTTCGATGTGAGTGATATAACATTTGATAGTTCATAAGATAGATTGTTATTTATAAGACCATCCACAAGTGGTAATGAAAAATATGGAATGATGATTGACAATGATTCAAGTTTGAATATATGTATTTAACAATTTATATATAGGATTGAAACTAGCTTGGATGATTTAACATATACTTTGATGGTTATTCCAAGATATGAGGGTATTCGTAGAGAACATCTTCAATATATTATCTTTCCTATTATATTAAGTCCAAAGATAATTTAAATGTTAACTATGTTGTACCCACTAATATATCATTTATTGATTTGCTTGGAAGACCAAAAATACATATAATGAGAGAAATTTCTTCTAATTTACATCAATGTTAAAATTTAGACATAATTTACGTAAATATTTAAAATTCAAACATTGAGTTCAACTAGTTACAATTATAATAGATATTAGTTTTCAAAAATTAAAAATTTAGAAATAATTTATATGTAAAAAATAAACCAAATAAAATAACAATCTTTATACCTAAATCAAGAGAGAATAAGGTATAATTACATAAATTTACCCCAAAAATGTTGTGTATGTCATATATTATTACCAGTAGATAATCACAATATTCTAAAGTGTATCAATGTATACAAGGTATTAGTCATATGAATGATTACTCAATCAATGATTTATTATCACTATATTTATGATAATATCAACACTATTTATATGATTCAAATTATTATAGAGCCTCACCTTATACATCTTATGACAATGATCATAAACCCCATTGATAACCAATCCCTTATGATGAAAATTGAACAATATCTATGTATATGCTTCATTGTATTACTTTTGATTTTAAGACCTTGTATGTGGTTTCTTTACATGTCTTATCTTGTGATTTTTATAATTATTAAATATGCAATCTTCTCATGTGACATTTTATACTATGATGAATTCATTATCTTGCATATTATACACATTTTAGAGCACACACCACATTTTCATCATTATTTTCATATATATAGGTTCTAATTCACTATTACTTGTACATATGCTAATGATGTCACTTTCAAGATAGATGCAAGAATTTTATTCAACAGGTTATATGTCACGACCATGGATCTAAATTATGTTAGGGGCACATCCCATGTTCACTCAGGGGAAAATGCTAGGAATAAAATTTCCTATAGTGCAAGTAAAATTGAAGAATAAAATAAGCTACAAAATAAGAGACACAAGGGAAACATATTACATAGAGATTACATGAAAAACCCTTGTAAAACTAGCAAGGGAAAAACTATGGGAAAATGGTAGCTTCCAAACTTCATATTAACATCAAAAAATCTCTTCTACAATAGCTCCTCCAACAACTCTTTTAGTGCTAATAACAAATCAATCATTGCTTAAACCTAAATAATTCAGGTTGTGAACCAAGCATACCAATGCCTCCATGATCCAACCTCCAGGCATGCAAGCACAAGCTTGCATGGATCCACTAATTGGATGAAAAATACAAAATAAATCTTATGATTTTATAACATTTAAAACAAGAGAGAGAGTGAGAAAGTAACATCATATGTGGCCCAAAAAATTTGCCACATTCCATATGGGTACTAGTGATCAATAATAAAATGTCTGTTTTCATGTGCAAGGGTCAAAAAAATGGACCATCCACTTTAGACAAGATCCAAGCCACTTCTATGTGACTCAAATTTTTTTCTCCCACTCCACATGTGAGGATAATCAACAATAGTAAACTCTTGTCTTCTTCTTCTTCCATGTGCACACCAAAGTCCAAAAGGTGTTGTAATCACTTTTGGACTTTCTCCACATATATGAACCATTGGGTCCCTTATAAATTAGACCCATACCTAGCCCTTTGTATTTTTCACCACATGAAAAATCCATGTGACTAAGAAGAATAAAACCCATGTGCTTTTGTGGATTGATACACCCCACTCTCATCATATCAACCTGATCACACTTTGGAGACCTTCCATGGTCCCTACCACATCACAAATTAGCCACATCACTAACCATCCACATCACTAGCATGCCACATCACCATGAATAGTGGTTGTGAATAATTACTTCACACCTGACATACTCCCACTTAAAGTTAATATACATAGGCTTTTACCACACTTGAGCATTCTATAACTAGTTGTAAATCTATGCCCACTGTGCCCTGACACAAACCTAGTAGAAGTTTTATTAAACTTCTAAAGATTTTCTACCCTGATTGACTTTATCAACATCTACTCTTCTATAGAAGATTTTATCACCTGAAGTGGCTCTTCACTTTTCCACAAACCAATCCTCCATTTGATATTCTACCATGAACTGCTCACAACTCCCACTACTTGGAAGTATCATTGTCTAGTGATCACCATGGCATAATGAGGCTTCCTACTCCTAATGAATCCAATACACAAGACACAACATGTCTGTAGACACCGCAAACGTGTCTGCACCTTGGTTCTCCCCCTTGGTCCTTTCTCCCCCTTGGTCCTTTCTCCCTCCTAGTCCTCCTTGGTCCCTAACCCACCTAGGTCTTATTAATTAGAAATTAACATCTATTTTTAATTAATTGAGGCCCCCTTTCCACCCTACCCTTGCCTCCTTGGATCCTCCCTTGAATCCCTCCACCTTCCCCTAGCATTTATTAGCCCAAATCTCACCATTATATCCCCCCTCGTCCATTTTGGCATCCTTATGACCGTTCTGCCCATGACCCCTCGCTCGGCGGCATGCAAGAATGGGCAGAGGCTATTTTTAGCCTCTGTGCCCATCCTGCGACCGCCGACGTCGGCGACCCTTCGGCCGACGTCGGCAAAACTACCGGTGTCGGTAGCCTTCATTATCCCCTTCTGCGTCCGTTGCACCCCCTGGACTCTTGAGCTCGCAAACAGCTTCTCTCGGTGCTTTGGCTCTCATCTCTCCTCTGTCTTAACCTCGTGCAGCAGCAGCAACAGGTGAAAAAGGCCCTGGATCAGTATCTTCTCCTTGCAGCAACTCTTCCGTGGCTCCAGCAACATCTTCTCCTCTCTTCATTCAGCAGGCTAAAGGTAAGCTAGTCTGGTTTTTATTTCATTTCTTCAGTTTAATCATCTATCTTCTATTGTCCTCTGTGTCTCTTCCTCTGTCCTCCCCCTGAGAGGTTGCAAAGCCTTCTCAGGCCCCTTCCTCTGTGAATCCTCCTCTTCCCTGTCCTCTGTGTCTCTTCCTCTCCCCTGTATCTCTGCCTGAGACCATCCACAGACCCGTCCATCAGACTCAGACCCGTCCATCAGACTTAAACCCGTCCACAGACAGACCACAGAGCAAGACTCAGACCAGACCCTGCTCCAACCCGACTACAGGCCACAACCCCGACCGACGCCGGTCACTTCCCCAACCGACGTCGGCAGGATAGCCGATGACGGCAGATCATCTAACCGACGCCGACGACATTTCCGACCTCGGCGACTGTCTTCAGCCCAACTCCTTCATTCAGGTAATCATTTCTCTTTTTTCTTTCCTTTCTACTTTCTTTATCACTTCTGTATTCTGGCATTCTGTCTTTTATCAGTCACTTATCTCATCAAAACAGTGGGTTGACCTCCCTTAAGGAAGTTTTTACACTTCTGGGAACAAGCCTTTGCTTGGCAACCCACTGCCTATCTGTCTAACATTTTTCTTGTCCTAGTTTTCTTTCTTCTTTGCAGGTGTCATTCCTCCACAGCCAAAGAGGAGTGCCCACGAACGTCTGGATTTACGGTGCGCAATCTTTAGTCCAGGTACTTCCAAGCCTTGTCCATTACTTTCTTTTTCTTAAGTTTGAAAAGCAATTTGAGGTAGAAACATCTCTGGCACACCCGGTGGGACCCTAGGTTCCTCCTGGGTTCCTTTTCCTTTTCATTCATTTAGGTGCATTTAGGCTCCTTTCCTCTTGTCTCTTTCTTCTATTCCAAATGACACTATAAGCAGGGCTAAAACAAACCTTTCTTCCTTGCATTCTAGACTAGTCTAAATATCATACTCTCATCCCTTTCTCCATCTTGTCTTCATAACAATATCACATTTCGACTTGGGCTTAAAACATATTGCACTTTCATTTCTGCTTGTGCTTGCATTAGTCCACATCTAGTAACTTAGGCGCATATTGAATAAACCGTAGACACTTTATGTTACACTACCTGATCACATGCACTAAAACAAACATAAAACATACCTGAGACAAGGCCCGACTGGGAATTCATCCCCCAGCGGATACCTTACCTGTCCCGGTGACCCCACTTGGATTTCATCACCAAGGGGGAAGCCCACTCCGTTCTCTGGCGGAGTCTAAACTCTAGGCGAGGTATATCTTGGCTAAGCGAGACCAGCTAACCACTGGAATCGTGAAGTGAGGGGAGCTTGCTCCTTAGCACCAGGCCACGTACCAGACCCTAACACAGATCTTTGAGCACCTAAAACAACACCTGAAACCATCCTTAGACCACCTTCTTCTAGGACCCATTTTTCAGCCAATCTTCCCAAACATTCATCTAAGGCATAAGCCACAAGTTTCTAAGGTTAATTCCTAGGATTTATCGCTTAGGCTTGTCTGTCTTTCTCTGTTTTCCTCTCCTCATCTGTTTGTTTGAGTGTGTGAGGATGTTTTCTTCTTTGTTTTCCAAGAACCTTTTGGCTCTCTGGAAAACACAGTCACTGACATCGGTTCTGCCACCGACATCGGCTTCCCCTATCACCGGCATCGGTTCTGATACCGATGACGGCTTCATCTGTTACCGGCATCAGTTATCTGACCGACGTCGGCCTCATTTCTTACCGACATCAGTTTTTAAACCGACGTCGGTCTCTGTCACTGTCCTTTTTTTCCAAAACCAGCAACCTGAAACCTGTCCTTTCTCTGTCAAAGACTTCATCCTGGTCTTCTGAAACTGAGCAACACAGTTCCTGAGACCTGAACCTTCTTTGCCTTGCATGGTTTTCACTCGTAGCCAAGCCAAGGCTCTTGTCGACCACGCCTGCCGTCAACCACTTCCGTCCACCCCATCCGTGACCAAGCCTACAATGGAGTTCAACTCGGAGACCGAAAGAACTCCTGTCCGTCCAACCCCGCCGCAGACTCCCATTGTCCAAGAAGGGGACCAAGACTTCGAGCGATTCTTGGACCTCAATGTCAAGGCTTTGCAACACTATCTCGCGCATAGCCGAACGCGAGACTCCTTGGGCAATCCGATCTACGAAATGCCGGCCTCCCTTGTCGCGACTACAGCTGTATCGACAACATCCATAGTTCAACCTTCGGACACTCAAGCCATCGCTTTGACCACTGACCAGACTTTGACCAATCCTCCAGGTGTGGCCTCTCCCTCTATCATTGGGCCCACTTCCACCGGGGTTCCGGCCCCTTGTCAACCTCAACCCGCTCAACCTCTATCCACTCCATTTCAAAGCCTTGTCGTCTCTATCCCGCCTACCCTGGCCCCTATCAACACCAGGGTGGCTTCTTACCCCTTGGCCCCCGTTACCACAGTCCAACCTCTCGTGGTAACAACGGGCCCAGCTATGTCTTCTAACCAACCACCTTTAGCCTTCACTTCTGCCCCTGCAATTAGTCATCCGTATATTATACAACCGACTATGTCGCACGCCTCCTCTAACCTCTTCCAAGCACCCTACAACTTAGGGGGTGCGCAACCCGTCAATCTGTCGACAGACATCATCAAGATGCTGATGGACAAGATGACCAGTCTTGAGACCTCTGTTTCTGGCTCGCGCAACACTCTTTCATATGAGCAGATCTGTAACGAGCCCATCCATCCTTCTGTCCCAATCGACCATATCCTAGCCAGTGGGAGCTTCCGAAGTTTTCTCGTTTTCAAAACAAGGAAGACCCACAACAACATTTGTGGGCATTCAGACACGCCTGCTACCTCATTGGCCATGACGATGCGTTACTCTTACGCACGTTTCCTATGTCTCTCTCGGGTGCTACACTTGACTGGTACAGCTCCCTTCCTAGTCATTCTCTCTTCTCATTCACGCAATTGGCTCAGCTATTCCTTGATCACTTTTCTATCAACATAACCAAGAAGGTCTCGATCACAGACCTCTATTCTATTCGGCAATTCGAGGACGAGTCCATAGCCGACTTCGTGGCTCGATGGAGAGGCCTTATCAACCAACTCTCCTTTTCCTTGCCTCAGGCCGAGCTTATTGAACTCTTTTCTCAAGACTGTGCCCGACATATCTCTTCCACTCTGAGGGTTCAAACCTTCCGCACTTTTGACGAGGCCTTCACGATGGCCCGCAAACTTGAGTTGCGTGCCATCGAGGAGAACAAAGTCAAGTTGCGGAGTAAGAATCCCAGCTCTAAGACCAATGACTCTTCTTCTGCCAAGCCATCATCATCCAATTCTAAATCCAAGGCTTCAGCTAATGTCGTGGTTGTCAGACCTTCATCTTCTTCGTCCAATCAGCCTGAGCCCTCTACGTCTCAGAGCGCTACTCGGCAATTCCAGCAAAGATACTTGCAGCGATGATATACTCCTCTTGGAGAATCATATGCATCTGTGCTGGAAAAGTTTCTTAAACAGGGAGTCCTCAATCTCCCTCAAGCCCGACCTCCTCCGCAATTCGATCCCTCACACGCCATCCCCGCGTGGTATAGGGAGCAAGACTTCTGCAGCTTCCACCGTGTTAAGGGCCATGACACGGAGAACTGCAAGACCTTTAAGAACATAATACAAGACATGCTTGAAAAGGGGGATCTCATCTTAGACAATCCAAATGCACCCCCTAATCAGGCCATTGACATCTTCAAACAACCTTTCCCCAATCATCCGCCAACTCAGAACAATGTCCAGACCTTAATTGACGACAATCATGAGCACAATATTCGGACAGTCAATACGGTCTCTCCTTTCGTCCCCAATCAACCTCTGGAGGTTAGTCCATCCATCAGTCCGTCACATGTGGATGAGCCTCTCTCCCCGGCTAGTTCTCCATTGACCCCTCTCATCTTGGAGGACGCTTCGGCCTTACCAGCACCACTCGTCTCGCCATCCTCCTTTCTGCAGCCTTTGGAGGACCCGACCCTTCCTACTCCTCAGCCGCAAGTGGAGGGCACCGTCATCCCTGCCCTTTACCCGCTGGAGGAGCCTCGCTCCCCGGTTTCTTCTCCACCCAGGGAAGAACCTGTCTCTCCTTCGTCTTCATCTAGATCTGTCATGACTTCACCACATCATGTGTCTAAGACCACTACTCCCATCTCGTCTTCAACCTCGCAACCATCAACATCTTCCTCTCAGCCATTTTCCCGGTTAGTGGAGAAGATTGAACTTCTCCCTTCGAGGAAAGTGACGCCTCAGGTGTTGTGGGAGCGACTTAAAGCCCTTCAACATACCCGCGCCCTCTCATCACATGCCGCTAATCCTCCTAAGGCGGAATCTCGTCAGGCTCTTGACAAAGACTAGACTCTCAAACCCCAACCAAACCCGTCCAAACCGAAGCCTGCATCTATCTCGTCCAAACCCATCAAGTCATTTGGCGTTCGTCCTATCTCCTCCCTCACTCACCCGCAAGTGAAGGTGGACCTGGGCCAGACCTCGACCAGTAGCAGTCTTCCGACCAAGGCGAAGAAGACTGCCAGACCGCAGAAACGAACGCCTCCTTCTCCATCACCATTGCCATCCATTTTGGGCCCCCATCCTTCGACCTTGGCTAGCATCCTTCCCACTCCGACCTTCAACCAAAACTCGTTGCCTCCTTTGCTTCCTCTGCCTACCTCCAGTCGTCCCTCTCCTAAAAAGGTGGTATCAATCGTCAAGAAAGAGCCGTCTCCATCTGTCACCGCGCCATCAACCCATAAGGTGGTACGAAAACCTCTTCTAACCTCGCCTAAGCAAAAGTCACCGACCTCGCGCATATCAAATAGCACAGACCCTCTATTGGGCTCATACTCGTCGATATTGCGCCGACTTCTCCAGACTTCTGACATAACCCTTCCGCCCATCAAGCCTTTCCAACCTCTCGGGTCCAAGCCCTCCTGGTTCGACGATACAAAAATTTGTTTATATCATCGTACACCAGGACATGACACCGAGACTTGCTGTGCCCTCAAGGCTGTCATTCGCTGCCATATGGAGAAAGACACTCTTCTCCTTGAGGACACTCTTGACCAGACCCCGACTCCTTCCTGTCCAACTTCTTCAAACACGTCAACATCTCACCGGCAAGACATGACCCCTTCTTCGCCTCCCATTTTCGAAATCAATGCTGTCCGTATAACCACTAGATCGCAAAAGGACAAGGCCAAGGAAAAAGCTGCCATTCCTTGGACCTATCCCTTCGTCAAGCCACCCCTTGCGCCCAAGCCTAAAATCTCTATCCTTGGCGCGTCCCAACCTTCTTCATCTTCCTCTTCTGGGCCAATCCACGACTCCATGCTGAAGCAGCTTCACCAGACACCTGTGAAGATGTCTCTTTACGACCTTATCCAAACCTCGCCTCAGCACCGTCAAGCCCTTATCCGAGCCTTGCAGGCAGCGGAGGTCCAACCCGAGGACCCCCAACCACTCGCTGCCCTCGTCCACTCCTTGTCTCCTGTCGCTTCCATCACCTTCAGCGATTCTGAGATTCCCACATCTAACACGGAAGATCAGGACGCCGCCCTCTTCATCACTGCCTATGTTGATCGGACATGCATTAAACGCGTTATGATCGACGGTGGCGCTAGCATCAACATAATCTCTACCCACGCCTTTGATCAGCTGGCTCTTCCTCAGAACTGCGTCTCCAAAACTGACGCTATCTTACGCTCTTTCAACGACACCACCGCCACGACCATTGGCACAGTCATCCTCCACATTCGCGTTGGTCCACGCACAGTCCCGGAGCTCTTCTATATCATCGAAGGAGAGTTTCAATACAACCTTCTACTGGGCCGACCTTGGATCCGTGCCATGGCCTGTATACCCTCCACCCTGCACCGTTGTGTGAAGTTCGAGCATGACGGGCAAGTCCACACCATTCCCGCTGACCCTTCACCCTTCAAGACTTGCAACACCACCTATCGTCCTAACGATGTCCTCATCCCCATCAAGCCGTCCACTCCGGCACTGCCTCCATCTGCGGAAGCTTCGACCAGTTCACAATCGGCGGTTGCCCTCACCCCTCCTCTTCAAGCGCCGACCAAAGACCCCATGGAAGACATCTTCCAACGACTATCGCTTGGGGAATATCGCTTGTTGACCCTCGACATGTTCCAAACTCCACAAGAGTATGGACGCCTTCACCTCAGTCCTAATTATGACCCTCGGATCGGGACGGTCATACCTTATGGTCCTCCTCACTTCCGAACCAACTTTGTCTATGGGGGGCTTAATCAAGCTCCTACCTACGACACTTCCCTCTCTTCACCCCAACCTTTCACATCTGATTTCTCGTTTCTTGGCAACCCTGCCTTTGCACACACTTACCTTCACAGGTGTGCATGGAAGGGTTTTGGTTTCGGATGTTATGAGCAGGGCTCCCATCAGCCCATCAAGCCGCTCAGTGATCACGACGCCAAGAAACGCTATGGCCTGGGATATCATGACCCCACTCAGGCTCCTTCCGACCTTTGTCCCGAATCAACCACTGACCAATCTCTTCCAGTCTCGCCCATTTCTCCTTCGTCACCTACGGAGTCGGTGGTTTCCATCCCTCCTAGTTTTTTTTTTCCATAAACACCGTCCGCCTGGAACCCCTGACTTATCAGCTCAATGGGGTGCCCAGGTCTCTCCCTCTCATCTTTCCTAGCATGGTAGAGGATGAGTCGGCAACCATTCACACTGTCCACTGCGTTGACGATGATGCCATCCTTTCCTACATGGGTGCCGATGACTCTTTCGTCCAGCGTTTTCTCCCTTCCGAGACCCAGGTTATGTTAAATGAATCCACCATTGACATCAACCTCCCTTCTTCTTCTGATGTTCCTCACGTCTTAAAGATTGGCCAATCTTTAGATGCTCAAGAGCAGCTTGACTATGCCCAGTTCCTTTCCAACCATAGCAAGGCCTTTGCCTGGACTTACAGCGACATGCCTGGCATCGACCCCACCATTGCTACCCATAACATTGTCACCAAACCAGAGGCTAAGCCTGTTAGGTAGAAGCTTCGAAAGATGCATCCTCGCGTTGCGCTCCTTGTCAAAGAGGAGCTTCAGCGCCTTCTTTCTGTCTCCTTCATCCAACCCATCGATTATCCACAGTGGGTCTCTAACATTGTCCCAGTTACTAAAGCAACTGGGGGGATTCAGATCTGCACGGACTATCGCGACCTTAACCTAGCCTGTCCCAAAGACGACTTTCCTCTGCCTAACATTGACCAGCTTGTTGATCTTACGGCCGGCCATGAGATGCTATCTCTTATGGACGGGTTTTCAGGATACAATCAAATCCTGATCGCACCAGAAGACCAGCACAAGACTACCTTTATCACCCCATGGGGGACTTTCTGCTATCGAGTCATGCCTTTCGGCCTGAAAAATGCTGGTGCCACTTATCAGCGCGCCATGACCTACATTTTCCACGATCTCCTCCACACAATCATGGAGGACTATGTGGATGACCTTCTCGGCAAGTCCAAGCTCCGCCACGACCACTTGACCATTCTCACAATCATCTTCTCTCATCTTCTTCAATACAATGTCCGCCTCAACCCCAAGAAGTGTGTCTTTGGGGTCCTCTCAGGCAAACTTCTCGGCTTCATCGTTTCCTTCCGTGGTATCGAGATAGATCCCACCAAGATCCGCACTATTCTCGAAATGCCACCCCCGACCAATCTCAAGCAGCTTCACAGTCTCCAAGGGAAGCTCCAGTCCATTCGCCGTTTCATCTCGCAGCTTTCAGATCGTTGCCAACCTTTTCATCACCTCCTTAAGAAAGACGTCTCCTTTAAATGGGATAAGGGCTGTCAAGAGGCTTTTGAAGCCCTCAAAGGCTATCTGGTCTCTCCACCAGTCCTCATTCCACCTAAGGACGACCAACCCTTCTACCTTTATATCTCTGCTACCAACCATTCGTTAGGTGCCATGATCGCGCACCAAGACGAGCATCATCGCGAGCAAGCGGTTTACTACATCAGCCGAACACTGGTCGACTATGAAACTCAGTATACTCATACCGAGAAACTCTGTTTGGCATTAGTCTTTTCTGCTACCAAGCTCCACCACTATCTTCTCAACCACAAAACCTTTGTCGTCACTCACACTGACCCTCTCAAGTACATGCATTCCAAGCCATATCAGAATCAACGTATGGCTCGGTGGCTCATGCTGCTTGCTGAGTTTGACTTCGTCTTCATCCAATAGAAATCTATCAAGGGGTAAACCATCGTTGACCAACTGGCAGATGCCCCTCTTCCCGACAACCAACCTTCACACTGTGAGTTCCCTGACGAGTCTATCGCTACCCTTTCCACCGATGACACCGTCTACCAGATGACTATGTTCTTTGACAGCTCCAAATGTCAACTCGGTGGGGGTGCGGGGGTCATCCTCATCCCACTCGACGGGGAGCCCTTGCCTCTATCTTTCAAGCTTGACTTCGATTGTACCAATAACATGGCCGAATACGAGGCCTTAATTTTGGGACTTCAGACTGCCCTTTCTCTCCACATCAAGTCTATCAACATCTTCGGTGACTCGCAGCTCGTCGTTAATCAAGTTAACGGTTCGTATCTCTGTAAAAATGAAGTTTTACAGAGGTATAAGAATCGTGCTGACACTCTTTTGGCATCTTTCGACCATTACCTCTTGCAGACTGTTCCACGCTCTACGAACAAGTTTGCCGAGACCATGGCTTCTCTCGCTTCGCATATCCCATCTTCACCATCATCATCTCACCTTTTTGTCACAGTGCATCGCGTACCTTTGCCTTCATACATCTCTCCTCACATCGACCATATCAACACTATCAATTCTAGCCCACAAGATGACTGGTATAAGCAACTTGTGGACTACTTGTCTCTTTCTGTCACTCCTCCCAACCTCTCTAGCAATGCGCGGCGAGCTTTCATCAAGCGCACAGCTCGCTATACCATGCTAGGGGGCCTTCTCTATAAGCGAGGCTTCGACGGTCTCCTTCTTCGCTGTCTAACCTCCGCTGAAGCTTCTCATGCCGTAAAGCAAGTCCACGATGGGATTTGTGGTGGACACTTCAGTGGAAACTCGGTTGCCAAGCGCATCCTTCGCCTGGGTTATTATTGGCCCACCCTTCATCAAGACTGTAGCAATTATGTTCGGCGTTGCATCAAGTGTCAGCAGCACTCTAACCTGCTTCATCTCCCCAGCCACGCCTTGCAAGTCGCTCAGGATTTTTGGCCTTTCTCTCAGTGGGGCTTGGATCTCATCGGTGAGATCAACCCTCACTCGTCTCTTCGTCATCAGTCCATCATCACGGCCACTGAGTATTTCACCAAGTGGGTGGAAGCCATTCCTCTTGTCTCCACAAAAGCCGACAAAATTGTCGACTTCATCAGCAGCCACATCATCTGTCGTTTCGGTGTCCCTCACAAAATCATCACCGACAATGGCAAGTCCTTCAAAAACAAGACTGTCCAAAAACTATGCGACTCATTTGGCATCAAACTCAGCTTTTCTTCGCCTTACTACCCACAAGCAAATGGGCAGGCCGAGGCTTCCAACAAAATTCTCACCAAAATTCTCATGAAGGTGGTCGACGATACAGGAAGGGATTGGCACGTTCATATTCCCTTCGCTTTGTGGGCCTACCGCACTAGCATCCGAACCTCTACGGGTGCTACTCCCTTTTCTCTCGTGTACGGAACAGAGGCTATCTTACCTCTCGAAGTACAGATCCCGTCTCTCCGCATCTCCCTGCATGACATTCTCTCCAACGACGACTTTCGTCAAGATCGCCTAGCTCAACTTGAGTTACTCGACGAGCGCCATCTGGCTGCCCTTAATCATCTCCATGTCTACCAAAGTCGCATAAAGCGGGCCTACGACAAAAATCTGCGAGAACGAGATTTCAACATCGGAGACCTCGTCCTCAAAGAGAATCAGCACGTGACCAATATGGAGCGAAGTAAACGAGGCAAATTTGCCCCCAATTGGCTTGGACCTTTTATCATCACGCACAAGTATGGGTCAGGGACTTATCGTCTGTCTTCCCTTGACGGACGGCCAGAACCTGAGCCTCTTAATGCGTTGCATCTTCGACCATTCTTCTGCTAGTCGAGTACTCGTCTAATTGGCACGTAACTTGAGCTCATCCCTTGAGCAATCCTCGTCCTCTTAATCCTCATCCCTTTCAACCCTATTCCCCCTTAACTAGTCCTCTACAACCCTCTTAGGATGCAGTGATGCTTTGTCCTAATAAAAGGGGCGTCCTTGAGCTTCTACAGTCTTGTCCGTGACTCTCATTTCTATCAATATATCCAAGTCAAGATGTCAAAACATATCCATGGTCACTAAATCAAGTCAAATTAAAAAAGACAGACTGATCCCTCGAAGGACAACTGTACTATCATTGCTGTATTACTAGACTGATCCCTTGAAGGACAGCTAGGCCAACTTTTCAAACATTATCAAACAAAAATATAGACCACTCCCTCGAAGGATGGCTATGACTACTCTGGCAATAAATAGCCCTTTTTTTAGAAGCTTCCCGCATCGATCAGCTTCACAACATGACCATTACATCAAGTGACATCGCTATGCAGGCTTCCCGCATCGATCAGTCTGCGTCACAAAAAAAAAAAAAAAAAAAAACGAGTCACGGACATTGGCTTATAGTTGTCTCAGGGTCTCCTATAAAAAGGGGCAAGGTTATTCCTGCTCTTACACTGGGTTACCCTATCCTCCTCCTATCACCAGCTCAAGGGACTTCGAGCTCACTTTAATGTCAAAGTGATTCGATTACCGTTCTAACTCAACACTGGTCAACGACGTAATGCATGAACGGGGCTTTGGTTCTAATCCCCTCTATCTATGCTTCCTTTCTGGTCCTTGTCAATGAAAGAGCAATTTGCCTTTCACCTTTTCTCTACACTTTGGTCACGCTTTGGCCACGTCTCTTGTCGACTCATCCTTAAACCAAGCCAACTTCAACATTTTTCAACCCAGCCTCGACATTTTCAACATGACATCAGGCATCATCCTTGTCCTTTTCACATAGTTCCCATGGACACCAATACACATGGAAACTATCGACCAGACCCAATTTATGTTAAGCATAAACCAATACTTGTTGAAGCATAAATAGACCCTTCATTCATTTTTAGCATACATCCATTGCGACTATGGAAACTTGCTAGGGATGAAAGACTCTCGACCACTTCTACAGAATACACCATCTGTAGCATCCTTTTATCCTCATCTTACCCTCGTCATTTTAACACATGACCAATCTCATCATCGACCATTTTGACCCTCTTTGTCCGAACTACATTGGTCTGAGGCCCTATGACCAGGGCTATGTAGGCAGCACTCAGATACCACATCTTCTGAGGTTAGCTCGACCACCCCCGTTTGTTCATCTCTATGATGGACAAACCTTCTCTTCTTTGACTCTTATCACGCCCAACTTCGTCACCTTTGACCAAGACCTTTGTCCACAACCAGTCATCGACTTTGACCAAGACCAATCAATCCCTCTGACCCTCCCTCCCTTTTAGGGAGAACTACATCGGCCTGAGGCCCCTACGACAGGGGCTATGTAGGCAGCACTCAGTTGACATGGGGTCTTCTGGGGTTAGCTCGGCCGCATCCTTTCGTCCATCCATCCTCTTGACCAATGACCATTGGAGATCATGCCTATCTCCTTCTACCTTCGACCGCTTCCAAGACGTAGTTGCCTTGGTTGTTTTTGCGTGTGTGCTACCTCACGGCTAGTTAGCAGAATTGTCCGCAGACTATTTTTGACCCTTCACAAGTATAGGATCGCGAGCCAGTTGATCCCTACTACTTGTGGCTTTTTCGTGTTTCTGGGAGCACTTCCTGAGCCCTGGATACCTGGGACACGATGACCATTTGGAGCTTCAACTTAGATTGAGTGACCCGATCAGCAGACGACTAAATGCTGGGGCCCAGTTACTTCAATTTTGGCACTCCTTGACCCTCGACATGCGACAATTTGACCTGACCCTCTCATGAAGTGGACTACGTGCAATCACGACTATGGCAGCGTTTTCACTCACTCTCTTCTATCCATTTCTCTGTCAAATCGACACTCGATCTTCGGTTCCCTTCTCTCGACTATCGCTTTGAGGGGGGAACACCTCATCCTTTTTCTGGGGCAACCAACTCCTGTTTTTGTCTTGCAGTTCGTCTAGAACAACCAACAAGACAAAAAGGGGCAAATGTAGACACCGCAAACGTGTCTGCACCTTGGTTCTCCCCCTTGGTCCTTTCTCCCCCTTGGTCCTTTCTCCCTCCTAGTCCTCCTTGGTCCCTAACCCACCTAGGTCTTATTAATTAGAAATTAACATCTATTTTTAATTAATTGAGGCCCCCTTTCCACCCTACCCTTGCCTCCTTGGATCCTCCCTTGAATCCCTCCACCTTCCCCTAGCATTTATTTGCCCAAATCTCACCATTATATCCCCCCTCGTCCATTTTGGCATCCTTATGACCGTTCTGCCCATGACCCCTCGCTCGGCGGCGTGCAAGAATGGGCAGAGGCTATTTTTAGCCTCTGTGCCCATCCTGCGACCGCCGACGTCGGCGACCCTTCGGCCGACGTCGGCGAAACTGCCGGCGTCGGTAGCCTTCATTATTCCCTTCTGCGTCCGTTGCACCCCCTGGACTCTTGAGCTCGCAAACAGCTTCTCTCGGTGCTTTGGCTCTCATCTCTCCTCTGTCTTAACCTCGTGCAGCAGCAGCAATAGGTGAAAAAGGCCCTGGATCAGTATCTTCTCCTTGCAGCAACTCTTCCGTGGCTCCAGCAACATCTTCTCCTCTCTTCATTCAGCAGGCTAAAGGTAAGCTAGTCTGGTTTTTATTTCATTTCTTCAGTTTAATCATCTATCTTCTATTGTCCTCTGTGTCTCTTCCTCTGTCCTCCCCCTGAGAGGTTGCAAAGCCTTCTCAGGCCCCTTCCTCTGTGAATCCTCCTCTTCCCTGTCCTCTGTGTCTCTTCCTCTCCCCTGTATCTCTGCCTGAGACCATCCACAGACCCGTCCATCAGACTCAGACCCGTCCATCAGACTTAAACTCGTCCACAGACAGACCACAGAGCAAGACTCAGACCAGACCCTGCTCCAACCCGACTACAGGCCACAACCCCGACCGACGCCGGTCACTTCCCCAACCGACGTCGGCAGGATAGCCGACGACGACAGATCATCTAACTGACGCCGGTGACATTTCTGACCTCGGCGACTGTCTTCAGCCCAACTCCTTCATTCAGGTAATCATTTCGCTTTTTTCTTTCCTTTCTACTTTCTTTATCACTTCTGTATTCTGGCATTCTGTCTTTTATCAGTCACTTATCTCATCAAAACAGTGGGTTGACCTCCCTTAAGGAAGTTTTTACACTTTTGGGAACAAGCCTTTGCTTGGCAACCCACTGCCTATCTGTCTAACGTTTTTCTTGTCCTAGTTTTCTTTCTTCTTTGCAGGTGTCATTCCTCCACAGCCAAAGAGGAGTGCCCACGAACGTCTGGATTTACGGTGCGCAATCTTTAGTCCAGGTACTTCCAAGCCTTGTCCATTACTTTCTTTTAGTTTCTTTTTCTTAAGTCTGAAAAGCAATTTGAGGTAGAAACAATGTCTTCTCCACTATTATAAGATGCTCTCAGAAAGAAAAATCACAATGCAATAAGTGAGATAATTCCTTACTTTCCTATCCTTGTGCATATCCATCCTTGGTTTGCTCCTCCTATCACCTTCATCTCATATCCTAGTCACTGAGCCATCACACCAGTGCTCATGTTGGAGCTTGCATCTAATACACCATCAAAACATAGCAACAACCTATGCTAAACACTTTGGCTCTCCATGAAGGTAATAAATATCTTTTACTCTTTCAACATGTCTACTGAAAACTCGTACGATGGTTTCTTCATTATACAAACTAGTAACACTTCTGTCTCATCCTTGTATCTATCTCTCCCTAAGAGAGATAACCATGTAGGAATCATGATGATATAACTCCTTAAATAACAACAAGTGCACATAACACTCTTAATATTAGTGAGGAGAGAATATTTCATAGAATTAAAAGCCAAACTTCTCCACATAGCCAACAAGCTATCAACATGGCACAATTTCACTGGACCAATCATAGCTCTTGGGATGTCATTGTGTTATTCAGTGCATCATTACACCTATCAAGTTTTTGATCTCACATCCAAAATTCATCTTGATCTACTGAATGTTTTCAAAACACCAAATCATATGCCTCTAGTGTTACTCCATGCATCAGTCTACCTAGCCAACACCACACTCATATACACAACACTCTCTCACCTTGAGTTATATAGTCAACACCAACATTTTCCTTTTATGAACACCATGTCTCAGTTATTCTTTTGCATGTAGCTTTCAACTACCAATCATGCCAAATATGACACAAGTGAACCAATCATAGCTTCAATAAATTTGTTACGCTACTTAGTGAACTGATGCACCTACCAAATTTTTGAGCTTAAAAAATGCAGCCAAAATTCATCACTACTCTACCACATGTCCAAACATACAACCTTATCCTTTTGAGAACACTAGATCTCACTTATTCATTTGCATCTTCATCTTCCTCATCTTTAACTATTTTAAAATAGGTATAACTTCAAGTTTCTTTGTACCTCCTTCCTTTGCATGGACTTTTTATCTTCAACATCTCAGCTAACAACATGAGGTTAGTAGGATACCACATCATACACTCCTTACTCTTTGTTTCCAAGAACCATAATAAGGTCATGCCTTGTAATCATCCTCCTCCAAAGGAGACCAACTTAC
Source organism: Torreya grandis (assembly GCA_037957365.1). NCBI lineage: Eukaryota > Viridiplantae > Streptophyta > Pinopsida > Cupressales > Taxaceae > Torreya > Torreya grandis. The sequence continues at coordinate 508,817 of JARHVA010004621.1, forward strand.
TCCTCAAGTTGTACAATTGCTTCTTCTTTAACAAGAACACTATGTAAGTTGTTGACTTGTCTAAAAAATCTTGTTTAGCTTCTCCTCCACTCATTTTAAGGATTATCTTCAGTAACATGAAGAGAACTAGACTTCACCAAGAGATCCTCCATATCTCCATAGAGAGATACCTTCACATAATTTTTTTTCTTCCACTCTTAAACTTAGTCTCTTCTCCTATCACAATAACTTCCACTTGTATAAACCATTTAACAACCAAAAAAACTCACAAACATAGAGTTTTTCACCATGGTTCTAATAGAAATTATTAGGAATAAAATATCCTACAATGAAAGTAAAATTGTAGAATAAAACAAGCTACAAAATAAGAGACAAAAGAGAAATAATCACATAGAGATTACGTGGAAAACCCTTACAAAATTAGCAAGAAAAAAAACCATGGGCAAATGGTAACTTCTAGACTTCATATTAATATCCACAACTCTCTTCTACAATAGCTCCTCTAATAACTTCTTCATTGCTAACAACCAAACACTAAATGCTTAAACTTGAAGCATTCAGGTTGTGAACCAAATATAATAATGCCTCCAAGATCTAACCTAAAAACATGCAAGCATAATCTTGCATGGATACACTAATTGGATGATAAATATAAAGTAAATATTATGCTTTTATAACATTTACAACAATAGAGAGATAGTGAGAGAGTAACATCATAGGTGTCCCAACAAATTTTCCACATTCCATGTGGGTACTAATGATTAATAATAAAATGTCTATTTTCATGTATAAGGGTCAACAAAGTGGACCATACACTTTTAAAAAGATCTAAGAAAATTCCATATGACTCCAAACATTTTCTCCCACTCCACATGTGAGGATAATCAACAATAGTAAACTCTTATCTTCTTCTTCCATATGCACACCAAAGTCCAAAAATTGTTGCAGTCACTTTTTTACTTTCTCCACACATGTGAACCATTGGGTCACTTAAAATTTTGATCCATACCTAACCATTTATCTTTTTCACCACATGACAAACCCATGTGACTACCAAGGACAAAATCCATATACCTTAGTGAAATGCTATGCCCCACTCCCATCACATCAACCTGATCACACTTAAGAAAACCTCTATGGGCCCTGTTACATCACTAATCAACCACATCACTAGCCATCCACATTAACAACATGCTACATCACCATGAATAGTGGCCATGAGTAGTGACTACAAATAGTGATTCATGAATAGTGACTTCACACCTAATAGAAACTATGGGAGCAATATAAGGCATATATTGGTCCCACTTCAAGTTCTATTTTTATTGATTATTATTTATCATATTGGGCTCTCATTTGGTCTTATATTCCTTAGTGTGTCTTTCATGTTGAATGTGTGTTTATATGTTACATGCTTTCATGTGTGTGTGTGTGTGTGTGTGTATTTTATGCTTATTATATCCATGTCTTAGATGTTTTCATCATGATTCATGACATAAATTCCTTGTTTTCTATGTATGATTTATGTTTAGTGTGTTTGATGAGCTTACTCAGTGCTAACTACGTCTTCATTGAGCTTTAAGTGATTTCTCCATGTTCCATGTGTCTTCACTACTTTATGTGCTTCTCAATGTTTGATGTGACTTTAGTGTGTTTACTATGATTATATATTGATTGGCATGGCATCCTTACCTTTTATGTGTGTGATAGACTTTTATTATTTGAAATTTTTGCTTCGTATTTGGTCACATATGTTACATGTTTCTTATTCTAATCCATATTATCATGTGTTTTTAATGTTATATGGTGTCATGATATATATCATGTACAATACATTTTCTATTTTTCTATATTACCATGATTTCTATCATGCATCTATCTAGGGCAAGAACTCATACTTATGCTTTATAATGTTATATCTTATGATATTTTTACTAAAATTATTGTATTTTATATACATGCGGGGCATATCATATTGATATTTCACTACATATATTGATCCCAACAATGACTTGGAATAACTAGATAATAGTCATGTTTTTTTTTAAAAGTCATGATTTTTCAAAAAAAACCTAGCACAACATGAATGACAGTTTCAAAGGCCTTAAAAAAATTGAAAGAGCCTCTTCAATGAGATTTATCTTAGTAAATATTTTTTATTGATATGATATTTTCATAAAGATATTTGAACATCGCCACTATGATTGACTTAGAATACCATGATTTTTATTTAAAAATTTAATCAATATATCTTTTCATTAGATTTCACCATGAGAATCTAATTAGTGGTCCAAATAAAACACTCTAAGTATGTTAACTATAAAATAAGCATGTAACATCTATTTACCACTAATCACTATCATCAAATAAAACAACACATATCTAAATAAAAATAATAATTATAGATGTCCAACCATAACTGGGACAAACATATAGCTATTACTGTCAATATATAATAAGTAAATAATTACATCTCATCATAAATAATGTCTCAATATAATAAATTCAATATAATATACAAGATACAAGGATCCACAGAGCATGAATTCCTAAACTCTAGTATCTATGGCAATCTCAAGTGTAGTATCTAAATAAGTACTATTGTGGGGAGGGAGAACATCATTTGAACACTTTTTCACACCAACCACAGACCATTGATCCCCTACAAAATCCCCCATTAGGGAATGAACCTCCCTTCACAAATGAGTATATAGTGACAATGTGAGAATCCAAAGAGACAAACTAAGACCCGTGTATTGTATGATTTCTAGAACATGAAGTGTACCATTAAAAAATATGTCTAACATGATATCGCATAAATATATAAATCATACATATGAAAGGATAATGTCTAACTAAAATTACTTTGGCCAAAGTTTTCAATAGTTATTGATCTCTAAGATTATTCAAATTCATACACACCACTTGATCAGATTACTTCATCTAGCATTGGTGATGCTAGTAAGCTAGTGAAGTCCGTCACACTACTTATTTAGTAATAGAGATATGAGATTTGGTTAACATATATAAAACTAATAGATTCATACAAATTACTTCTTACTAGCAGGCATAAAACATGCTAAAAACATGAATAATCAAAATACATACATTTAATCCATCAAACGTATGAATGAATCTCCACTATATTATTTACCACATAAATAATAAGCATAACAAGTAAAATTTATACCAATTAGGTATAATATATATTTAGATGGCATATTCTAATTTACATAAATAGGTTTAATTATGGTACACTCTATGATGAACAATCATATTATTTATATTTACAACTACTCAAATTTGAATAGCCTACCATAATAAAGAAATACATAATTCTCATGAAAACATAATTTTTCATTTAAATAACTTGTTATATTTTTAGTAGACTACGTTCATCTAATTATATATTCTTGACCCTCAAGATTCTATGGCTTATTTTTAGCAATTAATAATACTACAGATATAAGCACACCTCTATATGCTATATATAAGTACCTAAGTCTTCATATGGATATTTTTTTATATATACGAGCACCTGTACATCCTAATTATATTCATAACATGTACCATATATAAGTATTTAAACAATATATAAATACTGTATATAGATGACATCACTCATTTTATAATTTTAATTAATGTCTTCATATGATTTCAACAATCATTATAACTATACATTCATGTTAATAAATAGGGTACTATAATCAATAGATTCCCTGTATACATATTCGTCTCTTCTCAAGCCAAATCGACATCAAACACTCGTATGGTTTATACACATATTTAATCTTCTTAAACTCAGTTCACTATATATCTTAAGTGTAAAACCAATTACTTGACCCAATAATTAACTACAAGTTGTATTCTCTAAATGATACATGAGTAAGATCCTAGTAAATAGTTACTAATTCGATACTAATAATTATCAAATTCAGACCTTCTGCACTAAGATTTATTACACATCTATTTGTAACATAGGTTTATGGACTAGTGATGCATACAAATAGTGATGTATACTAATAGTGATGCAAATAGATTTCAAATTATCTTAAATTAATAATTTATAACAAATCTCTTAAATATCATTATTCTAGATTGATTAATGCTCTAATACTATAAGCCAAAATCATTATTAAAAAATACTTGGATCATTATTAAAAGATTCATTATAAGATGGTCATAATGCATGATAAGAATCTGACTATGCAAGTCTATGAATAATCCGACTCAATCATTATCATCATTATGATTATTATAGTGCATCATTATTTATTCATCAATATAGTTATATAAATAATGATGCACTATGCCCAATAACATCTTTCTTAAAAATAATGATGCATAGATTTCTAGAATATAAATGGTGGTAACCATCACTATATAATCGTTTAACCTTATACTAATGAATGTATCCTTATTTTAGATATTTCATACACTCATTGAAGCCATTCGATCCATTCCTACTATTCACTATATTGAATACTCATGAACTGAGTATCACTACTCTAATATATAATACACAATTCATTATTTTTATATATTGACTCAATTTGAAGAATAAGGATACTCTTAGCACAATTTTATATGACAAGTTTATAAATTGCGCATACATTCAACCGTGCAATTTTGTGTAATAGATGTATATTCAGTGTTACAAAATCTCATTACTATGATGTGGATAATAAAGGTGCGATGTACGAACATGTATAAATTATATATATATATATATATATATATATATATATATATATATATATATATATATATATATATATATATATATATATATATAATGTTATTTTAGATTTTCTTACATATATACATCATCGTTCATAATTATATAATTCATTGTACATCATACTTAGATCACCATTCTATATAGTTCACTATTTTTTTGAATAACCTAAACAAAATTCACTATATTGAATATAATAAGGCTTAGTTTGCTACGTTTTACCATTTTTACATATATATTCACAAATTATGAGTATAACATATATTTTTCACAATTCAAAGGTGCCACCTACTTGGTAAAAATGTCCAAACTGAAGCAACATGAACCAAAAGATCTCTTATGTCGTGCCTCTTTTCTCTTTCTCCTATGCCATGCCTCTTTTCTCTTTCTCCTATGCCATGCCTCTTTTCTCTATCTCCTATGCAATGTCTCTTATTCTATTCCCCTACCAAACTTCATTTCTTTCCTTTTTCATGAATATTTTGCTTTTTTTTCTTTTTGCATGACTTTTTTTTAAAGCTCACCCTTCCTCAAGTTTGATATTTATTTTTTTTCCCTAAAATTCCAATTCTCCCAAAAGCAAATAAAACTAAAAATATCTATTTTATTCCCTTTATGACACTTTTATTATTTTTATTTTTTTCTAATTTATCCCAAGTATGAAATCAAAAGATCTTCTATATTTGCCCAAACATTAATTATTATTTTTATTTATTTTATTTTATGATTATTTATTTTATTTGTTACTAACTTAGAAATGGTAACAACATGACTAATGTGAAGTCAATTATATTCCTTTCAATAGTAATTGGGTATTCCTAAAATATCATAAAGACAATTCTCAATATTACTAAGACATGATGGTTAGTTTACATACGGTGGTAACCAGATATTATTCATGTAAATTTTCACTCTCAAAAAACATTAATAATCATGAAAAAAGCACATAGTAACATTATACATCCAAATCTACTTATAAAAACCACAATGCAACACATAAGGTTAATTTTACCTAATCATTAAATTGAACTAACACACATAATCAATCAACTAAATGCTTATACTATCAAAAAATGTACTAACACTTACCATTTAAATTATGTATATAATGAGTAATATCTAACATGGTGTGTACATGAGTTTTATGTATTTCTTCTGTCATCCCCCAATACTTCTATCTACATCACCCTCTCCAATTATGCTCTCCCTACATCATACTCTGAGGGATGAATCTCTCCTGCATCAAACTCATGAAAAAAATGTAGTTAATCCATAAAAACATGACATGTATCATAAAATATTATTATAATAACAATCAACATGATCACAATGTAAAGAATATACAATACATATAACTCATATCAATGCAACCATGAAACCAAGGCAACATACAACTATCCCATAACAACATATGACTTATAGCTTTGTTAAATAATAATTAAATCAGATTACCAAACATACAAATTCATGATTAATTAGATACATTTGATTATTGAGGAATCAAAATGTGACATTTTTCCTCCTTAAAACTGGTCATCGTCTCAATAACACTTATTCAAACATTAGTTTCAAATTAAAAATATTATTCAATAGAAAAATAACATAGTATGAAGCAATAAATTAAGTAAAAAAATGTGGAAATCACCTTTAAAAATCATCATAGTCCTCCCAAGTAGCACTATCCTCAGAGTATTGATCGCACAAGAACTTACACTATGACATCTCTCTTTATGTAAATAAAGTTTGTGAGTGTCAATAATCTGATTGGTTCTACTATGACCACCTTGGGATCTAGAAACTACAAAGCATTCTAATCTAACACATGTGAAGGATCAACTATATATTTTTTAAGATAAAAATATGGAAGACATTATGTAATAGCGTTAGGCTAGTGGCAATGCAAGCTTATATGCTACAAGATTGACCACTTCTAAAACCTTAAAGGGTCTACATATCTCGATGAAAGTTTTATTGACTTCCTAAATTTAATTGAGATCTTTTATGACTTAACCCATAAGAACACTTTAACGCCTACTTAAAATTATGTATTTATTCTCTTCAGATCAACATAACTCTTCTGCCTATCATTGGCCTCAACCAATCTCTATCTAATTGATCTGACTTGATCTTTCATTTCTAAAAGCATCTCGGGTCCAAAGACTACTCTGTCTTCCAACCTATCCCAACTGATTGGTGTCCTACACCTTCTTCCATACAATGCTTAAAGTGGTTCCATCTTCAAAGTTGATTGGTATGAGTTATTGTAAGCAAAATCAATCAATGGAAGATAATCTTCTCACTTGTATTACCAATCCATGCAATACATACAAAGAAGATCCTCTAACCCTTGATTAACTCACTCAGTTTGACCATCAGTCTTTGGGTGATATGCAGTGATAAAGTTTAGTTGCATACCTAAAGTTGAATTTAGAGTTACTCAAAATCTAAAAGTCATCTTTAGATCATGATATGAAATGATCTTCTCTAGAAATCCATGTAATCGATACACTTCCTTTACGAATCTCTTTACAAGAGTAGGTTCATCATCTATCAAATTTATTGATATAAAATGAGCTACTTTAGTTAGTTTATCAACTACTACCAAGATCATGTCATGCCTATTTCATAACAATGGTAAACCTTGAATAAAATCCATACTAATCACTTGCCACTTCCATTTCGGTATGTCATGTGGATATAACAATCCAATCAGATGCACATGTTTAGCTTTCAATCAATGACATTTCAAACAACATGACATAAAGTCCACTACATATTTCTTTATTCCTTTCTAAAAATAAATTAGTCTAATATATGACATATGCTTGGTTACTCCTATATGTCATAAATATGGGGCATTATATATTTATTTTAATAATGTGATTTGTATATTCTCTCAATTTGGCATATACATCCTTCCATTATATCACAAAAGACCATCATTATCTAATTTGAATATTTTATACCTAGGATTTTGAGCATTCTTAGATAAAACTTTTTTAACCTGATCATAGAATTCATCGCCTGATGAGAATGTGATCACTCGATCCCTAAAAGTACTCCTCATAGTAGCTATGGTTGTTATGTACCTTATATAACTTAGGGCATTAGCTACTATGTTTTTATTATCTTTGATATAATTGATATCAAAATCATGGTCAGACATAAATCTAATTGATGTCTGTGATGGGCATTCATATTTGGTTGGGTAAAAATGTATTTAAGTCCCAAGTTATACATGTTGAGCTTAAATGGTTTTTCAAATGAATAATGCCTACAAACTTATAAAACATGTACAATTGCTACAAATTCTAGGTCATGAGGGGAATAGTTCACCTCATAAGGCTTCAACTTCCTTGATTCATAAGCTACTATTGCATCATCCTGCATAAGGACTCTTCCTAGTCTATCCCCAGATGCATCTATGATCACCAAAAATTGACCATTAGGGTCATAAACTCTTAGTATTGGTTTTGAAGTAAGTCTTCTTTATAATTCCTAAAAATATACTTCACACTTATCTAACCAGATAAAATTTTGGTTCTTTCGTTATAGAGAGGTAATCGAATTTGCTATCTTAAAAAAATTTAGAATGAAATTCATGTACTAGCCTGCTAATCCCATAAAAATACTTACCTCATGCACATTATTTGGTGTTGGCCACTCTAAAATGGCTCTTATCTTTGTCAGATCTACTGAAATATCATCCATAGAGATAATATGTCCTAGATATTATACTCTCTCTTGAAAAATGTGCACTTAGACAACTTGCCATACAACTTGTACTTTTGCAACCATTACCAAACTAGTTCCAGATGTTGAAGATGCTCTTCTTTATTATTGAAGTATATAAGAATGTCATGAACAAAGACCAAAAAAAAATGATCTAGACAATGTCTGAACACACTATTTATGAGTTTCATGAATGTTATTGGAATATTTATCAACCCAAATTGTAACACTTTGAACTCACAGTGCCTATATCAAGTTTTGAATGTTATTTTAGGGGCATACTCATCCCTTATCCTTAGTTGATGATATCTTACTCTAAGGTCAATATTAGAAACTATCATTTCCCCTCACATCTGATCAAAAAGATCACTTATACGAGGTAATGAATACTTATTTTGATAGTTGCCTTATTCAACATTCTATAGTCTATACAAAATTGAAGAGTGCCATTCTTATTATTAACAAAGATAAATGGTGCACCCCATGGTGACACACTTGGCCTAATGAACCCATTTGGAAATAATTATTAGAGTTGAGCTTTCAATTCAATCAATTCAATGATTGTCATCTTGTATGGTACCTTAGGCTGTGGTTCTGATCTAGGTATGATATTGATAGATAAATCAAACTCTCGTTTAGGAGGCAATCTTAAAAATTCCTTTGGAAACACATCATGAAAATTCTTAAAGAATGGATAATATTCAAGGGATAGTTCTTTAGATTCATCTATTTCATTTATCTTGACAATAAAAGTTTGGCATCTTTTTTCTTGAGTCTCCTTGAGTTGCATTTCAAAAATTTGCATCTCTGAACTTTCTTTTCTCACCTTGAATTTGTGTTTGATTCCCAAAATCATCTAGACACTCAACCTTTTTCAGATAGCATTTAACCTTGGATTTATGCTTCATAAGCTAGTTAACCCCTAGGATCACATCATATGACCCTAGTGGTGATACATAAAGATCCACTACTATTATGAATTTAAGAAATTTAATCTTCACTTCAATTAAACACTTGTCAATTTTGACTTTTGAATCATTCCCACATTATACTGACCATGCATTTTTCATTACTCTAGATCTTTTAGATAAATTATTAAGCATTTTAAGAGCTATAAAACATTTTGTATCCCCTCTATCTATCAAAATGGAAACTAGATATTCAAATAAAATACCTAACAATTTTATAGGTGAAGCTTGAATTCAGCTTGCCAATTATTAACTGCTGCATGAATACATTGCTAAAAAGTTCCCTGTTGAGGAGTAAAACTTTTATTTTTTGACTTATCTTAGGTACACTCATGAGCATAATGGTTAGATCCATAAATGGCGAAACCTCTAGGTGGTCCTTTCCTGTTAGACTATTGATTTCCTTTGAAACCACCTTTGAAACCATTACCTAATTTATTATTGTTTAAACCATTATTGAATCTAGCATTCTAATTTTTAAACTAACTCTTGGAGTCTACACTCTTCAGCTTTCAATTATTCTTTTTAAAATTTGGTTTAAAAATTCCAAAATTTTTCTTAAACTTGTCCCTAGCCTATGTAAGATATTTCAACTTCTATTCTTATTGGACTACCTTCTTGACAACCTGATCCATGGTAAATAGTCCATGAATGTCCACCTCTCCACTAATATGGGGATTTTTTTAACTAAAAGGGTAAAAATTTATTGATAGTAGAACAATAAACAAGAAAAATTACATAGCTTTATCTTGGTCAACGAGTTGAGCCAGGTGCTGAGAAAGATTCAGAGGAAGCATCGTATGATTACTGATGTTCCAAGATGATCCTTTGAAAGCCCATTTGGCAAGACAATCTGCTACCCCATTCCATTCTCAGGGGATATGCTTAAATGACACAGACTCCAAGGAATTACAAAGCTACAAAATTTGTTGAGCAACCAGAGACAATTGCCAGTCCACATTAGCAAGGTTTCGCTTATTCAAAAGAGTGACCACCACCTGCAAGTCTGTCTCATAGATGAGTCTATGCCAACCCTATTGGCAGCACTATTGCAAAGCAATCAAAATAGCCTGAGCTTCCATGAGATTGTTAGTGTGGAAGCCTTTCTAGATCAAAAACACAAACTTAATGTCACCTAAACTGTCTCGACCAACACCTCCAATACTTGTTGCCCTAGGATTTCCTCTGGATGAGCCATCAGTGTTCACTTTGAGGACGCCAGCTGCAAGGGGTGTCCAATGCCCAGCCTAGGTCATAAGCTGCAGGTTCTGCCTAGTGTGCTTTGCCATACGCCTGAGTGGAATGGGGGTCGTGCCATTGGGGGAAGCAAGGAATAGTCATGAATAGATAGCTGCATCCCTTGGGTCCAGAGCAACAACGAGATCACATTTCACTTGAAGAGTCTCAAGCATAGTGCCAACAATTTTCCCCCATAGGAGTCTGATTTCAAGAGACATGCCTTGGAAGATCCTTCTATTCCACTCCAGCCACATGTGCCACAGGATAAGGGATGGCCCAATGAGACAAGCAACCTTGAGAAATGTGGCCTTGGCAGGTGGGTGGCCCAGCTGGTCCCAGAATTTAGAGAGAGAGGAGGCGTGGTAGCATGGGCAATCCCATACACTCCACCACATGTGCTAAATCTGTCTTGCAAAGGGGCATTGAAAGAGGTGAGAAGCCGTCTCCTCATTACTACAGCATAAGAATCATATGGACAGTCCCTAAAATCCTCATTTACAGAGGTTGTCCCAAGTGAGACAACTATTGTGAACCAGAGTCCAGAGGAAAAAGTTACATTTAGGCCAAGAAAAATAGTTCCAAGCTTTTTTCCACCAAAGGATCTCTACTGCCCCAAAAATTTGCTTCGTCAATGCGAGGTACCCAGAGGACACAGAATATTGCCCAGATGGGGCTCCCCCCAAGCCAATACATCACAATTCTATAAAGAGCTGCAGCCTCTAGAGGCCAAAATCTGAGATAGCTCAATTCGATCCTCTAACGAGCCCCTCGACAGCCAATCAAAAGAATTCTTCTAGCGGTATCCAACTGCCATGCCCAGGTTGAAAGCCTCCTTATAGTGATCCACCGTGCTCCATCCCAAAGCAAGGAAGGAGTCATAAAGAGCATGTAGATGTGGATGGGAGGATAATATAGGGGGCAACCCATCCCAGGAGTCACTCCAGAAAAGGGCCTCCGTACCACTTTTGCAGATCCAAAAAAGATCGCATGTCACAAGTTGTGCTCCCCACTTGAGAGTATTCCACACCATAGAGCCTCTTCCCTCAAGAGGTAGCCTAGCAATATCAGAAGGGTCAGCACCAAGATAGTACTTGTGAGCTAGAATCTAGGCCCAAAGGTGAGATTGACTGGAACACCAATGCTAGTAGAGTTTGGCCATAAGAGCTTGGATGGCCAAGATGGCAGAGCACAATCCTAAGCATCCTTCCTTTTTTGGCCAAAAAATAGTGTCCCAATGAATAAGGCTCCACCTGGTACTCTGTAGATTTCCATTCCAAAGGAATTGATGGGAAAGGGCATCAAATTCCTTAAGAAAGTACATCGGGGCAGCCTGAATCATGCTCTGATATATGGGAAGGGCTTGAATCACAAATTGTAGAAGAGTCACCCTGCCAGCGATAGAGAGCCATTTATGGGACCAGTGGTTCACTTTTTGTCTAAGTTTGTCAAGAACATTCTGCCATAAGAGCCTAGGCTACCTTCCCAGTACAATAGGGACCCCCAGGTAAGTCAAGGGTAGAGCGTGAATTTGAAACCTCAAGATAGCAGCAATCCTCCTCTGGATCGAATTAGGAGTGTTAAAGAAAAAAAGGAAAGACTTGTGCTGATTAATCTTCTACCCAAAAGCTACTAGATAAGTATCAAGGATGAGCCAAAAGGCACTAGCTTCCCAAATTTGAGCTCTCCCAGCCAAAGCAGTGTCATCAACAAATTGAAGGTGGGACAAAGCAGGCAATCCATTCCCCCATCGCCAACCATGAAGCAAGTTCTGAGAGACCTGAGATTTGATGAGTCACCCAAGTCCCTCGGCCAAAATGATAAAAAGATAAGGAGAGAGCGGGTCTCCTTGGTGAAGGCCTCTCACCGCACCAAATAGCTCTGTGGGCTCCCCGTTAATAAGGACTGAGAAAGAGGGGGTGGTAACGTAACTCATAACCCATCGAACCCAGTCCTGGTTAAAGCCAAAAGCCAAAAGAATTTTCTAAAAAAAACCCCAATTGACTCTATCATAGGCTTTCACCAGTCTAGCTTAACGAACATGGCCCGTTCCTAGGACATACTCATAGAGTGAATAGCTTCAAACGCAATAGCCGCCCCATCCAAAATTTGTCTGCCTGCAATGAAACTGCCTTGTTCCTCTGAGATCACCATAGGAAGACAAGATTTAAGCCTCTCTACAAGGAGTTTAGTAATGATTTTATAGACCACATTGCAAAGAGTGATGGGCCTAAAAAAATCAAGTTGGTTAGCTTGGTCCTTCTTCAGAATAAGGACAAGAAAAGTGGCATTCAAAGCACAGAGTATTTCTTTACTAGAGTAAGACTCCTGGACTAGCTCCATCAAATCATGATTAATAATGTCCCAAAAATCCTGAAAGAATTAAGTATGAAAGCCATCAGGTCTCAGGGCTTTGCCTTTTTTTAAGCTGAAGACCACCCCTTCCAATTCTGTCATACCTATAGGGTGCATGAGAGAGTCATTCATTCCTAGTGTCACAACCAAAGGAATGCAAGATAAAACTATGTTTTTGGCCAGCTCAGCTGAGGGAAGGTCATTCACAAAAAGAGCTAAATAATATTGAATAGCTTCCTTGGAAATAGCTTGCGAAGAGGTCAGGTGCATCCCATCTGTAGTTTCAAGAGAGGAGATGAAATTCTTGTTACGTCGAGCCTGCACAGAATTGTGAAAGAAAGTTGTGTTTTTGTCCCCCTCTTGAAGCCAATCTATCCTTGCCTTTTGTTTCCAAAAATTTGCTCATAAATATCCCACTCTGCTAGATCCTTTGTAGCCTGAGATTTAGCAGCATGAAGAGCTTCTATCAACCCATCGTCCCGAATCTGCCTGGTAATCACATCTAGCTGGTCTTGCGTAGCCTTCTTCATAGCATGTAAATTGCCAAAGCTATTCTTGTTCTAGTACTTCAGTTTTCTCTTGACATATTGAAGTTTTTTGGAAAAGGAAAACATTGCCATGCCATAATCAGGACCTCCTTGTCTCCACCAGTGGGTCATCAAGTCATGGAGAGAAGAGTCGCGCAGCCACATTAGCTGGAACTTAAAAGGAGGCTTCTTGGGGGCTACAATATACCTAGTAGAGAGCCTGATCGGCTAGTGGTCAGAACCTCTCCAATAAAGAATTTCTGAAGAGAGAGACATGGACCCAGAAAGCCAAAAACATGAGACTAGAAATCTATCCAGGCGCTCAGAGATGGCCGCATTGCCGCTTCTTCTGTTATTCCAAGTGAAAAGGCCATTGAGGGGTTTAACATCAGAGAGATGTAAAAGATCGATGTTTTGTCGAAGAAGCTCAGAGGAGGGACCCAAATGCACTGATCCACCTCTCTTCTCTTCGAGACTGAGGACCAAGTTGAAGTCTCCCCTGACAATCCATGGCAGAAAGGGGTGGCAACTTTTGACAAACTGGATATGTTCCCAGAGTTTGATCTAGCTAGGACCGTCAGTAGGAGCATAAACTGTAGTAACAAGAATCAGCTCTCCAGTCTTGAAAGAGGAAGCCACCATTGAGAGGGCTAAGAGAGTAGCCATCCAATGGAGTGGCATCACCTTCCTTGGGTCCCAAGCCATAGCGATACAATTTGAGTTTCCCAAGGCTCCAACACATTGCCATTGGCCTAGGAGCCAAATACTAGGAGCACAATTAAGCAGAGAGTCCACTGAAAGCTTGGTTTCTTGAATACACAAAATATCTAAAGAATGTTCCTTCACTAATTGGCAAGTAGCTTTTTGTCTAGGGGTGTTATTCAATCCCCTCGCATTCCATGATAGAACAATCATTGAGTAGAGTGGGGGAAATGCTCATCTAGGGTTTTAACAACCCCTGACTCTACCAGTAAATCACCTGTAAGATTAATTTTGTCATGATCCTTCTTGCACCTAGCTCTGGAAGGGGTGGTAAAGGAAGCTTTCTTAAAAGGTCTTTGCATTAGACCTAGCATAGAAGAAGACCCCTTTTCCTTACTGATAGCTCCACCATCTTTAACCAGATCTACCCAAAGGACATCCTTATCTTGTGGGGCTGGAAGTGCCATCAGGGCACCAAACTCTAGTTTTATAAAAGCCTCTGGAATCTGCTAAACAATCATATCCTGAGCATCATTCAGAGTAGGCCCCCTCTCTTCCAAATCTGGGTCCCCATAATGATCAGCTATAGGAACTCCTTCCTCAATGGCCATATTATCAAGAGCCTCAAAGTGGTTAAATCCAGTGTCCACTTGGTGATCTAAATGTGGACATTTTTGACCCCATCCCTTAGCTCAACGATGCACTGGGATAAAGCCTTCCATATTAGGAGCATTGGAGCCAATTGGTCCTTGCTCTGGGTTTGAAGAATTCAGGTGAGCTTTCCCTTTTGTAGCACTATCCAATTGACTATTTTTGGTTCCCGTCTATGCGGGATGGCCATCACCTTTACCCTCAAAATCTATCCTTGGCCCCAATGGCCCATCAGGTGTAGCATTACCTCTAGCAGCATGAGGAAACTGATGCCACAGGTGCCCATATACATGACAGATTCAACAGCAAAAGGGAATAGATTCATAATCTAGCTGCTGGATCTAGGAGGAAGAACCTAGACAAATTTCTATCAAATCTGGCAAAGGGTTATTTAAATCAATATCCACACAAATACGGGCATAAGAAATAACCTTTTTTTCCAATGATTGGTGCGCTATTACAGTTGGTGTCTTGAGCATGGCTACAATCTGCCGCAAAATATCCTCACGCTAGAATTCCAGAGGGAGTCTCGGCAAGCGAACCCAAATAGGAACTCAAGATGGAAAATCCTTTGCAAAATTGAACCCCATGTGCCAGGGTTTGATAACAGGCCAATATGATCATAAAAGTATGGACCTCCCTTGAATATGTGATTCTGATCAGCCACAGAGGAAAAATTAACCACGAAGTAGCTATTTCCAGCTAGCATAATATCAAAGTCCCCTTCCACCTGCCATGAATGGTGAATCCAGGCTTCCAAAGCCGATAGAGAAATTCTGATCCCAAGGAACTTATAGATTAAAGTGTGTGAAGTCAAATAATCCACGTCCTCCTTAACAGCCTCTAGAGAAAGAACCAACACAGATCTATCCTGGCTTCGCATCCATTAACCCTGTCAAGCTTTGGATGGTCATTGGCATAAAAGGTCTCTTTGCTTGGAGAGCTTACTCCAGGCTGGGATTGGTCGCCACTGAGGGTTGCCACAGGCCTGACAGTCCTGGAACCCTCGATCGCCTCCTTCTCTTCAACATCGCTCATCGCACCTAAATACCCTTCGATTCAAGAGTGGATCTAGACCTACTACTCATTTACTGTCCCAAGATTCAAGGCATTACCCTCCACTAATATGGGGATTTAATCCTATGATGAACTTTCTAATTTTGAACCTCATCTATCTGATACTGAGGTACATACTTCAAAAGTTTGGTAATTTTTTTACAATACTCATTCAATGATAAGTCTTCTTGCTTTAGATTCTAAAAATTTGTCATCTTCTAGTCAAATTATAACTGTGGAAGCCGCTGTGATCTGAATAGTATCACAAAGTACTCCCAAGTAGTGGTGGTCGAGTTGATATTTATTTTCAACTTGTTAGTGGTCCACCACATAGCTGCTTCACCAACCATCTAGTAAACTCCCCAAACTAATTTAGTGGCTTTGGAGTAGTTTCAAATCTTGAAATAATTATCCATCTTAGTTAGCCATGTTTTATCTTTGACATCCAAAATAGTTCCATCAAACTTTGGTGGATTCATATTTTTCATATTTCTAATCAATTCCATAGCTACCTGTGCTCTCATGTCTTGAGGGTTTTCCTGCTAAGTGAGGTGATCTTCAAGTACATCCTAGTGTAATTCCTCTTCATAACTATGAACTTTTTACTCTGACGCTGAAATTTGATCTCTAGTTTCATTTATGGTTGCGAGAATTTGATCCAACTTTATTGTTTACTCAAAGGAAAATCGACTAAGATCAAATGGAGGGTTATTGTCATTAACATTTGAAGAACCCTCTTTGGATACTCTAACTTTGACCATTATCCTTTCTGGTAAATAAAAAGATATAAAAATGTTAGTAGACTCATTAAATCTTAGTGTTTGAGATAGCTCTGATACCACATTTAACATCCCCACTAGGATTGACTTAGAATAATGTGATTT
Organism: Torreya grandis; assembly: GCA_037957365.1. Taxonomy (NCBI): domain Eukaryota; kingdom Viridiplantae; phylum Streptophyta; class Pinopsida; order Cupressales; family Taxaceae; genus Torreya; species Torreya grandis. Next base: position 525,666 of record JARHVA010004621.1, read on the forward strand.
AAAAAAAAAATAATCAATGTATTCTTTCATTAGATTTTACCATGAGAATCTAATTAGTGATCCAAATAAAATACCTTAAGTATGTTGACTACACAATAAGCATGTAATATTTATCTGTCATTGATCAATATCATCATATAAGATACCACATATCTGAATATAAAAATTAATTACAAATGTCCAATCATGGTTGGTATAAACATACAACCACTATTATCAATATATAATAATTGAATAATTACATCTCATCATAAATAATGTCTCAATAATAATAAATCCAATACAATATACAAGATACAAGATACAAATCTTTATAGAGCATGAGTTCTTAAACTCCAATATCTATGGCAATCTCAAGTGTAGTCTCCAAATAAGTACTATTGTGGAGAGGGAGAGAATCATCTAAGTGATTTTTCACACCAACCACGGACCATTGATCCCTGCACAATCCTTCATTAAGGAAAGATCCTCCTTTCATGGATGAATAGATAGTGACGGCATGGGAATCTAGAGAGATAAATTAGTACTCTATGATGTATGATTTTTAAGAACATGAAGTGTACCATAAAGAAATAAGTTATAACATGATATCGCATAAACATGTAAATCATACATATGAAATGACAATGTATAACTAACATTACTTTGACCAAAGTTTTTAATAGTTATTGATCTCTAAGATCAGTCAAATTCATACACACCATTTGATCAGATTATCTTCATCTAACATTGGTGATGCTAGTAAGCTAGTGAAGTCTATCTCGCTATTTATTTAGTACTAGAAATGCGAGATTTGATTGACATATATATAACCAAAAAATTCATTCAGATTACTTCTTAATAGCATGCTAAACATAGGAATAATCAAAATTTATACATTTAGTCTGTCAAATGTATGAATGCATCTCCACTATATTATTTGCCACATAAATAATAAACATAATAAGTATAATTCATACCAACCAGGTATTATATATATATATATATATATATTGCATATTCTAATTTTCATAAGTAGGTTTAATTATAGTACATTCTATGATGAACAATCCTATTATTTATATGTACAAATACTCAAATTCAAACAGTCTATCATAATAAAGGAAGTCATAATTCTCATGAAAACACAATCTTTCGTTTAAATAACTTGCTATATTTTTAGTAGACTACGTTCATGTAATTATAGATCCTTGACCCTTAGGATTCTATGGATTTTTTTAGCAGTTAATAATACTACAGATATAATCACACCTCTATATGTTATATATAAGTACCTAAGTTTTCATATCGATATTTTTAATATATACGAGTACCTGTACATCCTAATTATATTCATAACATATACCATATATAAGTACTTGGACAATATATAAATATTGTATATAGATGTTATTAGTCATTTTAAAATTCTAATCGATGTCTTTATATGATTTAAACAATCATTATAACTATACATTCATGTTAATAAATTGGGTATTATAATCAATAGATTGTTTATATATATATTATGATCTTCTCAAGCCAAATCGACATCAAACACTCATATAGTTTATACATGCATTTAATCTTTCCAAACTCAGTTCATTATATATATTAAGTGTAAAACCAATTAAATTAAACCAATATTTAACTACAAGTCATATTTTCTAAATGATACATGAGTAAGATCCTAGTAAATAGTTACTAATTTGATACTAATACTTGTCAAATTCAGGGCTTCTGCACTAAGATTTATTACACATCTATTTGTAACATAGGTTTATGGACTAGTGATGCATACAGATAGCAATAGATACCAATAGCGATGCACATAGATTTCATATTATTTTAAATTAATAATTTATAACAAATATCTTAAATCTCATTATTCTAGATTGCTTAATGTTCTAACATTGTAATCCATAATCATTATTAAAATAAACTTGGATAGTTATTAAAAGATTCATTATAAGATGGTCATAATGCATGATAATAATTAGACTATGCAAGCATACGAATAATCTGACTCATATTCATAATCCATATAACGATGCAATTAATTGGCCACGTTTGTAATCCATATAATATGACTATCAATATAGGATTATGTTACCATATTGATCATTATATAAACTTAATCTATGTGCATAGTCAATATAGTTATATAAATAATGATGCACTTTGCCTAGTAACATCTTTCTTAAAAATATTATCGTAAAAATATCGATGCACAGATTTATGGAATTAAATGGTGGTATTTGTCACTATATACTTGTTTAACCTTATACTAATGAATGTTTCACTATTTTATATATTTCATACACTCATTGAATTCACTCAGTCCAATCCCACTGGTCACTATATTGAATACTCATGATCCAAGAATCATTATTCTAATATATACTATACAGTTCATTGTTTTTATATATTAACTTGATTTGAAGAACAAGGATACTCTCAGCACAGTTTTATATAACAAATTTATACATTGCTCATACATTCAGCCATACAATTTTGTGTAACAAATGTATATTCAACTTTACAAAATCTCATTACTATAATTTGGATAACAAATGCACATCATACAAATATGTGTAAATTCATTATTTTAAGATGTTAAAAGCACGCACACGTACACACACACACGCAAACTATATATATATGTGTGTGTGTATACATGCACACACACACATATATATATATATATATATATATATATATATATATATATATATGTGTGTGTGTGTGTGTGTGTATATATACACATATATATGTGTGTACATACATACATACATACATACATACATACATACATACATACATACATACATATATATATATATATATATATATATACACACACATATATATATATATATATATATATATATATATATATATATATATATGTGTGTGTGTGTGTGTGTATATATACACATATATATGTGTGTACATACATACATACATACATACATACATACATACATACATACATACATACATATATATATATATATATATATATATATATATATATATATATATATATATATATATATATATATATATATATATCATTATTCATAATTATATAATTCATTGTACATCATGCTTAAATCACCCTTGTATATAGTTCATTATTTTTTGAATAACCTAAACATAATTCGCTATATTAAATATCATAAGGCTCAGTTTACTATGTTTTACCATTTCTACATATATATTCACAAATTCTAAGTAGAACATATATTTTTCACAATTCAAAGGCACCACCTATCAGAGAAAAGTGTCCAAGCTGAAACAACACAAACTAGAAGATCGCCTACACCATGCCTCTTTTCTCTTTCTCCTACACCGCACCTCTTTTCTCTTTCTCTTATGTTGTGCCTCTTTTCTCTTTCTCCTATATCACACCTCTTATTATATTAAACTACCAAACTTCTTTTCTTTCCTTTTTCATGATTATTCCACTTTCTTTTCTTTTTGCATGACTTTTTTTAAAACTCACCCTTCCTCAAGTTTGATGTTTCTTTTTTTTGTTTTTTTTTCTAAAAGTTCAATTCACCCCAAAGCAAATAAAACTATAAACCTTTGTTTTATTCCCTTTATGATGCTTTTCCTATTTTTATTTTTTTCTTAATTTATCTCAAGTATGAAAGCAAAAGATCTTCTATCTTTCCCCAAACATTAATTATTATTTTTATTCATTTTATTTCTTAATTATTTGTTTTATTTATTTTATTTGTTCCTAACTCAGAAATAATAACATGACTAATATGAAGTCAATTATATACCTTTCAACAATAATTAGATATTCTCAAAATATCATAAAGATAATTAGCTTATATTATTAACATTACTAAGATATGTTGGTTAGTCTACATACAGTGGTAACCAGATATTATTCACACAAATTTACGTTCTCAAAAAATATTAATAACCATGACAAAAGCACATAGTAATATTATACATCCAAATCTACTTATAATAATCATAATGGAATCACATGAGGTTAATTCTATATAAGTATTAAACTAAACTAACACACATAATCAATCATCTAAATGCAGATAACATAAAAAATATACTAATGCTAACCATTCAAACTATGCATGTAATGAGTACCATCTAGCATGGTGTGTGCATGGGGTTTAGTTGTTTCCTCTATATTTTCCTAACACATCTATATACATCACCCTCTTCGATGATGTTCTCCCTCCGTCATGCTCTGAGGGATGAATCTCTTTTGTGTCAAACTCACAATAAGAAGGTAGTTAGTCTATAACATAATGACATATATCATAAAATATTGTTATAATAATAATCAATATGATCACAATCTAAAGAATATACAATACATCTAACTCATAGCAATGCAATTATAAAATCAAAGTAACATACAACTGTCCCATAATAACATATGACTTACATCTTAGTTAAATAACAATCAAATCAAATTACCAACCATAAAAATCCATGAATAATCAGGTAAATTTGTTTAACGAAGAATCGGAATGTGACAATATTATAATATAAAATCTAATAATACCTAAAAAAATAGACCTTAACAAGGTGGTCTAACCCGATTACCTATTATTAGTAATTCTTCTTCTAGTAAGTCTCTTATTCTTAGAAGTTGTCCTATTCGCATGCCTATGAATGTTGAAAAATATTATTAATTTTTTTAATATTTAAATAAAACAAATATTTGTATTCTTATCCATGTTGAGTAGATATTATGAGCCTTATTTAGCTTTAAAGCAATTTACTATTATTAATTTTATTTAGCGATAAGACAAGGGTTTATCCTATTTTAATTTAAAGTGTATAGTTGGCATCTCTTCAAAAAATAAAAATAAAATAAAAACTTTCATATTATCTTACAATAAATTTTTGTTTATTACTCTTACAAATTTATGTGAGGTCGACATATATAAGAGTTTGGTTTTATTATAACATACTAATCTATAGAAGTTGGTGTATTGTCCTCTAGATTAGATCTTCATTCTAATCCTATATTTTACATTTATATGGGGCCATACCACCCTTTGTGCTATATTTATTATACTTTTTTGGTATGAGGCATATTACTCATGTGCTTATATTGATTACATCACATGCCTATGCGAGAAAACTTCTATATAACATGCATGTTTCCAAGATGACATATTTTCATGTTGGGTATCATTAGTTTTACATCTTATCCTCCATATGATGCATGTAATTACTTTATTTTGAAATATATAGTTCACATGTTCATCCCACATTTTAAATTGGAGGCATACATTTCTCTCATTATATTCATCCAAACTTCATTTGCTTCTATGGAGGGACATTAAAATTTTACTTACTACTAAAGATACCCAAAATGAGACACCTATTCCCTATATATATATATATATATATATATATATATATATATATATATATATATATATATAAAATCATAATCTTGACAATGCTATATTTAACCAATCTTTAATATACTTGATTTATACATGCATATATGATTCTTTTTCACTTTCTTCCATAGCCATTCATTCTCATATGGGCCTAACCTTCCCAAATTATCATTACTGTTATACATGATTTTCCTAATCTTTGTCTAAATGTTGGTATAAAATTTTATTTACACCATAGTCTTAAGTTTACATAGGTTAGTATTTTATCTTGAGTAAATTTATTTTCTATTATTTAAGAAACATGTGAATATTAGTGTTTATTTTATAGGAGATTCTCCACTTGCATGTGAATACAAATATAATAGTTGCACATATATGCATCCATGATATGTCTTTGACGAGATGGATGCACTATTTAGTTGGCAATTGATTTGTTTTCACACTTTCAAATGTGATCCACTTCCTCTCCCTCAAATGTTATAAATAATAGGGATTCATGTAGCTTCAAAAAGTAGTAGGTTAATTCCATTAGAGTAGCTTATGAAGTGTTTTTCAATCGAATACATTCAATTCATCTATCATAATTATGCTATTATAAATTTGTGATTCATTTCTTGTATTTGAATACAAACTTCGTATTTTAATTTATGTTGTATGATTATTTTATTTTAGTAAGATCTTGGTATTTATATATAAGTACTAGAAGTTCTTCATTCCTCCCTTCAAAAACTTTACATTTGCAGTGTTATTATTTTTAATTTTAAAACATTTTAAAAGTGTTTTTTTCATATTTAAATGAAAAAAAAACCAAAAAATAAGGGAAATAAAAAAAGGCTTTCTTTTTATTTTTAATTTTTTTATCAAAATTATAAGACTTGTATTTAAAGGCGAATTTATTGAAAAACTTAATGAATTTTTTATTTTTAAAAAATCAAATAAAACACAGAAATTTAAAATAAAATAAAATTATAATTTTTAACCACCCATGTGGTAAACGCACGTACCCCCACCTACCACCACCACTCCCACTCCGGTATATATTCATGCACCGTTTTAATTATGTTCAAAACCTTTAAAAAACACACACACATTTGTCCCCCCTTCCTTTTATTTCTTTGACTTTTACCATTCATTTCCCACATGCACTTATTAAAATTTTGAGAAAATCAATCTTATTTTTTCTCTTTTGGACTTTTGTGTTTAAAGGGGCCTTTAATTATTTAATGGATGATTTAATTTTAAAGAAAAGTTTTTTTTAATGGATTTTTTTTTATAGGTTTTGTGTAACATTGCAAGTTTTTTTTGGATGGGGGGAGGTAGGTTTCTTATAATTATGACAAAATTTGTTTTCCTCGGGGAAAAAAATGAAAAAAATCGGTTATTGTCGAAGACTAGAGTTTACGTCTAGTGTGGTAGGTGGTCGCACAATTAATACTTGTTTTAGAGATGGTTTGAGCAATTTCTATTTTCTAAGACTTTTCAAACTGATATTTTTTTATTTGTAGTTCAAAACTAAATAAATTTTTTTTCAACACGTTCAATCTTTCAAGCAATTTCAAATATTGTATTAGATTCGCTTCAAATTATATGGAATCAAAAATATTTTCAACTTTTTATTTTCTATTTTCAAATTTAACATCTTTATGAAAACATTGCATCATTATAAGTAACTCTGGGTGGGATCATTGTTGTAAACACACTAATTGATAAAGTGCCACTATTTCGAGCAACGAGGCAAAGAAGGGCGATGGGGTTGCATAATTTTGAGGCTTTCGACCTCCCTTTTATGTGTGCACTTATTAACACACTTTTGGTTCTATGCATTTTTCATGTCTTTCATTTCCTATTGCTTACAACCTTGTCAACATGGACACTAAACCTGCTTTTCTAACTCCGTGTAGCTACTACACATGACAAATATTTTAAAGAGTATAAGGTTGTTTAGAGTAAAATAAGGCAAAGAGTAAGAACCGACATAGGCTATTGAGAAGCCTAAATGGTATAGTAGATGTGATGAGGCATTTGGCTTAATTTCCCTTTCTATTGCTCCTAAATTGTTGTTCCATATTGAAAAACTGTCAATTCTTTAGGAAGCTTGGGGTACACTAGTAAAACTATATGGTAAAATAAATTATATCATAGGTCATGAATTGGACTTTAAACTAATTAATATTAATCCCAATGACTTTGCTAACATTCAAAATTACATCTTTGAGATTAAGTCTTTATGACTTCAGTTGCTTGATTGTAATATTAAGAAGGATGATGAAAAGACTCATGGGGTGCCAATTTCAAAATTTGCACATTTGACAAGTTTTCAGAAAGATTAACTTGAGAGCAACATAAACTTATTCACATGGGCACTATTTCCATGGGTGATAGATCTCATGCACTTTTGTAAATAAAAAAACACCATCAAGGAATAAGATTAAAGGTCCAAAGCACACTTCAATCAGCAACATTCCTCTTTTGTGCTTAGCAACAACTCCAAATCAAAAAAAGGAAGTATGAGATGCAATTTTGTGGTAAAAAAGGGCACACTGAAGACTAATGCCATGCTAAACTAGTAGTTATGGTAGAAGAAAATAAATAACATCATATAAATCTTCACTCTTGATCGTTTTCTTCTTCAAACAAGGGAAACACCAAAGCCCTTAATTCCATTTTTAAACCAACAATCTAAATGGGGTTTCAATTTAGAGACCATCATTTTGTAGTGAACTATTTTATAGCTAGGAACTCATATGGTTATTTTTAGTTCTTATTTTCTTGTACATGGGTATCTTACTAAACATGTTACTTATCGGAACTAATATGAGAACATTTTGTATGCACATTTATAGTGATGGACTAGTACATCCTTTCTTACATGTTGGAGTGATGTATTTTCCCATCTGTAGAGATATTTTATCTCATTTTTGTGGTGGCATATGTGAAGTTGTTGTTCATCTCTTCATTCCACCCATGCAACCTAGTTTAACATTAGGATTGGATACTATGTAGAGTAATTATTCTTTGGTATCTTGCCTCTTCTTTTTGGCAAATTTTTAATTCAGTGGTGGTTTCAACCCATTTTTATTAGTGCCTTTAGTGATGGTTTATACCATTGTTTTTGCTGCATGTTGATATTATTTAGTAGTGGATCTGACCATCAATGTGTAATTGAATGATGGGTTTGCCTATCCATTTTAGTTTCATATTCAACACTCTTGATAGATTGATTCTTTAAGTTGGTTTATTCCTCTTAAAGCATTTCTTGCAGCACCAACACTTGTTATTCTAAGTAACCCCCATATCTAACACCTTCTTCGACTTGCATATTATATTAACTGATCACCTTTGTACTCTATTAGGTCAAGATGATGTCCATAAGGAAACTTTGATATTTTATATATGGTAAACATATTGTATATGAGTACCTGATCAAGCCTAGTTATCAGTTACCATCTTCTAAAATTCCAGTCTCATATTTAGTATTCCCTTAACTTTCACTTAAGGTGGGATGTTGGTGTAAAATATTATTCATACCATAGCTTTAAGTTTACTCAGGTCATTATTCTACCTAGAGTATATTTATTTTCTATTATTTAGGAAATGTATAGATATTATTGTTGGTATTACGTAATATTCTCCACTTGCATGTGAAGACAATGTTGTAATTGCATATGTGTGTAGCTATGATGTGTCATTTTTAACCACAAGAGTGCACTATTCATTTGGTAACTAGTCTATTGTCACATTGCCAAATGTGATCCACATCGTATCCCTAAAATGTTATAAATAAGAGGGATTCATGTAGCTTCAAAAGGTAGTAAGAAAACTCCATTGGAGTACCTTATGAAGTGTTTTTCAATAGAATAGACTTAGTTAATCTATCATAATTTTATTGTTATGGATTTATAGTTCATCTCTTATATTTGAATGTAAACTTCATATTTTAGTTTATGTTGTATGTCTCTTTTGTTGTAGTAATATATCAACACGGTTTTATGTAGGTAGTGGAAATTATTGAGGCCTCCCTTCAAATTTCAACATTGAATAACTTTATATCATTCTTAGACTGTCTCTTTATCTCAAATCAATATTTTTAATCTTTGTGCAGAACTTCATTTGCTCAGACAATGCCACACTGTGGACCTATTTATGTGGGTTAGATTTTGTCTACGTGCCCTTTAATGGTAATTTTATCAAATTTAAATTAATCATATGGGTCATCCTGTATGTTTTACATGCATATTTTGATTATATTATCCAAAGAGTCAACTATATAAACATATCAAGCTTGTGCCTATTGACATATAACACTTATCTATCTATCATTGGAAATCACAATGCACATTGAGAGGAACTATCTTAAATTTTACAAATATTAAACCCCCTAAAGTATCAATCTTTGAGCTAAGTATAAATATCAATGCAAGGTCAAACCAAAGGTTGTCAAGTCTTGAAATTCATACATAGGATTGCACTACATGTTAGTAATACACGTGATTTCACACACTCAACTAGGTGGGAGAACTGTGTTCATTTTGACTTCCCTCTTAAGAGTATTTGATACATAATAAGTGATTATCCATAGGGAATGGTTTAGGTCAACTCAACCCTAACCTTTCACCCATTGTTCCTATTCTAAATTAGTCCTATAGTGCTCAACTAGGGTTTGAATCAATAAAAATGATAATAGAGTCCTTTGCATGGGATCAAAGACATATATATATATATATATATATATACACAATATCCCTTATTAGCTAAAAACAAAAGAGTCATAACTATCATAAATCAAAACAAACAAGTAGGATATTTTTGTACCCTAGAAAATAGTGTCGCACTCTATAGGTATCTAAAAAGTGCAGACTTGTCCCAGCTCACGTAGAAACTCTATTTTTAGACTTGAGTATTCTCAAGCCATTTTTCTAATCTCTGTTAAAAATTGAACCCTGCCACATACCTACATAGACCCAAAATAAGATAACTACTCAATTCCTTTTAACATTTTCATAAATAATAAGTTACATTAAATACATAAAACTTTGCTAGTTACACAAATATTTGTATGTATGTTATATTTTATGCAATCTAAATTTTCTACAATTTCATTCTATTAAAGTTTCATGAATCCAAAATAATATAAAACATATTAGGGAACCTATTCCATTATCTTGATCACAGTAAACCCTAGATTCCTTAGGGTTTCCTTATATTCTCTTAAGGTTTCAGATTTTTATATATTATTTCTAATTTTAAACCTGATTTATGATTTTCCTCCTTTATCCCTTAATAATAATGGAAGGAAAAATTAATTATAACAATATATTTGATAAGCTTTATAATATAAATTAATTTAATATATTCATATGAATCAAAACTTATATGATGCATTGTTACATGTAACTAGAGATGAAATAAAAAAGAATGCTATGGGTGTCACATCTAAATAACAACAACATGAAATCTTTCCTAATACTAATACATATGTTTGAGGTATTAATTATACAATAGGTGCTTAGATTAATACTATTATTACTATTCTTATAGATATGCCTTTGGATACACATGTGATTCCCACCTAAGATATGGGGGAAACACAAGTTTTTGCTCATATTACTATGACTATACTTACACAACATATTATAATACCATCTATGGTTACTAATCATGTCATAACATCCATTGATATATATTTTTATATTCCAGATGCTCAAACCCTTATGTAAATAATTATTGATATACAAAATAAGATTTTCCATTTACATCAAAGTTCTTCTAGATTATTTTATACCATCGATTCTCATGCATTATTGCATAAATCGTTAGCTCTTAAAATCTTAGTTTATCCCTTACAAACAAGGCTTATATCACCTAAGTGTAGACATCTAATTCTTATCATTATTGTGTTAAAATTGCAAATATGAATGATATTCTGCAACAATGTACAATCTGGACCAAAAGCACTAAAAAGCTTAAACTCATCCATACACATCACATCCAGGTACCAATTCTTGTCTATTTATCCCTGATTGGGTCAAGGCATTTTATATAATCATTATATTTTCCCAATTAACTTCAAGATAAATTGTGACCATGCAAAATGATGTCTTGGACCACTAAAGTCTTCTAATTCAGCAAGGTACATCACGTGCATGTGTCAATTCACATTTATAATATCCTAACTAGGGTTTTACCTTGTAATAAATTGACATATTCTTCTAATTATACTCCAATAAAATTATGACTTAGTAAAATGACAATTCCAACTAGGTTGATTAAATGTGCAACAAATTTCCAAAGAATTGCAAAATCACTAAGCAAAATCATTAAGCAAATTAAACCAAATTAAGAGCTTAAATGGGAATTACATGAAAATTATTGAATATCTATTTATTATAAATTCATAATTCAAATATTCAAAACATAATGAAAATAACTGAGTTTGCACCCATGCTTGCCCATGTGTAGTCGATTTTCCTGTGTAACCTCTATTCATGTGCAACCTCTGTTCTTATCGAACCTCTTTCTTGTGCGACCCCATTCCAATGTAGTGACCTCAAAAATTGAATCCATATGAGGCCACACATCTGGTTTTTGATCCAAGGGTTATAAATCAATCTCTTCCGTTCCTTAAAACTATAAATAAGAGATCCAAGACCATCTTTTTAAAGCTTGAGTTGTGTAAACTTACTATGCATAAATTCCTTAAACAAGCTTCAATTGAGTAATGTTACTGTTGATGTTTAAAATTGCACTTTGTTTTAACACCAACAATGGGAAGTTTCAAGCTGTGGGATATTGCGACTTGAAACAACCTCCATATTTTTAAGAAGTTGGTCTCTTCTTTATATCAAGTGTGGGGGGAAAAAGGATAGGAATTTAAACAGAAATGCAAATGCAAGAAATGAAATCTAACTATGGTGATGTGCTTGAGTGTAATTTTGATCCTTAATCCTAAGCACAGTGAAACTATATATAAGATTCAATTACATCAAAGAGCAGACTAGGCATGATTAATGTAATAGATAGAAACAATAGAAACAGAGGCTCATAGTTTTAGACTACCTTCACAATGATATAGGAAACACCAATAAAGGCAAAAAATTATGTCTTCTTAATTCTTTAGCCACATAAAAGGCACATAAACATGCACAGTTACATCAACTTTACAACTCGAGAAAATAGAATAAAGGCAAATGATATTCCTAATCACTGCTCTAGAAAGTCTAAAAAACTCTTGATAATAGTTTCCTCAGAAAATTCTCTCTCTGAGTATCTGATTATCCCTATCTGTATCTCCTCTTCTTCCTTTTATAGCCTCAGATTTTTAAATAAAATAATGTGAAATTCAGTGCATTCAATGCCTTGGATGCATCATGGTCTTATCAGGAAGGGCCATGCTGGAGCAGGGCGGCTGCCCTTACTGCAGTGTGTCGATTCATGCTTAGTGCCTCCTCTCAACCCTGAATCTCTCATTCCATCACCTACTTAGCCGCGCAACTATCCATCCTACCTTTTGCTCCTAGGGGACAAAAAGATGACCCTTTTAATGTTTGTAGGCCCCAAAAAACTACCCGGTGAACTGCTCCATCTACTAGAAATAACTTCCACTCTATTTTCCTATAGTTTGCTTGCTAAAATAGATACACAGGACACTCTATTCTATTGAAACAGAAAAGGACACTTAGTCAATTCCCCTAAAAATCTTCTTATTTCTTAGGAGATACCAGAGGATGACACTTGGTGCTTTTCGCCTGATTTATCAAAGACACATGGCACTTTTCGCTTTCCCTATATCCTGCTCAAGAACGCTCTGCCTTTGACACCTATCACAATCCACTTCTTTGACACTTAGAAATTTCAACAAAATAAGACTCACCGCATTCCTTGCCTGAGTAACCTTTAAAAGGGGGAAGGATGTATGTGGCAATCTCTGCTTGTCTTCTACAAAGGACACGTGGAAATCTTCGCTTGCTCTTGTTAAGGGTGTAGAAATATTCGGGATGCATGTTAGGCTCCTAAAGATGGTGACACTTAGCGGCTTTTGTAGACCTTTGAAATAAAACCTGGGACCCACCACAATCTTTATTCAACAATGAAACTCAAAGATGATCTCTCGAATGTCAACACGTGGAGGCTTCTACGGATTTTGGGAAGATACGTGGCATCTTCTGTTGCTTTGCTAAGGGTATGTGGCGGCTTCCACTTCTTATGGGAATGGAGTAGAAAGGGGCTCAAAAAGTGACACTTGGCAGCCTCTGCTTGTCTTTGGCACTTAAACAAAAATGAAATAATGCCTTACTGCCTTTCGAAAGGGTGCTTGAACCCTTTGGTTTTTGGGACACTCCTTTGAACTGCCTGATGAACCAAGCCTTTGAACCGACCGATTGAACCAAAAAATGGTTCAATGGTTCAACGGTTCAACACTGCACACCATTTACACATTAACCGAGGTATTAAACCAAAAAATGTTGAACCAAGGCATTGAACCAACTGTCTCTCAGATGCTGACACGTGGTGACTTCCGCATTCTTCTGGAAAAGTAGTCCAGAGCCTTCTGCGATTGCCACTTGGTGCTTTTTGCCTGATCCTGATACTTAGCTTGTTGAAACCTTTTGTCAAAAAATAGATGAAATGTAGGTGCTGAAAAGGAACATGGATGCCAACATGTGGTGCATTCTGCTGAGTTGTTATTAGATACGTGGCACATTCTACGTCCCTCTTGAAAGTTATGAAAGGTGCCTCAGACGATGCCACTTGGCCAGTTTTGTATCTCAAAAAGTGACACTTGGTGGCTTCTGCTTGAATTCAACACTTGGGCAAAAATGAAACAAAAGAATCAAAAAGGGAAAAAGAACCCATGTTCGGACGATGCCACTTGGAAGCTTCCACTACTCTTCAACACTTAGATAGAAAATGAATCAAGCCCATGCTCTGTTTCAAAATTCTACCGTCACGACCAAGGTATGCGGGAACAAAATCTGCAGTGCGCAATCAAAAATCAGAATGCAACGTAGAGTAAATTTTTTAATCTATAGTTACTAGAGACCCCCAAGACTTTTGAGCCTGCTAAAATTAAAACACAACTCCTACTTTGTCAAAATTGCAAAAATTCACAGCTTCAAAAGTGTTGTTTGGTAGGTGGACCATTCATGGTCAGATAACCCCTGCTTGTTCTGCAATTTAGTGAAGGTTAAATCAAGGTTGATGATATCCTTGTGTGAAAAATTTATCAAAATCTGAACTGTAGCCTTCAATTTGAATTCCAGCTGCGAAACAGGAACCAAAATAGCTTCTACTTTCGAGACTGATGAATCATCCCATAGGTTCTGGAAAACTATTTGATCATTCTATTTGGCCAGCAACAATAGTTCAATTTAATCAACCATTAACACTGTGTTGTCATTAGGAAATGGAGAAGGAAGACCTAGTCGCACTAGATCTTCAATATGCTATTTCATCTCACTGATGCCTTCTTTCATGACTTTGAGAAGCTCTCTACAATTGTTGGCTGCGAAATTGCAACTGAGAACCTCATTGATTCGCTTTGCGGCAACCATTCTGTTAGTGATTCTTGCGGCTGCCAATGTTGCATCCATTTCATCATAGAGATTTTGCAACAATGTTTGAGAGTCCATGACTCTGTTGGAGACTATAGCTAGAGTGTTCTTCACTGAATCTTCCACCTTCTCACATAATTTCTATGCATTGAGCAAGAAGGTGAGAGAAGGCTTGAGCTAGATCATCTCTGAGGAGATTCTTTTCCACATAGATTCATAGAGCTCCTTTACTAGTTTTATCACTCTGACACTCTTTGGCCTATTATCCAGCTCTAGTGTCAGTTGTGCCACTCTCTGTTGTTCCGCTTGGAACTAGGCTTGAAAAGTTATAGTATTGTTTTGTTCACCCAACAGCTTCTACTACAATTGAGTAACTTGTAGCTGATGTTCTTCATATTTTCCTTACAACACTGCTTTCTCCCGCCTAAGGGTCATCGCTGTATCCTTTGCATGTGTTAGCTCTACCTTTAAGGAATCATTTTAGGCCTAGACTTCTTGGTGAATTTGAAGGGAAATAATATCTTGCAACTGTTTATTCAGACTTGCTATTTCATTATCTTTCTTGTTGATTTCTTCAGTCAAACTATTACAGTTTGCCTTTTCCTTGGCCAAATCGGCCTCCATCTTCTGTAGCTTTCTTGACATTTTTAAGTTGTCTTCTACGACTGCAGAAGTGGATTCGGTCAAAAACTCAACTCTATCCTAGGGCCTGAAAAAGGACATATCAATGGCCACTGCATTCATTATGTAGTCCTCAGGTTGCATCTGCTCACTCAGCTTGACGACATTGGGTGACAAATCGATCACCATCAGTTGTTGTTGAATGGGGTCAAATTGTGACCATAGATGTGGGGTAGCCAAAGCTTTATTTTCTTTAGTCTTCTTTTTCTCCCTTTGGGCTTCTCTTGCCTTCCTAGTAGCATTGGCTTGTGTTTGGAAGGTGGAAGGGGATGCAATGTGTCCTCTCACAAAAGGATATCCCTATGGCAGGCCATATTAAATAGCCAGTGGTTGGATATGGGCGATCTGAGGGGGAATCTTTTTGGGAACTGAGGGGGGAAAATGGGGTAATGTTAGGGCTTGAGGCGTCAAGGATGGGGTGAAGTGCAAAATGGGGATGGCAGAGGTGACAGGGGAAGAAATAGACTGAGGAGGAGGAGGAGGAATGATACTTACCTGAGGAGCAATTTCAGCACTCTATAATTGGTGTTGTTGGGTGTCCGTCTCCTCTTCCATGGCCAACTGAAATTGCACCCTCTTTTATTTCTTGGGTGTCTCCTCTTCTGGCTGTGTCCTCTCTCCTTCCACATTTGCTACTACTATTGGTGATGTTTGTAGAGAACTGGGAACTTCAATGACTTCTGATGATGGGGAAGCTTTCGATGGTGAATGAACCACACTCTTTTGTTTCTCTAAGACACTGAGAGGTTGGGGCTAAATTGACACAGTTGTTGCAGCTATAATTTGTTCTAAGGTTTGTGGCTCTTGGCTTAGCTTGACTTCCTGCTCTACACCCCATGTTGGCAAATAGGTTGTCTCTAGGCTAGATGCAGGGGAGAGATGACACTCATCCCATAGTTCTTCCCACCTCTCATCTGTGTCTATGTTCCCAAAAGAATGGGTGGTTTGAGAAATTTCTTGCCTATATTTCCAATAGGCTTCTATCTTTTTCGCATCCCAATCTTTATTCTTCAATGCTCTTCTCAAACCAGAAGTCATTCTGACTTTGGGATCATAATCCCTCTGCTTAATGTATAAAGTTTCCCATGGTCTATTTTGCAGAGGGGGCAAATCTGTTAATTCAACGTAAAAATTAGGAGCATCTTCTATAGGGTTTCTCCTGGTCTCCCAAAAAGGGTGGCCCTCATCTACAATCCTGGTTGCAACCCTATTAGTTCTTATCTAAGAAGCTACGTAACCATTCAAGTTGCATACCCATTTGTCTTCAACTAATAGGAACCCCAAAAAGGCTAGCTTTTGAAGCAACAAAATTTTAGCATCCCTGGTTTCTAAAACCATGTTGCCTGCCATCCACGGGAGATCATACATTTTCCTCTTCCATTTACCAGATCCATAATCATTGTCTACCACTAACACTTGCCTGGTGACCTCTAAAAATGCTAACCTAAGAGTTAGAATCTTTGGTAGCAACATTGGTTCCCCACAAAAACCATGAACTCTTAGAATCGTATGGTGGGATCCAAAGTAGAAGTCACACAGAATCAAACAACTAGCCAGGAGGTTTGAAACACTGGTAAATAATCTATTCATGACTGGTTCGGGGCTAAGGTGGAAAAGAGCAGGGGTAACAAATAGTTCCCAAAAATCATATGGGTCACTGGTCCTTGACAAAACATGTGTCCATGCAGACATAGGAATGGTCCTTTGGGGGTCAAAACTTGGGTCATACATGTCCAGATGCATATGTTGGGCGAAGAGGTCAGCATTCTGGTATAGCATGAGGTGAAACAAATAAGAAGAGTACCTGAACACTCCTTTGGATTCGAACTGGGCTAGTTGCTCCACCATTGAAAAAGCAATTTGCTCCAAAAAGTTGAGTCGATTAAAAAAAAAAAAAAAAAAAAAAAAAAAAACCCAGTTGTAGGGGTGGGGAATCCAAGAACAAACACACCTATTCTAATTCCTCCTGTTAGGATCTTGCTCCTTAGAAAGAGCACAATATGATTACCAAATATAAGCAATTAAATATGCGAAAATAACCAGAAACACAAGTAACTAGAATTCACCAATAGCACAGAATATGAGAGACAATACACTATATTGTATTAACACTTTACAAAAAAGAATACTACAAAGAGCCACCACACTCTTCCACCTTATAGAGGTTTCCCACACCTCAAGTGTATAGTAATTCTTCCACACACACTCTCCTACACAAAAAACGGTCCCAACAACCAACTCACACACAGAATTGGTGTTCACCTCACCAACCAGTCAGTAATAACCCTGCCGGTACACCAAGCACTCTATAGCACTTCAAGTTGATCTCCCATGAACCTGTAACCTGCAATTCAACAGACCAAACTTACATGTAGATCCCCTATGAGCTTGCAACAACCTGAAACTCAATGATCTTACAACTAGAAGGAACTCTTCCTTTCTATCTCATCCTTATACAATACATGCCAATGGGTCTATAAATAGATCCCTAACTTAAACACTAACTTAGACTCTTAATTTAGACAATTATCCTCGCAGCCCAAGACTCTAACTAGTCTTAACATGCAAACTCTTCATTCACTTAACTAACTATCTATGAAATGAGCAGTTCTGGAACACACAGGCGACCGACGCCGGTCCCTGCTTGTCTGGTTCTGCCGACGTCGGCCGACTTCCTGCCATCGCCGGTGGCCTTCTACACTGGTCTCGACCAACGTCAGTCCTGCTGCCGATGCCAGTGCTCCTAGATCTTAGCAACCTTCTGTTCCACTGTTTGCAAAGAGATGAAGCTTTTAGCTCCACAACCTAACAATCTCCCACTTGGAGATAAACAGCTGCAACCTGTACCTGTACCTATACTCCGTCTAGTTTGTTCCCTTGGCTTTGTATCCCTCCTCAAGATTACTCTTGAAGACCAACCACCACAAATCTTGTAGTGCAAAACCTGTCATCCAAATTACCTGCCACATCTGCATCTACAACCATGTAGAAAAAGAACTTGACCCTGCATAACATGTGCACCTGCTATTGGTCCCACTGAACTGCCCTTCAGTATTAATTTCCCGGATTGACTCCAAACTTGTGACAACTCCCACTACTTGGGAAAACTCAAGTTTAGTACATACCATGCACTCAACCTCATTATGTGAATCAATACACCTGTTCTATGAACTGTCCAACCATCGGCGTGCTAACCGGTCTCACATAATCATCCTGAAACAAAGTCAACAAGACCTCCATGTCTCTAGAACACACTCATGCTAAAGAATATTGCTGCTCCCAGATTCTCCATGACATACACCTGAACTAACTTTACCTTTAGTTCAGCAATACCTATATATGTAACCCTGCAACAAGCATATCATACAGAAATAAGATAATGTAGCTAATATTATCCAACCTGGTAAAGAGAAACACAATGATCAAACCTCCATTGTCCTACATCTAATACAAGATCATATACCCTGATCTTCCATCTCACGTATCCATTTCCACTCTTCTTCATCCTTAACATCCATTCGTCTCTCAGTGCTTACTTCCAGCTGGCAACTCTACCCAAAACACCTGTTTGGTTCTCCTCCAAGGAATCACATCCTCATCCATGCCAAGCTCCCACTATTTCTTGGATCTACCTGTTCTGGTTCTATACCAGAAGTGAGCAACAAGTAGTGTAAAGAAGGGAAATGATGAATTTAAGAACTTACTTACACCTTCAGTCCTCTATGTGGACGCTTGAGACTCCATGACAACTAGCTGTCCACCCAAAATTTGTCTCAGTGACCGATGCTGATCACATCTCAGTCTACAGCCGACCGATGTCGGTTCCCTGCGACTGCCACCTTGCCGACGTCAGTTTCCCCTGGCCGATGCCGGTCATCATCTGCCCTGAGTCACCGATGTCGGGCTACACATAGCCGACGTTGGTCCCTGTCTGGACACCGACGCCAGTTTTCCTACCGACGTCGGTCTCTGTGTTTTTCTAGTGAGACCCAAATTTTTCCCGTGAGCTCCTTTTGGATCAAACCCTTGTCCAAATCACCCTTGCTCTGCTCAGAATTCCTCTGCACCTTGTGCTGAACTCTGTCCGTCACCTTCTCCTTGAAAACCAAGGCTTTCTTGTTCTTGTCACTAACATCGGATTCCTCAAGAAACGTCACCTTCTTCTTCTGCATACAGAAACCACGATCCATGCCTTCCAAATCCGAAAGCATACTCTTTGACTCAAGAACAAGCATCTCCTTCTTATCTATGTGACCAAGCCTATTAAGCCACATCTCCGAATCTACAGCTGAAGTAGATAACCCAGAAAGAGAATCAGTAATACAAGTAGATAGATAAAGCGTACCTACTTTCTTACCTCTAGCTACAACAAGTGTACCCTTGGTAACCTTCCAAGAGTCCGCTGTGAGAGTTACTGTGCAACCCTCATCACCCAAACTTCTAACAGAAATCAAATTCTACTTCAGAACTGGGACATGCATGACCTCCTTTAACACCCATGTGTCACCTGTCTGCAATTTCAGCTTCACTTTTCCTTTGCCAACAATCTGACAAGGCTTACCATCCCCTACACAAATTTCTCCAAAGTCTCCCTGGACATACTCATGAAAAAATTCCCTATGTGGGGATGCATGAAAAGAGGCACCAGAATCTAAAACCCAAGATTCTACTTTATCCAAAGAACATACTAGAGCATCCTGTGTAATGTAATCCGCAACATCTACTTCTTCTCCATGTCCTTCATGCTGATCTTCACCCGATCTACAATCTCTCTTTAAGTGCCCTTGCTTTCCACATTTCTAGCAGGTTATTCTGCCATACCTGGACTTGGATCTTCTGCCCATCTTCGACCTTGATCTCCCACGATCTATCTTCTCTCTTGGCCTTCCTCTACCTTCAACACTCAAAGCATCTCCTGATGATTCACCTGTGCTTTTCCTGCGTATCTCTTCATTCAAGATCACACTCACAACATCATCCACTTTTAAGAATTTTGAAGGAGACACAGTATTAGAAACTGCCATTACCAAACCTTCCCAACTTTCAAGTAATGAACACAAGATTAAGAGAGCTCTAATTTCATCATCAAATACAATATTGACTGAACTTAACTGGTTTACCAAACCATGGAAATCACTAAGATGGCTATGAACAGATCCACCTTCCAACATTTGCAAATTAAATAAACGCTTCATAAGAAATACCTTATTAGAAGCTGAGGGTTTTTCATACAAATTTGCCAAAGATTCCATCAACTCCACCGTTGTCTTACACTGTGATAAGCTGGAAATCACAGACATATGCAAGACTCAATCTAATAGATCCCAGAGCCTTCTGATCAAGAACCTCCCATTCTTCATCCTTCATATCCGAGGGTTTGCTTTTAACCCCACCCAACGGTAAGTACAAATCTTTCTGATATAGATAGTCCTCAATCTGCATCCTCCATAATTGGTAGTTCTTGCCATTAAACTTTTCCATTTGTAGCTTACTATCTTCTGTCATTACTCAACTCCCACTCAAACAGAAACCCTGTGAGTAACCTGTAATCAAAACACACTACCCAGATCTAAACCAATCTATTAGTATCCCAACCAAAAGCTCTGATACCAGTTGTAGGGGTGGGGAATCCAAGAACAAACACACCTATTCTGATTCCTCTTGTTAGGATCTTGCTCCTCAGAAAGAGCACAGTATGATTACCAAATATAAGCAATTAAATATGCAGAAATAACTAGAAACACAAGTAACTAGAATTCACCAATAGCACAAAATATGAGAGACAATACACTATATTGTATTAACACTTTACAGAAAAGAATACTACAAAGAGCCGCCACACTCTTCCACCTTACAGAGGTTTCCCACACCTCAAGTGTATAGTAATTCTTCCACACACACTCTCCTACACAAAAAATGGTCCCAACAACCAACTCACACACAGAATTGGTGTTCACCTCACCAACCAGTCAGTAATAACCCTGCCGGTACACCAAGCACTCTATAGCACTTCAAGTTGATCTCCCATGAACCTGCAACCTGCAATTCAACAGACCAAACTTACATGTAGATCCCCTATGAACTTGCAACAACCTGCAACTCAATGATCTTACAACTAGAAGGAACTCTTCCTTTCTATCTCATCCTTATACAATACATGCCAATGGGTCTATAAATAGATCCCTAACTTAAACACTAACTTAGACTCTTAATTTAGACAATTATCCTCATAGCCCAAGACTCTCACTAGTCTTAACATGCAAACTCTTTGTTCACTTAACTCACTGTCTATGAAACGAGTAGTTTTGGAACACATAGGTGACCGACGCCGGTCCCTGCTTGTCTGGTTCTGCCGATGTCGGCCGACTTCCTGCCGTCGCTGGTGGCCTTCTGCAATGGTCTCGACCGACGTCGATCCTACTGCCGACGCTGGTGCTCTTGGATCTCAGCAACCTTCTGTTCCACTGTTTGCAAAGAGATAAAGCTTTTAGCTCCACAACCTAACAATTCCTGGGTCTTATCGATGGTCTTCAACTTGAAGAGGATATCCATTTGCTATGCATATACTATCGTATCATCTTTCATGCTGAAGATGAAAGCCATCATGGACAGTGCATCTTGGCTAACTTGTGTGAATTGGCCTCTTGCTGTAGGGAGTGTGGGCATAGGAGTGTTGTCATTGCCCATTTGCAATTCAGTTCTTAAGAACCTTAACTGGGTATTGACATTAGCCCATGTCCTTTACATTTTAGCAATAGTGGGAAACATTGCTGTAATATCATGGTGTAGGGCTAACATATCTCTAATGGCTTGTGATGTGATTTGCACCATGAAAGGACCCAGCTAAATGGTGCATGAGGGTGCATGGAGCCAGTTTGTGCATAATCCAACCAAGTCAGGGCATGGATACATAGCTGGGACAAGGAATTGTGATAGTTGTGAGGTCCATATCCTCATGGCAAATGTCTCATACTACCCTACTCTGGCCCTCTGAAGGCACTTTTGATGTGCCCCTTCTCTTAGGTTTTTATTGTTGGCTCTTTGCAAGATTGGGTCCATGATTCCATCTACATAATCCTTTACTTTTGCTGGGTCACTGAGTTGACCAACCTCTAGAATTCTGGTCCTTGGATAGGCTTTCAATGGTTGTGTGACAGCTGAAGCATATGACTTACTTACCAAAAACCTATCAAGGGATTCATAAATCCTAGCTCCTTGTTATGAAGATGATGCTCCTTCCATCTCTATGTCTTCTCTGTGGTAACTGGTATGAACCCTTTGCAAATAGAAACACTCTCGTTGAAGCAAATTTACTAGGTGCTGAATTTTTTTTGTGAGTAGCAGGATATTTTCTCACAGATGCAGGAATGCTTGAGAGTTGGTAAACTTTAACTCTTGCTAAATGGTATTTATGGACCTTTTAAGTCTCAAAATGCATTAAATTCAGATAGTCTTTAGCAGATCCTACTCAATCTTTTGGGGACAGTGAGATGGACACGTTATGCACATTACAGCGCAAGGTACCTTAGAGATTTCAAAATATTTGGGAAGCATTCAATGCTTCAAGAATTTGAAGATTTTTTGAAAACTTTCTGAGCCACCGACTCTGTGTTTAAAACACTTATTTAAAATAAAAGTGGGAAAACCACAACGAGAAAAAAAACAATGCGGGAATGGGAAAATATCTAACTATAATACATTAGAGACCCAAGTTAATTGAAATGCTTTAAATAGATTTCATTTACAGGAATCTCTTCAGGTTCTCCTTCCATCGATTCCAGCTCGAATGAATTATTTTGCTTGCACGTACAAATTTTATACAGGCCAGTCCATAATGCTTCAAATTTCGTATGCTGACCCAGCTTGGCAGCTCTTGTATCCCATTTCAAAACAATCGAGCCTACTTCAAAATGAGGATTCAAAGTCCTTTTATCAAAATAGTCTTTAACCATTCCCTGATGCTTAATCAATGAATCATGGGCTGTATACCTCTTTTCTTGAACTTCCAAAAGTTTTGAAAGTCTGACCTGCATGGGGCCATTTTCTTCAATTTCAATTTGTTTGATCAGTTGGAGAGCAGGGATTTTCAAGCTTAAGGGAATTAAAGCAGATTTTCCATATACCAATTCATATGGAGACATTTTGATCACCTATTTAGGCATGATTCTATCAGCCCATAGTGCTAGATTAAGCACTTTATGCCACTCTTTGTGATGATCAGCCCCTACTCTTTTGATGAGTCTTATCAGGTTCTTGTTGGTTGATTCTGCCAGACCATTACCTTGAGGGTAATAGTTAGATGAAGTTTTCAGATATATTCCATGTTTCAAGGAAAATTTGGATACTTTAGACCCCAAGAATTCTTTAGTATTATCTGAAATTATGGTGTGAGGAGCCCCAAAGCAAGTAGTGATACTCCCTAGAAAATCTAGGATCACATTCTCTGTTGCTTCCTTAAGTGGGACTGCCTTGGTCCATCTGGTGAAATAGTTTGTGGCAGTTAATATCCATTTGTGACCCATACTGGACACTAGATTTATCATTCCAATGAAGTCAAGACCCCATTGAGCAAAAGGTTCATCCACAATTATAGGACTAAGGGGCATGGCTGCATTCCTCCTCATCCCCATATAATATTGGCAAGATTGGCATTTTTTAACCAACTGATAACAATCTACAAATAAAGTAGGCTAGAAATATCCTACCTCACTTATCTTTATGGCTGTGGTCTTTGCAAAAAAATGCCCCCCTGATATTCCATGATGCATTTCATGTAGTATTCTCTTAGCCTCAGCCTAATCTACACATCTTATCAATTTTCCTTCAAAATTTCTTCTGAAAAGGACTTGTTCAATTAAAATAAAATGAACTCCCTGTATCCTATAATATCTCCTCTTATTTTGAGGGAGTTATCTCAGATAAATCCCATTTTTCATAAAATGAATCCTACTTGTGACCCAGTATTCCTGATCAACCTCTTGTATCTTTAACACCATCTCCATCTCTCTTTTTGAATCTGCCTCCTCAGGTAACATCTTTTCAAGCTCTTGGGTCATATATTGGCACAAACCCCTACTTCTGACTAACTTGGTGGGTCTGACCTCTACATCATATTCAAGGATCTTAGTGATCTAGTTGGCTCTTTTTTTAGTGATTTCTCCCTCCATAATGTATTCTCTGACACTTGGGTGAGCTACAAGTATCAGGATTTTGCTCCCTGATACCATATGCCTGAATTTATTGAGGGCTTTTACCATGGCATATGCTTGTCTCTATATAAAGTTGTACCTGGTTTCATAATCCCTAAGAGTTCTTGAGAAAAAGGCTATTGGGTGTTCTCCCTCCAGCCTATCATCCTTTTGTGTCAAGACAACAACAATACTTAACTCTCCTCCATAGACATACATTACAAAAGGTTTGGAAAAATTTGGGTTTTTAAGCACTGGCACTGTTGAGATAGCCTTTTTGACCTCTTCAAAGGCTTTCCTTCCTTCTATATTCTACTTAAAAATCAGGTCTTTCTTTAGCAAGAGTGTCACTAGTCTTACCAAGCCTGCAAAATCAGATACGAACTTGCTGACAAAATTAATCTTCTCTAAAAAGGACTGAACTGCCTTTTTATTCACTGGAAGAGGTAGGTTCATTATAGCTACAATTCTCTTAGGATCTATGGAAACTCCTTATTTAGATACTATATGTCCCAATAATTTGCCCTGAGGTACAATAAAGATGCATTTCTTAGGATTCAATGATATCTCAAAATCCTGACATTTCTTGAAGACAGATTCAAAATGATCATCAGCATTTTTTGAAAAAATAGTGAGGTCATTCAGATAGACCAGGATGATCCTATTTATAAGCTCCCCAAAGGCTACATCCATAGCTCTTTGAAAGGTGGCTCCTGCATTTGACAGACCAAATGACATCTTAACATATGCAAATGTTCCCCATTTGGTAGTAAAAGTAGTTTTGTACTAGTCTTCATCAGCCAACCAAATCTGATTGTATCCAGAGAAACTATCTAGCAAAGAAAATCTCTCTGATCCAGCCATAGTTTATAGAATTTGTTCTAGAGAGGGCAAGGGATAGTGGTCTTTCAGAGATGCTCTATTTAGATCTCTAAAATCTACACACAGTCTTACATCTCCATTCTTTTTCCTAACTAGTACTAGATTTGATACCCAGGTTGAGTGCTTGATTGGAAATATTATTTTGGAATCTAAAAGTTTCTGCAACTCATCTACCATTAGAGGCTCAATCTTTAGATTTACTAGCCTCTGTTTCTGTCTGATGGGCTTAGACCCTTCAGTTAGTTCTATTGTGTGTTGGATAATGTCTCTATTGTATCCATGAAGGTCTTCATAGCTTCAGACTATGACTTTGTCATATTTCTTGCACAATTCAATTAGTCTTTCCTTCTCTTCTTGAGTTGCAAAATTTCCAACTTTTAGCCTTTTTTCGTCACTCACCTCTATTTTAGAATAGTCTGCTTTGTCTACCTGGAACCTTTTCTTTTCCAGGCTTACATCCTTTGGGTTAAACAAGTTTTCTAAGGTGATCAAGCCCTTGGGGAGCTTATTAGTCCTCAATTATATAATCTGATCACCATATGCCTCTTCAATTTTGGTTTGCAACTGATCAGCAAACTCATCTGATTGTTGTAAGAATGAGAGTACCTGAGAATCATTTTCAAATACTTGCCAATTCTCATCATTGTCTGGAATGGTCAGCCTCACTATAACTTTTACCGATTCATTATTAATTAATAGGCCAGTTACTAGATCAAACTATGATCCAATCTGGGCCATCCTATCAGCTTCAGAGTTTTGACTTCTAGGGACTATCTCGATATTGAAAGCTTCAAAATCTTCTATCAAATCCCAAATCCTATGTCTGTAGGATCTCATTCTCACATTTTTGGCTGCTTCCTTTTCTCTAATTTACTTGACTACTAATTCTTAATCTCTTTTTACTTTTAGATTCTTTATTCCCTTTTTATTGGCTAACAGGAGCCCATGTACTAAAGATTCATACTCAACATCATTATTAGTGCAAGCAAATTGGAATCAGATAGCCCTTAAAATTTTATCACCATTTGGAGCAGTAAGACAAATTCCTACTCTAGCACCATGTTTACTTCTAGCCCCATCAAAATTCAAGGTCCAGATCTCTGAATCTTGAGTAGTTGGTGCCTCTTCCCTTATAACATTTGGGATTGCTTGGTCCTCATCAAAA
The DNA here is from genome assembly GCA_037957365.1 of Torreya grandis. Taxonomy (NCBI): domain Eukaryota; kingdom Viridiplantae; phylum Streptophyta; class Pinopsida; order Cupressales; family Taxaceae; genus Torreya; species Torreya grandis. The sequence goes on from JARHVA010004621.1 coordinate 552,514, forward strand.
ATGATATATGTGCCCAGACGAGTAGATTCATATTTCCCATATGGGTCACTATGCATCATAGCCAACAACTGGTTGTTTTCTTCTTCTTGATCATGCTCAGTCCAGTCACCTAGCTCTTCAACAAAAATCCTTTCTTCCTTATTTAACATAGCATGATCTGCCTCTAATCTTGTTGTTGGTTCATTGGTGATATGGTCTTTTGACAGTGGTTTAGATAGAATTTTCATCTTTGAACTGTATCTAGTTCTCATGATGAGGTGAGACCAGTCAAGAGACATATATCCTCTTATTTTTGCTGTAAAGTCTCTGGATAAACATAAACCAAAGATAGGAGGTATGTCTATGACAACTACATCTTGGTTGACAATTATATTGGGACAAGTATATAGCTGTAATGGGAGTTGTTTAATTCTCCCTATTGTTTGTATTGTTTTGCTATCTAACTGCATAACTCCTTTTGTAAGGGACTCATATTTTATTTTTAAATCATCAGCTATTTGCTTTGGCATCACTGTAGTACTAGCTCCTGAATCTATCAATGCATTATGCAAGAGTTTCTTTCCAACTATCAGATTCAAATAGAAAGGCTCTAGTTTGGATTTAATTACTTGTGCTGCATCATTCACAAAGGCTGTTGTTTGATGAGGAACTGTGTCCTTGAGTTTTCCTTTATCAGCAAGTCTTTCTTTGGTGCCTCATGCTTAGGTATTGCTTGGCTTTGCTTAGGCATTTCTTGGACTTGTAGAGCCTCTTGTAATAGCATCTTTTGTTCAGGGATAGCTAGTATGTCCCATATTGATACTTGTGCTGGAGTCTTCTTCAGTTGATCTACCACATTCATTGGTCCCAATACTAGAGCTCTTTGAAAAAAAGGATATCTCATTTTTTATTGAACTTGTGCAGGAATAACTTGGCTCTGCGCTGGCTGAGGCACTTCTTGTCTGTCGACCGCATTTCTTTGACCTTGAGATGGAGGATTCTCCATAACTTGACTATTTGTAGCTTCGAGCTATTCCATCATTCTTTTCTTGACCTAGTATAGTAGTCTGATTGCACTGCTAGTTTCTTAGAAGTAGAAGCTTCATTCAAGAACACTAATTCTTCATCTTCAACCCATGAAAATAGAGCATGTTCAGAGACTATTTCTTCCTCTTGTTTTAGAGACATCCCTTGCATTTGAGCCATTAGGACTGAATTTTGCATACCAAGAGATTGGTAGGCCTGATTGTCACTAGTGCTTGCAGATTGTCCCTCCATTCTTCTTTACTATGCTACCTTTTGTTGTAGGTTACCCATGGGGCAATCTCTATGTGCATGAGCATTGTTACAAGGAAAACACCAGGCATTGGTGCTATCTGCATAATTGTTTTGCCCTTGAACCATTTCTCTATTTGAATTGGGGGAATAGCATGTGAGGGGGTAGGGACTGCAACTAATTGGTTTGTTGGCTGAGAATTATTTTGCCTTTGAGGACCCTGGTATTGATTAGGCTATGATGAAAATCTATTTCCTTGATAGCCTTGATATGGAGGCTTAGGGTAAGGATTCTGCTGTCTCTTGATGTTAATCAACTCATTAGAAAATGTCCTTAAGATATTCTTGATATCATCCATCTCAGATGGTGGAGTAGGGACAGGTTCTTTAGCAAGTGGTTAAGGATATTAATACATAGACACATGTGGAGCTATGGATTTAGGCACTTCTTGAGGTAGTGGCAAGGAAATTTCTAGAAACATGGGCATGGGGGGCGTTGGGGGAAACTTTCCAGCATCTATTAAATTGTTTTCAGCTCTGACTGTAAGGTCATAAGCTTTTGATAGAGTCTGACCTCCAAGTGACTGAATCATAATAGATATATCTGAATTTAAAGCCTTAAGATAAAACACTATGGCCATACCTGGTAATGGTCTAGTCGTAACAGGGATTGTCCCAAGTCTTTTGAAATCTGGAATTGAAGTCAGTCATGGCTTCTTGTGGTCCTCGTTGAATGGTAATTAACTGTTGTAACAAAGAAGACTTATCACCCTTCTCTACAAATCTCTCAAAGAAAAGATCTCTGAGCTCATCCCATGTAGAAATGGTATTTGGGGTCAGGGACCTGTACCATTCTAAAGCTTTCCCTTTAAAAGAAGCTACTAATAATCTTATGGCCACATTTTTCTGTGTGACAACATGTATAACACAAACATATGATACATCTTGAAGATGTTCTTCAGGTGTTTTAGAGTCTTGCCCACTGAATTTAGGTAGAGCTTTTAAGGCATTTACTGGGATAGGATCCTAAGTAGTTGGTGGTACTGGTAGGATTAGTGGACTACCAGTGTTACAACTCGCATAATTTTTTGGAGGTATAGGGGCTCCCATATTTTCTATTGGTATTGGTACAAACTGGTTGACTCTTCTTCTTGGACTTGTCACCAAAGGTGGCAAAAGAATACTTGGATCTGTAGCAAATTGTGACCTAGTTACTGGTCCACAACTCTGACTCCTTGTAGCTTTCTGGTTCATACGGTCTTGAAAGAAACTTCAAGACTGGTCCCATTGGGCGTGCCAAAAACTATTGACATTTAAAATTGCATTTTGTTTAAACACCAACAATGGGAAGTTTCAAGTTGCGGGATATTGCGACTTGAAACAACCTCCATATTTTTAAGAAGCTAGTCTCTTCTTTATATCAAGTGTGGGGGGAAAAAGGATAGGAATTTAAATAGAAACACAAATGCAAGAAATGAAATCTAACTATGGTGATGCACCTGAGTGTAATTTTGATCCTTAATCCTAAGCATAATGAAACTATATGTAAGATTCAATTACATCAAAGAGCAGACTAGGCATGATTAATGTAATAGATAGAAACAATAGAATTAGAGGCTCACAGTTTTAGACGACCTTCACAATGATACAGGAAACACCAACAAAGGCACATAATTCTATCTTCTTCTTAATTCTTCAGCCACATAAAAGGCACATAAATGTGCACAGTTACATCAACTTTACAACTCAAGATAATAGAATAAAGGCAAATGATATTCCTAATCACTGCTCTAGAAAGTCTAAAAAAATCTTGATAATAGTTTCTTCAAAAAATTCTCTCTCTGAGTATCTGATTATCCCTATCTATATCTCCTCTTCTTCCTTTTATAGCCTCAAATTTTTAGATAAAATAATGTGAAATTCAGTGCATTCAATGCCTTGGATGCATCCTGGTCTTATCAGGAAGTGCCATGCTGGAGCAGGGCGGCTGCCCTTACTGCGGTGTGTTGATTCATGTCTAGTGCCTCCTCTCAAGCTTGAATCTCTCATTCCATCACCTGCTTAGCCACACAACTATCCATCCTACCTTTTACTCCTAGGGGACAAATAGATGGCCCTTTTAATGTTTGTAGGCCCCAAAAAACTACCCAGTGAACTGCTCCATCTACTAGAAATAACTTCCACTCTATTTCCCTGTAGTTCACTTGCTAAAATAGATACACAGAATGCTCTTTTCTATTGAAACAAAAAAGGACACTTAGTCAATTCCCTAAAAATATTCTTATTTCTTAGGAGATACCAGAGGATGACACTTGGTGCTTTTTTCCTGATTTATCGAAGACACGCGGCACTTTCTACTTTCCCTATATCTTACTCAGGAACGCTCCGCCTTTGACACCTGTCTCAATCTGCTTCTTTGACACTTAGAAATTTCAACAAAATAAGACTCACCACATTCTTTACCTGAGCAACCTTTAAAAGGGGGAAGGATGTACATGGCAATCTCCGCTTGCTCTTGTTAAGGGTGTAAAAATATTTGGGACGCATGTTAGGCTCCTATGGATGGTGACACTTGGTGGCTTTTACAGACCTTTGAAATAAAACTTGAGACCCACCACAATATTTATTCAACAATGAAACTCAAAGATGATCTCTCGAATGTCGACACGTGGAGGCTTTCATTGCTTTTAGGAAGATACATGGTGTCTTCCGCTACTCTTGCTAAGGGTATGTGACGGCTTTTGATTCTTCTGGGAATGGAGTAAAAAGGGGCTCAAAAAGTAACACTTGGCAACCTCTGCTTGTCTTCGATACTTAAACAAAAATGAAATAATGCCTTACTACCTTTCAAAAGGGTGCTTGACCCCTTTGGTTTTTGGGACACTCTTTTGAATTGCCCGATGAACCAAGTCGTTGAACTGACCGATTGAACCAAAAAATGGTTCAATGGTTCAACAGTTTAACACTGCACGTCATTTACACATTAACTGAGGTATTGAACCAAAAAATGTTGAACCAAGGCATTGAACTAACTGTCTCTCAGATACCGACACGTGGTGACTTCTGCATTCTTCTAGAAAAGCAGTCTAGAACCTTTTGCGATTACCACTTGGCACTTTTCGCCTGATCTTGATACTTAGCTTGTTGAAACCTTTTGCCAAAAAATAGATGAAATGTGGGTGTCAAAAAGGAACGCAGATGCCAACACATGGTGCATTCTGCTAAGTTGTTATTAGATATGTGGCACGTTCTGCGGCCCTCTTGAAAGTTATGAAAGGTGCCTCGAACGATGCCACTTGGCCGGTTTCGTATCTCAAAAAGTGACACTTGGTAGCTTTCACTTGAATTCAACACTTGGGCAAAAATGAAACAAAAGAATCAAAAAGGGAAAAAGAACCCATGTTCGAAAGACGCCACTTGGTAGCTTTCACTGCTCTTTGACACTTAGACGAAAAATGAGTCAAGCCCGCGCTCTATTTCAAAATTCTACCATCACGACCAAGGTATGCGGGAACAAAATCTGTAGTGCGCAACCGAAAATCAGAATGCAACATAGAGTAAATTTTTTACTCTACAGTTACCATGCAAAAATCATACTATAGAAGGCTTTACTCATTCACCCAATAGACCAAATCGAAGAGCCTAAGACATTGATGAGTTAAGAGATGTCAGAGGCGCATGTGACACTACTTTGATGAAGACTTAGAGCACCAAATTTGGGGAAAAGTATGTTTCTTAATCGCTATTGAGGGAGAATAGATACTTGGAAGGTATAACTTATTGTACTTTCATAATTATCTCTTTAAATTCATTAGTACCACCCCTAGAGGTAGTAGGATTAACACGTTAGTTCTTTATGCTTATTTTTGAGATTTCTTGACTAACGCATGAGATGACTTGTTTCACAATCCTACTCTACACTAAGCTTACATTGTATGATGGTAAGGGTGATATAAAACAACATATTTGAGCATTCCATATAGTATGTTTAGACTATGTGATGATCCCATAAAATGGCTTACTATATCCAAGTAATTACCTCATTTTTTATAAAGAACCTTCCTTTTTAAGTGGATTTAGATGTGTATTGTTTATCTCATTACTATTCAAAGTATAAAATGAGTATTTTGCCTTGATTATTCTATGCAAGTTAATATTTTCTATTTACACCACTTTGTTCTAACCTTTTGCATGATAATCTACCAATTTTGTGTATATATGTCATTCAAATTCACTATATAAAAATAATATGTTTTGGCAAGCAAAAGGACTTCAAAATATCAACTCAGACCAACTCTGATGATCTCTAGACTAGCTACAGGTTTTACCAATATGACTCTAGAGTCTATCAATCCAGCTCTGGAGGTGCCCATAATGGATTCAAAGATGCTCAAACTTGTTATGAAGGCTTCTAGGAGCTCGACAAAAGACATTTTAAAGAATTTGAATCTTTGTGAAAACCTTATCTGCTTAATTAGAAGCATCCTAATCTATTTTTGGAACATTTCTAGAAGTCATGTATAAACTTTTAAAAAGTAGTATGTCTATTTATAACCATAATTATTTATAATAGTTTTGATAAAAAGAATTGTAAATAATGTTATGAGATTTGTTGTTAGAATAAATATGGTTTTAACTGCAAAAGGAAGTTGTAACTAGTAGTAGCCAAAGGTAGCACATGAGAACCAATGCCAACACTCTTCCACCATTTTGTCCCTTGAAACATGGGAAGGGTGTTGTTATATTTTTATTTTTTATAAATAATATCCTAGTTAGTTATGGTCTTGTTAGGAGGTTAGTTAATTTTGATCAGTTGTTTTAAACACATTGTCACATATAAATAATGTCTTCTTGCTTATATAGGTAGCAGAGAATTGAATAGAATTAATCATAATAAGCAAATGATTTAATCATATAACTAAGATTTTATAACATTATAAGCATTTCTAGAATTAATGAAGAATTTACTTCATGGTATTTATACAAGTCTAGCATGATTTAATCATATTTCAAGGGAGAGCAAGGGCCCACTCAACTAAAAAAGCATGATTATTTATGGTATTTATATGTTTATGTTATTGTGTGTTCTTATGCTTCATTCCTTTTTTCAAAGTGTTGTGTGAAAAATTATAACCTGCACATCTTTATGTGTGTTTAATGCATGCATGTTTTAATTCAGTTCTTTGAATTTTCACAACATTCCCTTTCAAAGTAGACTAATTATGTGTTTCTTCCAAAACACTTTCCATTTTAGCAAGTGTATTTCCTCTAAAGCATTTTCCATTCCAATAAAGTGTGTTTCCATCTCAATCAGTCTAATCTAATAAAATAAAGTTTAATTTTATAAGCAATAGAGTAGTGTTCAATTCAAGCAAGTAGATTAGATTTTTAGAAATAAAATAATCCATAACTCCCCCCAAATAGACAAATGTTAGTCACTATTTTTCATACCTTATTTTTTATTGTCATTGGACACTGAACTTAGTTTAATATGACATTAAATTGACTCATTTGATTAAATAAAGAGGACATAATGACCCTCATCACTATGCATCCAATGATAAGTTATTAACTGATTTACTTCCACAAAGTCTTAAGGACTATGCATTACGTTGGTTTTATAATCTACCTTTTCAATTAGTTTAGGGCTTTAATCCTTTGGTCAATAAATTTATATAATTTTTTTCATTCAACATGAGTGAGGAGATGCCTTATGCTTATATTGAAAAACTTAAACAAGGATCCAAATACTATGATTTATAAATTGATATATCTAATGGCTGATAATGAATTATAAGATATATTCAGGAAAATATTAATTGTATTTTATCTAATTTTAAATTAATTTAATATGAATCAGATAAAATTATGAAAAAATCATATTGCATAAGATATAACATTTTATAGTCACTAAAAATAACATTTAATGTTCAAACAATGCACTTGTGACCATCATTTTATACACACTTAGTTCATACTCAATTCCATGATTCTATATAAATATTCATCTGCTTCTATGTGGATGATCATATTATTAAGCACTTGATATTATTAATCCTTAGTAAAAATAGTCTAAGCTCATCCCTTGAATGATTCACACTTGCAGCTTAGATGTCTTTGCTTCTTAGACAAGGCTACTCCTTTAGGACAATCGTGCTTGTTAGTAGTGTTTAAAGTTGTTGGTTTCATCCTCTTGCCAAAAAATGGCTAATTTATCAAATTAAAATTAACATAATAGGTCATCCTGTATGTTTCACAAGTAACGTTTGAGGAATTTCTAAAAATTTCACTATATAAGCACATTTTCCATTCATTTATTTGCTAGTTAATAAGAGGATTCTATATTACAAACACCAAATTTCTTCTAACTACATATTGAGATCAAAGTATATACACACAATATTTTTAAATTTATCATTTACTAATTATTTCTTTCTTATAGGAACCTATCGAGCCTAAATATTTATAATTACATGCCTTAAAGGGTGCATTGAGAAAGGGGTTGTCAAACCTTTGGTGTTTTTTAGGATTGTTGGTCCCTATACCACTACATAAAACCACCACAAGCTACTTTTATCCAACTCCCTAAGAAATAAAAACCCACCTATACACTCCCCTAAAAAATCACCTTCTTAAATAACCCCTACCTAGGCATACACCCCTTTTCTTCATTTTTTGACTATGTTGGCTTGGTCAATCTTGTTGGGAATTCAACACATGTTACAAAACTCCATTGACCCAATCAACCTAGTTTGAGGCCTAATTACTCTATTTCCCACCAAACAAGACCAAACTGGCTGAACTTTTTGGATAAATTCTTAGGATGGTTTAAGGTCAATCCTTTGATATACATACCTCCTTCACTTCTTTTCTAAAAATAAGATCATTTAATTGTGCATCATTATAGCTCATAAATATGATTATATTACCATTTGAATATTTCATTACTTAGCGTTTTGCCTTGGAGTAGTAGCATTCATCTTTTGCCTTGGAGTAGTATTATAGCCTAGAGTTGGTCTATCCTTGTGATCCTTACAAACCACAACAACCTCTTACAAAGCACTATTGCCCAAGGGAGAGATTGAGGCATGACAAATTCACTCCAATAAGGTAAGTATTCCTAGCTCTTCATTTTGATAAGTATATATTTCATAACTAATGGATTGAATTATTTCTCTCTTTGCTTAGATTATTTCTATATCATCTTGAGTAGAATTATCTTCGCTTATTATGTGTTTATTATATTCCTCCCTTTGTGCCACAAGATTTGGTGAGAAATTTATTAGCTTGTATATTAATTTAGTAGATTAGTTCATTTCCATTTATCACATTACAAGACTTAACTAATGTTATTGCATAATGTCATTTGACTAGAGACTTTGAAAACCTCTCCTTTGGTATTATGTAGTAAAATATCTCTTAGTTAAGTTTAGCAAATACATAATTGGTCATGACCCCAATATAATAAAGTATTTATAGCATATTATTAGTTAATTACCTTCTCTGAGATTGGATATTAATGAGTAGGATGAGTTGCAGATCTATCTTATTTCACTTATATACATTCTAGTGAACCCAACATGAATCTAACCTTTATAATTTTTAATTTTCATTTATAGTTAGTTGGATTGATCCTATCGATCTAATTTCATATTATGTGTACAAATTTTCTAACTTCATTGACCCTGTTGATCTAGTTTCATATTCTATGCACATGTTTTCAACTAGGTTGAGTTTGTCGACCTAGTTCTATCTTTTATGCATAAATTTCCAACTTTATTGACCATGTCGATCCACTTTTATCCTCTATTTGCATGTTTTCATTTCAAAAAACTAGATTGAGCCAAGAATTTATTGTTATTTTATTATTTTTGAATTTTCAATTAAAGTCAACTAGATCAAGCTAGTTGATCTTGTTTAGTTTAGTAATTTTTTATTTTTTATTTTTTAGCAAACTAGATCGAGCTGGTCAATCTTATCTTATTTTATTATTTTTTAGTAATTTTTTAAAACTAAATTGACCTAGTCAATCCCTTTTAACCAATGTGTTTCAAATATTTTTGCCTTTGCAGGACCAAATCTTGCCTGGATGACCCATTCAATAGAACTTCAACACTCTTAGCAATATAACTAAATTAACGTGTCAATCTTGTTCTATTTTTTAGGTTCACTCTTACTAACTTAGTAATTCAATTTTTTCAATTATCTTAATTTGTCATTTTTATTTCTCAGTAATATCAATCAGTACTTCATATTTTTATTTTTACTTGTTTTTTAGTTCAGTTAAAATTATATCACACAATCAACTAAATCTAGCTAGTCAATCTAATTTATTCTGACCTTTTTTTTAGACTACTAATTTTCTTTCCAAAAATCAACCAGATCAACTTGGTTGACTCTATAGGACTTGGCTGGCCTAGTATAATTTCATCTTACTAATTTTTTTCTATTAGTGTAGTACTTAATTTTTCATTTATTTATTTATTCAAGTTTTTCTTACACTTGAGTTAGCTTTCTTAGGTGTGTATGTCATAGGGAGTTACTTTGGTATCCCTATTTATTTAGTGTAACTCATTTTACTAGTTATTTCAAGTTTGGAGTTACTTTCCTATTCTAGGACTTCGACCACTATTCTATGGGGAGTTACACATCTACTCATATATTTATACATTTATGTTCTTAAGCTATTCATGAAAGATTTGTGTGGTTTTAAATCATGATTTCTCTCTCACAATTGCTTGTTCATTTGATGTTATTTCTTTGTTTGAGATACAATGCATTCAATATTCCATCTTCAATACTGGTGGGATCTTTGACATCTTCCCAGAAATCAACTAGATCGATCTAGATAACTTTGTAGGTCCTGGTAGACTTAGTTTAGTTGGTGGATGACATAGTTTATTTTGCCTTTTTTTACACACAGTTCTATAGGTGGTTGACCTAGTTTGTTTCACCTCTATTTTATGACACAGTCTAGTAGGTAGCCAACCTAGTTTAATAGGTGGCCAACCTAGTTTAGTAAACTAATGATTTCATAGATATATCTTCTTTTCAGTTTCTAATTAGTTAGGAACATTGCATAATAAAATATTTAGAACAAAATCTCACTTATATTATCACTTCAAATGAAACTATTCAATTCCTTCCTTCATGTCTTCTTAATCCCAAACCAATTACTACATCATGCAACCTAAATTTTACATACTCAAGGTAAACACAATTTAATATAGTTGATGTTACTCACCCTAGTCCTCCTCCTACTACCAATGTTGGGAATACTCCATCCAACAATCCCTCCATATTACCAATATAGGGAATGCTACTCTTACCGACACTAACATTCTTACCACTATCAATCCTACTCCTCCCATTGATATAATTCAAATTATTGCTCAAATGATTCAACAAATGAATGTTATGCAAACAATTAAAAATTCACAAATGATGTAAATGTAATATCATATATTATAGATGACTAGTCAACCACCTCCAGTCATCTTATATATTGCCTTCACAAAATCCCTAAATCTTTTAAACCCTGCTTGACTACACCCAAACATGCATACTACCTTCCATGCAGTCCTTGGCACAATTTATGGGTTTGTCTTTTTTTTATGGCCTATTTAATAACCTTCTTGAGTTTGTCACCTTCCAATTAACTCACCCTACCTAGCTTCATGTGGCCTCTATAGTTGATGTCATGTATGTTTTTCACAACTTGGTGTCTACTATCAAATGGATTTTTCGGCTAGTTTTAGTTGAGTTTCTACCTCCTCCAACCATCAATCACCTCCTTCCTCCACTTGCTCTCATATTTTTAGGCATTTTAAATCAAAACCATGTATTTTCATAGATGTGGTTTTAAATACCACTCAGAAGAAAATTAATGGTTTTGATTTTTTTATTGTGGGAAAGTTTCCTTTAAAAAAAAATTACTTTACTTGGAAACCTTATTTTGCATTATAATGTTTCATTAACACCAAATATTTTAATGTAAAGTTTTGATGTGTGTTTTTTTTTAAAAAGGTGGGTTATTCTATTTTCTATTTTTTTTTATAAAACAATATTGTAAGGTGGGTTGTTATAATCATAGTTTTTTTATAAAAATAATAGATTATGGGTTATTGTTAAAATGAAAGAATATTATTTTTTTGAAAGACTCTTCATTTTTTCATTCGATTAAAATCGAAGGGTGAGGTCTGGTCTAGCAAGTGGCTAAACCCCCTCACATTCAAAAAATAATTTCTCTCTCTTGTTTGTTCACATTGTGTGCTTTCTTTGGATGCATTTTTGGTGGAGCCTAACGTCCTCACATTGTCTTAAAAACAATATATTTTAAACATTTTTACGGGTTTCTCTAGACATATTATCGATTGTGCCTAAGATTTTTTGAGCATGTATTATTTACAACATTCAAGGGGGTTCACCATTTCATAGTTTAGGGGGTGTACTTTCTTTTGAGTTACTCTTTATTTTTACTTGCACTTTTATTTCTACAATAATAACAAATTTCACTATTACTATAACTCAACTCAACACTAATATAGATTCATGTTTAATCAAAACACTAACTCCCTTTAACTATCATGAATGAAAAAATAATATGGTAATCATTCTAAGGAGTAAGGGTTTATATAGGATAACCATGGATGATGAAATTGAACCTAACACAGATGTAGAGAAAGTTAAGTGATATAACTGTAGTGATGAAGCCTATGGGCTATTATGTATTTTTATATCACTTGATCTCCTATTTCACTTAGATCCTACCAAAATACACAATGATGTATGGACCATTCTAGAAAAGTATTTGACGAGCAAGATGTGATGAGAGGTCACAAACTTGAAAATGAAATCATTGGCCTAAGTCCTAGAAACTTTGAAACCCTTCAAGATTTATTCACTAATTTCAAGTCCTTAAAATTGTAGTTGAAATAATGTGGTATAAATAAAGATAACTAACTTATTCTTTCTTTACTCTCTACGCTAGGTCCCGAATATTTAGTATTTGTCTCTACTTTCCATGCCACTAAAAGTGCTTTAGGTACTACATGTAAAATGCCCTTTTTATATGCATTTGTTTCTAATTTGACTTGGGATCAAGACAAGTTAATACATATGGGCACACTAAAGTACACAAAACCTTAAGCTATAATTGCTAGGATTGGCAAATCAAAGACTTCAAACAAAGAGAAGAAAAAGAATAACAAGGATCAAGATAAGAATAAAGAATCAACATTTGACAAAAAAAAACACTAAATCCTCTTCTTCCAATGACAAATCTAAGAAAGAGAAGGTTAATTTTTCCTATTATAATAAAAATGGGCATGATAAACATAAGTGCATGAAGAAAAAAATTGATCACGTAACTCATCTTCTAGAGAAAAACAACATAGGTGTTCCTGAGTCTATCATGTAGAATTCATCAACTCAAGATTATTCTAAGGCAAAGGTAAAGAGAAAGAAAAGGGAAATATTCTTGTAGAAATTTTAGCTCCAACCTATTTATGGGTTATTAAATCGGGTGCTTCCCACCACATGGGCTCTTTACAAGTTGAGTTTTCTTCCTTAGAGCCTTGTAGCATGTCCTCTATCACTTTGGGTGATGACACTTTAGTAGAAGTTTTAGGGAGAGGGTTTGTTTAAATGGATGGAGGAACATTCAATAATGTTCTAAATGTTTCATCACTTTCAACTAATCTCCTATCAGTGTACCAAATCATTCATATTAACAATGGCATGCAGGTACAATTTTCACCAGATTCAATCATCAATGAGTTGCACAATGATTCTATAGTGGTAGTGGGTAGTGAAAAGATAGGTTATATACCTTCTCAAATTTTTTACTTGATTCTTCTTATGAGTGCATTGTTATCTCAGTCAGAAGGAGTTAGCAAACTTTAGCATGAGTGGTTTGGCCACCTCAATTAATGCTACCTAAAACAATTCAACAAAAATGACATGTTCATAGGCTTGCCTCAATTCTATTTATCTAAATGTATTTGTGAGGGCTGTTCTATTGGAAAACATCCTAAAGAGAAATTTTACAAAGGCAAAGCTTGGATGGCTTCACAAGCATTAGAGTTAGTACACAGTAATGTATCTAAGTCTTTTCCCAGTCTATCTTTTATAATCACTAAGCACATTCTCACTTTCATTGATGATTTCTCAAGATACACATGGGTCTACTTCCTTAAAAAAAATTGAAGTGTTTGAATATTTTCAAGACTTTAAGGCACTTGTTGAGAAACAATCTGAGAAATCCATCAAGGTTCTTCGAACTGATAATGGAGGTGAATATGTCAACAATAAATTTGAGTAATTTAACACCATAAAGGGTATTGATTTGTAGTGGATATTTATTGACATTAATTCATATAATAGATTTACATAACATAAAAATAAATCCTTGAAAGAGATGTCTAGCTATATGATTTATTCTAAGTCCTTGGCACCTTGGTTTTAGGTTGAAGCTATCAATTGTGCTTGGTATATTCATAATAGGGTTCCTAACAAAGATTTGAAAGTCACAACTCCCTTTAAATATTGACATAGAATGAAACCTATAGTTTATCACTTTAGGATTTTTGGATCCCCAACTATGGCATGCATACTGAATAAGAAACATAAAGCTATGGAACATCATTATAAGCATTGCATCTTTGTAGGTTATCTAGATTGTGTCAAGGGGTACCACCTTTTACATCTGAACACACATGAATTTTTCATATAAATACATGTTCACTTTTGATAAAGTCCCAAAGAATCAAAATTTGACACTTATTTTCCTTTATTTTGATTCACTTAGAATTGATAATTCTTTGTTTGGCTCAGATCATCCAGAAGCTAGGGTCTTTTCTTTATTATTCTAGTTTTGACAATGAGGGTAGTCATGGGGAGTCATCTACATCCATCTCTAGTCATATTTTAGATGATGAAGATTCATCACCTAACTCACCCACATCTGGGCCCCTTTGGGCCAGGTAGACACTTTAGAGTACATGCACTTGGGTAGGGGATCCGATAGATGATAGACATAGTCAATCATATTATCAAATTGGTCCACATGATTTTTTTACTTTAGTTTTAGATCCATAGAAATTTTAAGAGGATTTAGGCACACTTGAGTGGGATAGTGATATACAAGAAGAATATTCTTCCTTAATAAAAAATCACACTTGGGATTTGACTTCACTTCTTAAGGGAAGGAAGATGGTTGAATGTAGGTGAATATATTAGACCAAGTTTATAGTAAAATGGGTTGGTAAATAAATATAAGGTATGATGGGTTTCCAAGGGTTTTTAATACGTATCCAACACTGAATACTCAAAGACCTTTACGCATATTACAAATATGACTTTGATATAACTCACACTAGCTATAGTCATAGCACATGGTTGGGATGTGCACCAAATGGATGTGAGAAGTGCCTTTTTTAACATAAAACTTGAGGAGGAGATCTACATGGATCACCCACCTAATTTTGTTTAGAATCCATCCTTAGTTTTTAGACTTAGGAAATCTATCTTTGACCTCAAACAAGCCCCTTGAGCTTGGTACACCAAGATGGATTCTTTCTTCCTTGCTTCAAGTTTCACTAGATGTTATTTAGAACACAATTCATACTTCTTGTGGCAAGACGATTATTTACTGATATTGGTCCTTTATGTTGATATTTTGATCCTAGGAGTTCCTCATCATCTATTATAGTGGTGAAGACAACTGACATGATATATTTGACATGATATACTTGGGTCTTCTACATTACTTTTTCAACATCAAGATTTCACATTCTAATTCAGGGATTTCACTTACATAGCCCAAGTACACTCTCGATCTTATGGATTAGTTTCACATGGCTTATTTTAAGCCATGTCCAAATCCCTTTCTATTAGGATTCAAGCTTGAGGTTGATTGTTCTACACATTTGGACGATGCCACTCAGTATTGACAACTTGTTGGTAGCCTCATTTATCTAACTCATTGTATGCATATAAATTTGCTCACTTCATTTATCATCACTAATATTATTATTAGTCAACACTAACATCATTAATTTCATCTAATTCATTGTTATTAATCTCATTCTAATCATTTCTCTAATATTTCTTCATCTACTAACCTTATATCCCCCCACAAGTCAATTAATCCTTCTTCTAATATGTCATTTATCATCTAATCTTATTCTAACCCCACTTATCATTATATTGGAATTTAAAACTCCAATACCACCTACCCTAGCCTATTCCTAGGCTCTCCTACACCCCTATACTCTCTATAACCCCTTTATGATATAAATAATCACCCATTAATCATGATTAAACAACCACAAATATTCTAGAGGCTTATAACTCTAGAACATTCCCTCCTCTAGAATCATTTAAGGAATTTTTAATTCCTTGAATAATTCTTCACCTTTGATCTTCCTACACCCAAATTTGAATTTTGTCCATTGATTCTCCATCCTTCCTCTATTTAAATCATCCACCCCTCCATTGCCAAACCAACTAAAAAATCCATGATCCTTCATACTAAAATATTATATCAACTAAATCTATCAAACTATCATCTTAGTCTATTGACAAGCTATTATCCATTGCTACAACTTCAAGGTTTGAGTCTACATAAAGTGATCAAGCATAATGAATTTGGAGTAAGATTGGGTCTAAGATGTCATGATGTTGGTATAATTTTGTTTTGAATTCATTTTTGTTTGCATTATGATCTTGCATGTTTCAATTTTTTAAGATTGGTGTTTGAGTAAAGTTTGGTATAATTTCAAATCTATTGCTCAAAATATCCATCTTACATTTAGTGACCATATGGCATATTCGAGAGGGTATGCAGGGATGAATGGACCAGATGGACACTAAAAAAGGACAGGGTGGGTATATGGTCAAGATGATGAGGGGTTAGGAAGCCCCATATTATAGTTGAGTTACAAGTGATAGGATGCCCCAAGTGAGAATGAAAGGGAATGATTAAAAGCAAAGTTATAGGTGTAAGACGAGTCCCAAGGGGGAATACACCATAAAAACAATGATTAACCTCTTAATATGAGTCCTAGGAAAAGACTAATGTTGAGGAGGGAGGCGAGTAGATCTAACATATAAGATGAGTAATCTTGAGACAAAGACATAGGTCAAGGGATGTGTAGATTGAGACAAATAAGGCCATGATTTTTTGATAGTTCTTATGCAAGGGAGAGATACGAGCCAATAAGAGAATGATAAAAGTGATTTATAATAATGAGCATATTTGATATGATGATTATAGCTCAACATGATTTGATAAATTCAAGTGATCATGATGGGACATGAAAATAAATTAGTGGTTGAGCTATCCTTGGGCATTAAAAAGTGGCCAAATATTGCCCACATAGTCTAAAAAGACCTCATGCTGATGTAGTTTTAACTTGTGATGGTAAATAGGGAAGGGAGAGATAGAATACCATGCCCCTAAAAATGATTTAGAAATTGATAATGGTTACAATAAATGTGATTAAAATGATTAAGAGAGTGATAGTGATTACAAAAAATGTAATTAAATGTTTAGGTGGAAGAATTAGTGATAGGAAAGGTTTAATGAGGGTTAAAAGGGGTTAGTTGGGAGAAAAAAAAATAGTGTTATCATAGAAAAAAAAAAGGTAAAAATAATTCATACTTTTGGGGATAACAAAATCACACTCTAGAGATCATGACCATAGATCACATTCCTCGTGCTTCATACCACAGTGAGAGGGTTCAAGAGTATCAGAGACCCACAGAGGTTGGACTAGTAGTAAGTGCCTCTCCTTAGCTTGTTATTTTATGTATTTATTTAATTTATTATCACATTTATTGGGGGTAAAATAAAAGAGTGAAAAATCACAGCCAGGGGCATAGCCCCGAGTTCCAATTTTGCACTCGCAAACCATGATGGTTTTACAAAATTGATTCTGATGAAAGGCAATTTTACAAAACTATAGGGGGTGACTTGAAGTTTCACAAAACTATAATTGGTAAGTTATAATTTTACAAAGCCATGACAAAGGATTTGTGATTTTTTAAAATTGCAATAAGCTATTAGTGATTTTTTAGAATCATAATTTATGACAGAGATCTAGTGGTAATTTTGCTTAGGATGATTATGGGAATTAATTGGGTAAGGGATAAGTAATGGAATAGGTAGATAGTGTAGGGATAGAATAATAAAATCAAGGTTAGGGTATATGTTTGTAGTGATTAGAGGCTAGTAGGGTGTTTGGTATAGGAGGATTTAGGGGTTCTAGCATCTAGATTATGCTGACCATATTGCATGAGATGTATCACTTAAGATCGGCCAATTTTGGGGTTTTAGAGATGATGGGGATATATTATATTGCAATATGTTGCCTATTAGGATAGATCAAGCCCTAATTATTGTGTTGGTAGAGAGGTGGCACTTGGAGATGAACACCTTTTATTTTTTCATAGGGGAGATGACAATGACCCTTGATAATGTCTACAAAATATTATAACTATCGATGAGGGGGTGTGATTTATAAGAGGTCTCAGTCATTGAGAGATACCGTACATAGGTTGTGTGGTCACTTATAGGATAGGTTTCAATACTCATGTATTGACATTAATAGATCTTTTAGGGATAGGACTGTGGATAAGTTGAATCTAGTTTTCATGTCTCTTATTACTGGTATATTATTACCAGACAAGAGTGGATAGTGGTTTCATCTAGGCTTAGGAGATGTGGTTGTGGATATGGAGTAAGACTATAAGGTATTTTCCTAGGGTCTAATTATAATGGAACATCTATACAAGGAGTTTCACATGGGATCATACAGAGGAATGATGAGCTTTGACACATCACTATTAATACAAATCTAGTCCTAGAAGAATGTGGCTATAGAGAAGCCATTAGGTGCTAGAGTGGATTATGATCCGAACTAGCTATTGGTATTTAGATGGCATATTATCCTAGAATTTTAGAGGGCATATATTGGTGATATGATATTTTACAGACAAGCATTTGATATTCTAACATATGTGTAGATTAGTTGGATGCCCTATACATAGGTGTAATGGGGGTAGCCTGAGGATGTGGAATACACCAACTATATGTTGACTGAGTGCTACTTGACAAGATGTCATGACTATATTGTGGAGAGATACCAGCCAGATAGGGTACAACACTAGTTTGGTTGACAATAATATGTTAAAAAGGAGGAGCATATTTTTGCTCAGAGTGATAGGGAAAGGCCATAATGGGGCCACATAGTGGATAAAGATCTATTTCAGGTAGATTACAATAGCATATATTGCATCATCTAGGAAATTTAGATGGAAATATATAATCTTGGGGTTAATACAACATATACAAGGTAGTGGTGGAAAAGGGGACTAAGGAGACTATTGAGGGTTGTTCAAAGGGTGGGAAAAAGAGGGGTAGTCTAGAAGATTTTATAGGCATAGGCATATTTATGTAGATGGTGGGTTCATAGGTAGTACTCATAATCAAGGAAGATAATGGATATGGTGGTGATGGCTAGGATTTAATGTTTATTAATGGAGGCACAAGGGGTGGTCAAGGAGTTACAGGGACATGTCTTGATGTTGTTAGGCCATCTAGAGCACTAATTAGAGCTAAAGACTAGTCTCAAATAGATAGTTTATAATAAGAGGTGAGAGCTAGGGTTGTAGAGGTATCTAAGATCATAATAGAGAGGGATACATACCAAATATATGTCATGGATTTACAAAGTCAGATAGCTTAACAAGATATATAGATAGCTCCAATATTATCCCATTAGACTACCTTATTAGGGCATATTGGGAATAGGGGCATGCATATATCAGTGTTACAAGGCCGAATTGCTTATATTTAGGCCAAAATAAGCCAACATGAGTCAGATTATAGGTGATAGAGAGAGATAGAGATGAGGGGCTACTTTGCTATAAAGATGGGGCTTGGGAGATGTGACAATACATTAATCATGGTTGATTAGGGAGGCCCAATACTATAAGATAATTTATGAGGATGTGGTGCCAATTAACTAGTGATCACCTTCATAAAAGGCTGGTACCTCTTCTCATTTTATACATCAACCTCCCAAGAGACCACCAGGACTGCCATGATTTGGATTATGAGACATTGGTTTTATAATGGACTTGTATATTTCATTATTAGTACATGGATGTCCATGATACTCATGTTGTATATGATTTTTGACAGGACTTATGGACATTTATAATTATATGATGATGTGATCCATTATGTTATATTGCGTGTTTATGGATTTTGCTTATGGGATTATGATGTGATGCTAGGTTAGACATTGGATTATTTTTTTCATGTATGAGATGATTGATATTCACAATCGATGTATTATGGATGTACAATAATTATTAGGATTTATTTACATGTGTTGGAATGGTTTGTGATTATATGCCTCATGTATGCTTTTAATTTGATGGATATAATGATGTGATGATAAAATTGATAACATGATTTTGATAGACATGGTTTATGTATTTTAATTTTATGTTAATATTCATGGTATGCTAATTAGACAATAATAAAATGAAACAAATAATGTGGTAATGATAAATATATGTTTTATAATTTTGTGCTAAGATTTTAATAATTTGTCTTTAAAAATGTAATTATGTCTCATGAATTGATAATGGGTAATCTTCCTCCACCAAGGGAGGTGGATGGCTCAATTAGTAGACTAATAGGTAGGGAGAATTAGGTTAGGTTAGATGTGATGAAAAATGTTATAGTTTAATGATTAGTGGGTATGGGTTTTAGGATAAGATGTTGGGGATATATTGAAGCCACAAAAATGTCAGAAATGCATTTTTACTTTTGCACTTAATTAAGAATGTACCTTCGACTTTTGAATAGTCAGGGTGACATTGATTAATAGTGTATAGGGACTTAAGAGGCAAATCTATTAGTGACATGCCAAAATCATATTGGGTAATAATTTGTATCATCTTCATTCCCTATAAAAGTAGGATTTTTGACCAAGAAGACAAAAATAAAATGTTTAATCAAAAGGACATGATTTTACAAGAAAGATAAAATGATCAAAAAAAGATTTCTAATGTGTGAATAAAAAGCTACAAGAAAGATAAGTATTTAAATGGAATAAATATTCACAAAATGATATGAGGATGAAAAATATTTCTACAAAATAGACAAATGATGATAATGACAACCTAACATGTGAATAAAAAGATTCAATAAATAATGGAATGAATATTTATAAGATGACCTAATTATTTAAATACAAGGATGCAAGATTTTTTTACAAAATGACTAATAAAAGGACATATATGTGGATAAGATATTTTTACAAAATGACGTATTTATAAGAAAGATAAAATGAAATAAGACAAATCAACATAATTTAAATATTTATAATATGACCTAGTAAATAGGTAAAAAGGATTTTTACAAAAAGAAAAATAATATGGAGTAATTCTGTACAGAGTGATCTATTAAATAAAAAGGATGAGGGGTATATAGAATATATATTTACAAGATAACTTAATATGCAAATGAAAAGTATAATATAGAATACATATGTAGATAATGGCCTAATATGTAGATAATGATTATGATTAGAATGAACATTTATAAAATGACCTTAAAAGTATTTCTTCAAGAAAGGTAATATTTAAAAAAATGTTCTAATATGTGGACAAAGGAGTTTTTATAATAAAGATAAGATGTAATAAGCATTTAAAAATCAACCTAATTAATATTTACAAGATGGCCTAATGTATGGTCATAATTATTTGTGATGATTGAGACAGGATCATACCATGTTTATTATAATCCTAGGAACTAGATAAAATTATTCAAGATCATGCTTATTTCATCCTGGAAGAGGGATGATTAATGGCCCTTCTTTAATGATGAAATTATTAGGGATGGGTGGATATGTGCTTGGTTAATGATTGGGGATGAGGAAAGATATTTAATATTGAGGCTGATAGGAAGAAAAGTTACCTGGGAGAATTGATCTTTGTTTATATTAGAATATTAGGAGTAAATATTGATTTCAGAATGGATCAATTATTCTAGATAACTCTTCAATAGTTTTCACCTCGCATTTTTAACATCATTCTCCCCCATTTTTGGATATTCACAACTCTTTATATAATTTCCATCCACCATTTGGATTAAGGTCATATGGGAGATAAGCGGGCAAGATGGGATGTGAAAAAGGACATGAGATGAATAAAAATGATGGGAGATGAATAATGACGGATGTGAGTGCCCCCAAGTATAGGTAAGTATTGGGAACATGGGTTACTACACATGAAGGATAGAATATTTCAGGCCCTCTAGGTATAAAAATGCTTGAGATGCATAATATTCATCGACTCATTGAGTTATTATCCATCTAAAATGGCCAACCAATATGCCCTAGATCCAAATTTGGTGATAATCATGTAGGGCCCAAGCCAATTCACTTCAATTTTTTTTTCCCGATCTTCATTGGTGTTCATTTGATTTTCCTTAAGGACAAGGTCACCAATTTTGAATTCTTGGGATTGTATTTTCTTATGATATTGGATTTTTAGCTTATTTTTATATTATTTGAGGTGGTCAAGAGCATTATGATGCATTTCATCTAATAATTCTAGTTCTTGTAGCCACTCATTTCTATAATCATTATCTGTGATCATGCCTCATAAAGATATGTTTAATGAGGGGAGTTCAACTTCAATTGGTAAAATAGCTTCTGTTCCATATATAAGAAATATTTAAGATAAATTTGGGGCTCAAATTTTCAAAAATCTTGTCCTCCAGGTGAAAGGCAATTTTGCTCTACAAAAAGTGATTTTGCACAAGTGATTTTAACCTCGACAGTTATGGTTTTGAGAAAACCACTAGTTGTTAGTATTTTAATTAACTTTGTGAAAAATTACAACTCATAATAGGTGGTTTTGATATGTAGTTGTGATTTTGATCTTGACTTGTGATTTTTCCATTTTAACTTGCAATTTTACAATTCCGATTTACAATTTTGATCTTGACTTGCAATTTTGATCTAGATTCTAAAAAAATTAATATGTAAGGTTTTAATTGATCTAACAAGCTTTTTGGATTTGGTATTTGTCTAATTTTGTCTTTTATAGGGATTGGAAAGCTTCTGGGGAGGTTTATCACATCTATTAGTCATATATCATAGTCATGGTTTTAAAGTATATTGCAGTCTATTTAAATTGTGCACTAAAAATATTTTCTCTTTCTAATATCCTTTGGCAGTCCACATTGATCTAATTAGTCCCTGGGAAGAATAATTAACTAGGTAAGTTTTTGAAGGAGTTTTTAATAACACAACTATGAAGCTTCTTCATATCAATGACCTGGCATAAAAATATATGTGATTTAACATATATAGTAATAATTGTGTCTTTTTGTATAAGGCTATATAATAATCTTGTGTTTTCAATTAATATTCATCATAAGACTTTCCCATTGTCTATATTAGTTTAAAAGCTTGTCAACATATCCATCATATCATCATTTTATGTCATTAAAAAATTTCAGCTATTCTACGCAATATCACAATTGTCAAAGTACCTTGATCTACAGTTTTGATAAATAGTTGTTTTAAGTAACATTTTCAATATTGCCTATATAAATTTTTAATTTTGATTGTAATATATGGTTTTTAAATATTACTTATTTATAGTTGTATTTTTTTTATACCACTTATTTACAATTACAATTTTGCAATACCACTTATTTGTAGTTGCAATTTTACAAGGCTTAAAAGTGATTTTGACTATTCGTATGGTTATCGTAACTATATATTGAGTGTTTTGCAAAATTGATTATTGGCATCTATGATTTTGACTCTTTTTATGTGATTTTGGCTAACATTGACTATGTATAAATGATTTTGATCAAACTGGTAGAGATTTTACTCTTGATTTTTCTTTATAAATTATCTCTTTTGAGTGCATTTTTAGGATCATTTTCAATTATTTTTGAGTCATTCCAAAGGTTCCACAAGTCCCAAATTGATTTTGAAATTGGGGGTGATGCCCCTCAACCCCACTATGTACTAAAATAGGGAGTACACATGGGTCACTACCCCCAAACCCCACAAGGGGTGTTACCCCTTGACCCCACTGGGGACTACTACCCCCAAACCCCCACATCATGACCCCTAATTCAAAAAATATAGCATAAAATCCATGATTCTTTTAGTTTTTTTTATTGAGGCTTATTAAACTAACATTTATTTTGGAGCAAATTCGGTCGTAGTTTTATCTCGCTTGATTTTACCTAACCACTTGTCTTGAAAGTCATGTTTTAATATATTTTTGTCTTTGTCTAACATCTTGTCTTGTAGGTTTCCCCTTAAGATTTCTAAATTAAAACTATTGGTCACTTTCTCTATAGGACACCTATCAAATATTTTAGCATTTTGAATAATATATTGTATATATCACACTTAATCAATCAATTAATCACGTTGTTATCTACTTGTCTATACCCAAGGGCTATAATGGTTTATGCTCTCCTCCTTGCATCCTAGTAGTAAGTCTCAAAGGATCAAAAACCATTAACAAACCCTACCATGTTTATTTTATATGGGAAACATGATGTGGAAGTGATTCCATTCACTTTCCATAGTTTTAGGGGTTGGTGACACAAATTTCATCACCACACATTCAACCACACTCTATGTTCTGGTTGAGTATAAAAATTAGGGACAATTGTCATTAGACCAAGCAGTTGACCCATATAGGTCTTCCATGAAGGGAGAGAGTTAAATCTCTAATCTAAGCATTAGATAACACCCTATACAGAGTTGGGCCCCACATACCTAGTGTATATCGAGGAGTTCTTAGTGTATATCAAGGATGTTCCTAGTAAGCTCATATAACCTAGAACATGACCTTTGATCATAATAGTAAATTTATTATTAGAGTCAGTATCAGCTCTCAAGTGAATGTTAAGTGTAGATGGGGTTGAGAGGGTCTGGGAGATTTTGTAATAGGTCGCCAACTATAATTTTACCCACAAAGCCATTAGATGGTGTAGTCATTGGGTTACACTCCCAATTAGTTTACCAATCTTAGGTTTGTGATTTTCTTGATTTGGTGTGTGTTGTGATAGACTAGTGTTGTTTTTGAGCTGAGTCAGCCTTTCAACCAAACTTATACATAGCTATAAATTACTTATATCATCATCTTGTATATCCTTATTATGAAACTTGTATATCCTTTCCTTTCAACTTATACACCCTTATAATTTTTTACGTTCTTGCCTTGACTATTATCAACTCATCCTCACCTCATCATCCCTCTCATCTTTGTTTATCTATTCCTACCCATAACACTATTACTACATCATTAATCTTACACTTTAGTCTACCTAGATCACATCCTTATCTTGTATCTTGTCCCATCTTAGTCCTACCCTCACTACCTCAGCTTTAGTCTTATCATCTTACCTTGTTCATCATCACATCTTGTTCCACCATTATTTCATCTCAATTCATACCCCCTCCATATCATTTAGACTTACCCTAGTCATCTCTACACCATATTTTAGATATAGCCTCTCATCTCCTTCATGTATTCTTATCTTGTATATCCTCATCTTATACATCTTAATCATCTTGTATATCTTTATCGACTTTATCCTTCATCATATCTTATAAATTTTTAATCTTGTATAATATTATATATGTTGTACATCTTATCATCCCATTTTAGACATATCCTAGTTTAGTTTTACCTTGATATCCTTCTATTTCTTTATCACCCTATCTAATATATACTTATCTAGTCTTACCTTATCTAGACATATCCCGTCTTATTTTGTCTTGCCTTTTTATCCTACAACACATCTAGTTAGAAATTATCCAAACCATATTCACCATAACCCTAATAATCATTGCATCACCACCCTTATATACTTGTCTTTATCTCAATCCCATCATTCTTTTCCCAATTACCCTTCATCACATAATATTATATCTAGCTCACCTTGATCAAATCAGTCTAAGACCATCCATATCATCCTATCACTCTGATCTTAATTTAGTCCATCACTTGTCACTTTGTCAGATTTCATACTTAGTCAATACCCTATTAACAACCTATCACTTTGTCAGTTTCAATCTAGCATCTAGTCATCCTTAATCTAGTAATCTCTAATCTAGTCATCTTTCCTCTTTATAACTAGCACCCATCTAATTATTATCTTGAGAGTTTGAATTTAGGTAGTATTTGAATCCCCATCCTTTTGCTAGATTTAAAATGAGGCATTATCAATAGATCGTTAGCAACTATTATACTATCAGTTAAAATATGATCCTAGTCTGACATCATAATCCATTTAACTTATCTCATCCTCACCCATCACCGGTCATACTAGCTCAATCATTCAAACTCATTTTGTCCAAAGACCATGTTTTTATCCAAGCCCTAATTTACCTTCACATCAGACCCCATTTTTTATTTGAGTACCTTTCATTTATCATCTACCCACATGGATTTGGACCTAGTTCTCATAGAACAATACCTATTTGCCAATAAAGATGAGATCCTTTTGCAAGTCCTAGAAATGGGTTCCCACCTACCTATAAACCTTGATCCCATCAAACCTAAATTAACATCCCATATCCTTCCCCATCAATAATATCCATCTACAATTGGACCATGTGATAATCCACCATGGTCAACCACATCGTCCATTCATCATAACCATATTCATAACATCCCCTAATATATAAATGATTTGGTCACCCTCTTTGATAAGTATATCTTTGATAATAAGGATGAGTGCTTTTGATGGCTATTGGAGATGGGTGCTCACCTTCCCAATGATTTTAAACCCCTACACTTAAGCTCACCTAAAAAGCAAGTGCCTCATCAACCCTTATCGACATCTAATTGTTGTGATAGCCAATCCCATTCTAACCCCCCATCAAGTAGTCCTAGTATTGGTCATGACCTTCCTAGTCAGTATACTCATAAAGATATTACCTTATTTAATAACTATATTATTTCCAACAAGGATGCAATCCTCTTATAACTCTTATAAATGGGTACTCAACTTCCCATAGGCTTAAACCCCATTCAATTAATATTATCTCCAATTCACACTTGTCCATAGTCAAATCCTCTATTTACCAGACATAGTATCCCCTATCCTAATAGAAAATATAAACCTAGCTTATCAACCTCATTTAATTCCCATTTATCTCCTAAAAAATCACATACACACCACTATCTCCCAATATCATAACATCACGATCACATGCTTCCATGCCTAAATCCAACATCTCCACATCTAACACTATAGACAAGCAATATACCCCTCACCCAATATATGTAGAAGCCCTATTTTGGAAACTAGAAACTATAAGCATGATTTTATAACCAAAAATAAAACCTCTAAATTTGTCCAAATATATGCTCTCATGGTATCAAGCAGAACAATTTTTTATATACCATAAAGTCCCTGGGCATTCTATTAATAGATTCCACCCTTTTAGAGATTGTCCAAAACTTAATTTATAATAGTGACATTGAAATTAAGGGTGAATCCACTATGTCTACACCAAAGAGTGTGCAAAAATGGGTATGCCAAGAGGCACTTTTTAACCACTATCAAACTTCTTCCCTCCTCAACCAAGGTCATGACCCCAATCCTTATCATACCATAACCATCCCCGATCAAACCATCCATGTATCCTATTCACATGAAATCCCCCATTTTCACAAATATGTTAATCCTAAATCATTCATTCATAAACCCAAAGGGAAGAAGGTAATTATGAAAAATAATATAGCTACTATAAAAAATCATCTCTTGGCGAAATCACCTCATCTATAACCCTGTCAAAATCAACATCATAATTTTTAAGATCATATCCAACATCAGCATATGAATTAGAATCCATGTCAGAAACATCATAACTTTTAGATAATGAAAGTCTTGCTGACACTTATCTCTTTGAGGATGTCTCTAATTCGAATGTCGACTAGTCATAAGACATGACTCTTGATCCATATTAGAATGATGAAATTATAACACAATTCTTGGATGCTTTATCAGTTGAAGATCATCAAGATGGACATGAATTGACTTTAGATACAAATCTTACAAAAAATCTTAGTGATCCTTTTGAGATTCTTAATCACACTTCCTCTGATGTTGATGTTGGGTATCCTATTAGATTTTATAAGGACTATGTTGTCCATCATCCCTATAATCCACCCCTTTCACCACACATCCCTAGTCATCTACCTACCATTAACAATACCTCCATCCCACTCCCTGAATGGGATGAATAGGAACACACATCATTGGATTACATTCAACATGCAATCTTGTGTGTTGAATCTACAAGGATCCAAGCCAATAATCAATTAATCAAGTCAACTATGATTTAAAAAAAATAATCAATCTAATTCAAGAAGATTTTTGTAATCAACCAAGTTAAATAACATCATCCCCTAATAAAAATATCCTTGAGGTGATAGGGGACCATCAAAGTTTAAATAATCATTATCTATCAAGTCAAAGATCAAATTATTCTGGTGAAGCCAAAATTTAGGCACCAGGGGGTTATCAAAATCTAAGTCAAATATCATCAATTCAAAACTACTTCACAATTAATAGCAATATGGTTGATAATCCTTATAATATTTGGATTAAAAAAAGTTAGAAAGTATTAGATCCCTTATCCTCATTTATCATATGACACAAAACAAAAATTCCCCCTCCATTATATCCAATGGTATTTTCATTCCCCTTCCACTCACATTGTCCATCATAACCATATCACTCATTCACATCCTATACCCCACCATCAAAATTAATATGTAATCCCTTCCATACCATACCTCAAATCCCTAGGAAGCATCATCTCTTTTAGGGGTTACAAAGATGCCTAGTTGAAACATGTAGAGGATGATAAATAAAGAATCAATGGACACAAATACATTAGTGAATATAGCATTGATAACATAGTCCTAAAATCACATATCTCTAGAACAGGTGTTGGTTGAAAGATAAAGAAATCATTTGCTACCTGAATCTTGCCTACCTCTAATAAATTGAGATACCATTAAAAATGTCAAAAAAAATCATCCAATGGTGAAAACAAGTCTTCTGTCACTTTGGACAAGTTCCATGATGAAAATTGATTTATAGTGTCATGATAAAGTAATATTTGTCCACATTATACCTCACCATTTGGGGGGAAAAAATAACTCCATACCTACAGTCATGTCCTCAAGTTCCATCTCACCCCCATTTGCATCACGTATCCATCTCATCCCCTTGTCTATTTTTCCAACCTATCATATTCCTTGTCAACCCTATCTACATCACCCTCCAAGCATCCTTGTCTATCTTATACAAATGTTTTCCTAAACATCCCTATCCATCATGTCTTGTATCCTATTATGTCCATCCTTTCTTCTAATCTTGACCTTCATAAGGGAGTGGAAGATAGCTTGAGACATGTTATGAATCATCTTGGCATATCCTCCAATGGACACTCGAGTAACTAGATATATGGTTACTTCATGATGTGGTCATTGGCAATCCCTAGTCCATTCTTACTTGATCCTCATCTCCTTTTCAGCATCACCCTTATCCTTTTGTTGTCCCATCCATTATTCCATCCATCCTCATCTTGGATGTTATGCATAGTACTTTTTTTTCTAGTAACCCCCTTTGTATAGTGTATATTTGTATTCCAATAAGCCTTAAAAATTTAAATATTCGAAAAATTTAAAAAATTTATAAAATTGAGAAAAAACCAAAAATATTCCAGATGTCTTATCTTATACCGATTCACAACCATATCCATGCCTTTCATATCTCATTTCCATAACCAATTCATAGTCACCCATCCTATTATTGTCTTTCATTCTAGAACTGGGGCAAATATAGTCTATATTGATCTAGAATTGACCTAGCCTCACTTTAGCCTAATAAGTCCAAAGTATCTCATCTGAGTTCAAAACATGATCAATCCAAAATTCAAATAGCCCATATTTTTAAGTTGAAATTTTTTCAAGCATACCCTATCCACAATCCTATTCCATTGTAATCCTAGTTAAGGCAAACATTTACAGATAAATGAATATAGAAAAAAATATAAATAAAAACACATAGATTATATAAATAACACGCATAAATATATACACATCAAGTAAATAGGGTCTTGTCTATTGTCTAAATGTATAAGGATGAGATGAATGAGGATGATAATTGATGCCAATGAACAAGGATATATATACTTTCCTTAAGTATCTCATCTAAGTTTAAAACATGATCAATCCAAAAGTCAACTAGCCCATATGTTTAAGTTGAAATTTGCTCAAGCACACCCTATCCACAACCCTATTCCATTGCAATCCTAGTTAAGGCAAGTATATATATCCTTGTTCATTGGCATCATTATCATCTCATTCATCCCATCCTTATACATTTAGACAATAGACAAGACCCTATTTTCTTGATGTGTATATATTTATGTGTGTTATTTATATGATCTATGTGTTTTTATTTATATTTTTGTCCATATTCATTTATCTATAAATTTTTGTGTATATATATATATATATAATATTACTTTAATATTTATAAAATATTTTTGTCCATTGGGTAATGAATGAATATGCTATGATGACACCAAAAGTTACAATTATGCTTTTAGGTGCCCTTGATGATACAGAGTTCATTATTTATCCCTTTTGTAATCATGCACTTTGGCATAAAATCCTCTTCATCATACTTATATCATGGGGCATATTTCCTAATTCCATATTTACATTGGATTTATTATACTATGATAAACCTTATTGTAGAAATGATGTCTTGAAAATGGAATACACTCAACATTCCTCTTATGCTCTATCACCTACCTAACCATCTAATCATCAAGCCTATTGATGTGGGTTTTATGCACACCTCAAAGAGTTTTAAATGAGGTAACCTCTAATGTTTTGGGATATTTTTGGAATAGGTTTCCACTCTAGGGCATGAGTTACAAGTATGTGGTTAAAATAACTAGGTGGTGGAATAGCAAGTTGAATTTGTGGGTTGTTGAACCAAGTTTATGGGTAGATGCATGGATTTTAATAAAAAGGGTGAATTACTAGGTGATTTGGATGAGTGGAAGACTATTTTTTGGTGGGTAGGTCTCAAAGAAAATAAAAAAGGAAGGAAGGGTAAGGCAGAAAAGAAGGTTCTATGTCTTTGAGAAAAAGTTTCATGTTTTCTTTTTGGTGGACAAGTATCTCAAGAACCAGTGTTTATTTTTTGCAGCTTTTGCACACTCATGAATAAACATGGTTAGGAGTATAGGATAAAAGATATAGGATGCTTAATGGTCTCAACTAAAGGTTACTCTTTTTAAGGATATTATGGCACACCTTTGTATAATAAATTATAGTTTAGATTAATAAGTTATCTAGGGTAGTTTTGGTTCACACCTAAAAGACTATATCAAAAGAGATACCTCTATACATCTTGCATTAACGATTAAACTTGTATTAATTATATAAATCAATGAAATATATCAATTATCAATAGTTATTAAACATATAAGACTAAGAGTTACATGTATGTGGTTGAAATAACCAGGTGGTGGAATAGTAGGTTGAACTTGTGGGTTGTTGAACCAAGTTTATGGGTAGATGCATGGATTCTAATAAAAAGGGTAAATTACTAGGTGAGTTAGATGGGTGGAAGAATATTCTATGATGGGTAGGTCTCAAATAAACTCAAAAAGGAAGGAAGGGTAAGGAAGAAAAGAAGGTTATATGTCTTTGAGAAGGAGATTCTTATTTTCTTTTTGGTGGACAAGTATCTCAAGAACCAGTGTTTGTTTATTGCAGCATTTTCACACTCGTGAACAAACATGGTTAGGAGTTTGGGATACCAGATATAGGATGCTTAATGGTCTCAACTAAAGTTTTCTCTTCTTAAGGCTATTAAGGCACACCTTTGTGTAATAGAAAAAAGTAATCTAGGGTAGTTATGGTTCACACCTAAAATACTATATCAAAATAAATACCTCTCCACACCTTGAATTATTAATTAAACTTGTACTAATTATAAAAATAAATGAAATATATAAATTCTCAATAGTTATTACACATCTAAGACTAACATTCATTAATAAAATAGTCCAATTCATTTGTAGCATCGGCACACATCTGAATTATTAAATCAATATAGACACAGAAACTTCAAATTCATTAAGGTAAGAAGAAAGAACAAACACACTTGTATGACAATAAATTTATTTATTTCTTCCTGTATATTCATCCAAAACTTCAACCCTTTGAAAATAGGGTTCTACATGTATATAAAGAACTTGGGGAAGGTGTCACCTCATCTTCAAAGTTTATAACACTTTGATTACATCTTAATATAATATATGATAAGTCTCAGTTACATGTTAATAACTTATAGATATCTCAATCATGAAATGTGTGCATGATGACAAAAATGATTCAGTCAATTACAATATAGATGCAACTTAGGACTTAACTATTCAGTTATAACTGTTACATGCAAAATTATACAAAAAAAGCCTTCATGCTAAATCAAATCTTGCTTAATGTGTCTCAACACTATCATTGGAAATATAGTTTTACATGTGTTTAATGATGTAGTAAGTGGAGCTATATTGGGTGATGCACTCATTGATTGATCTGAAGTTACCATCAGAGCTGAAGTGTGAGGTGGTATAGATGTCGCTATAGTTACTAGTAGTGTAGGTAGAGTCTATGGAATAAAATTGGTAGGTGGATTTTGTGTTGCATTTTTATTAGAATATATATCTTAGTAGTGATTATATACCTTAGCATGTTGTGCTTGAATCAGGTTCATATATAGAAGATGCGGCCTAATCACCCTACTTTTCTATTTTATCATCTTAACATGTTTTATCTTAGTGGCTCTAAAGCCAACCTAGAAGACTTATACCTTTGTCACCTTTTTCCTAATTGCACTCAACTTAGCTTCGATGTCCTCCAAGCTTAGACCTTGCAGAATATTTTTGAAGCCATTAGAGGCTTGACAAATCATTTGATCAAATTTGGCTTGAGTCGCCAACTTCTCTCTATTGTCCCAAATTATTGTCAATTCCACCTTAATCAAAATTTGCTCAGCCTACTTCTCTTGTTTGGATAATTATTCACTAGATCTTAAAAGGATGATGACCAATATTGGGCCTCTTATGTTCTTATTAAATCTAAATTTAAAGCATTTGATGCCTCCAAAGGGGTCATCAAGTCCAAATGGATAAATTCCTTATTGGGGGTATACAACACTAACAGATTCAACTTATTCTCATCCTCTCTAAGACTTTTGAATAATCTAGGTATAGAATTAACATGGGGAGCTAAATTGACTCTCAAAAAATGAATTAAATATAGAATTTCATACAGCCTAAGTGTTGCATTCTACACATCCTGCTCAATACCTTGGGGAACTCAAATTACTTGTTACTGTCTAAGAGTTTCCAACTCCTCTTCAAGCTTTTGTCCAACCATTTTGGCTCCCTCGTGTATGGCCATGATTGCCTCTATATGGGTCTTCATGTAGTACTTGAGGTCTTAAATATATGGGGACTAACCCTTCTTCCTATTCTATCTCTTGCTAAGGGAATATACCTCTTCCCTTTCCTCCATGATCAAAGTTTTTCCTGAGTTATCCTATATTTTCCTCTTCCTTATCCATTATACTGATGTTGTAGCCTTATCAAATAGTGATCTCACTATTGGAGGTTCAGTGATATTAAGATTGGGCCTCTTAGAGGCCAAAGCTCCTAATTCCTTAGACTGAATTGAAAGAGTGATCTTTGAATGATCTAATGGTTGAGCTTCCACTTGTACATTCTTTTCAATCTCAGGCTCAATTTCAGTGGAAGGATTGGGAATTGATGGCCAAATGATTTTAGAATAGTATATGTTTCTAAATTATGACATTAGATGTACAATAAAGACTTGTTGCTTCCTCATATCCCTTTTGGTGGTCACTATTGTGGTTGTGGAGGTTGGTGATGAAGAAGGTAAAGGTGAACCCAACTGGGTAGAAGAAGAAATAATTAGAGTGATGGAATGGTTGATGGATGGAATGAACAAAGTTATGGTTGAAGGGATGGATATTGAATGAATAAAAACTAAAAAAGTGGAGGGTTAAGTGGCACTAGGCAGATTATTCAATATGTGCATAAAGAGGAAACCCATAAAAAGTGATCGAACATGAATGAATGTAGAAACAACCTGTGTATGGGTGATAGAAAATATAGGTAATGATATCAAAGGGAAAAGGCTTAAATGGGATATGAGTAGAGGACCCTTACCATATGGTTCATGTCTGAGAGGTGCCTTGTCCTTTAATTATTTTAGGCTTAATACTTTGGCCTATTGTAACTCATCGTCCACCTCTTGTGTTGGTAGGGTCTATGGTTTATCTCGCTTAGGCTTCCTTTGATAGTACTTTATGGCTCAACTAGTTTTTATAACTATCGCTTGTTGGGGAAGAGAAAGGGGAATGATGTTGGGTGTTGGGGATTTTGAAACCATTATTTCCTCTTCATTAGAGGATTCCAAGAAAATAATCCTGACTTCTTCCCTTTGTGCACTTCCTCTTCCTTGAGTTAGCTTCTCTGCCAACTCTTACTTAGCCTTTATTAGTTCAATAGTTTATGTTTGAACTGGGAGCATTTGTTCATATTTAACTTGTGTAGAGTTAGGCACTTATTCTTCTTATTTTTTTCATCCTACCCTCTAATGAGTGGTGTCTCACCTACCAAATGTTGTTGGTCCTAAAGTTGGTATTGTGCTATGGATGGACCTTGGGGATCTTGTCCCTCTCCTTCTGGCTACTGAGATGGCCTAACACTCTAAAATTTAGAAGATATCTATCCTTCAGGAGGTGGGATTATAAACTTTTCCTCACTAAGTGTGAGATAAGTTTCAACTTTTATCACTCTCATTAAGTCCTTGCTCAAGCCTATAGTTGTTTCCATTTCTTTCACCTCTTTATCATCTTTAGCATTCAAGAATAAAATATCATGATCCATTGGCTCATATTTATAATCAAGGTCAAGGGTTTGAATATTATTCTAAACCTTCCCATGAGGCTCCATAAACTTTCTTGGCATTTTTAACTTCCTTTAACTTCCTCCTTATAGTGTATTGTATTCTCCCAATCGTGATGTGGGAGCCATGGAATGTAGCCTTCTTATTCTTCATTAATTTCTCATCAATGCCATTCCATATTTGGTATGCAATTCTTACTTAGATACTTTTTTTGGAATAAACTTAGGGAGCTAAAGAGGATCCACCTTGTGCCTAGCTACCATGATAAAATTTTAATCTCGATAGAACCAATAGTCTCTTACATTGTTGTCAAGTGTTCTAGCTATACTAGGTGAAATTATAGCTAAAGGCCGACCATGTATGGCCATCCAAACCTAAGGGTAGAGATCTTCAATAATCTTATCTATGTTCTTAACATAGGAGTAGACATGCATAAAAATGTAATAATCATAAATTTGATTCTTAATCACTTTTATATTGGGATCCTATAGGACTACATTATGCTTGTATATTGTTCCCATGATTGCATCTAATAAATAAGACATCATGTATAAATTTCCTCCTAATGGCCTCTTATATTTATGTAAGATTTATTCTTGGAGGTGTGTGTTGATCACTTCCCCCAAAGTGTAGGTGTGCTATGAATTAATTAGCAGGTATAGTAGGGGAACCCACTCCAAATGGAGAAAGTAGATGCTTGCATGGCCAAAAAGTCAATTTAGCAATGTTATTCCTATATGGATCCCCATTCTGAATCTGGTGATGGGAATGTGATTCTTAATATGTTCCTTTAGATTGAAAGTTTCTCTAGGGAGAATCCACCTTGGTAGTGCTCACTATGAATTATTAGACTTCTTCTAGGTAATGACAATGTGCAAATCAAACGTGACATATGGGATGGGTAAACTCAAGTACCTTTTAAATGTGTCCCTTGAGATGTACATGATAACTATGCTATTGTTGATGTAATGAATATACCCACTATATGCTATTATTATTTCAAAAAAGAGGCCTCACATTAATTCTATGAATGGCATAACCTCTAGCTTTGTAGTTGTGTAATGTAAGGCTTGAAATTTGAAAGGAAGCAGATCCTTCACTAGCTGCTTATCTTCAGTTGAGATGTCTTCTTCCAGTGCAAAAGAGTCCATGTTCTCCATAACTTCCCATAAGGATTAGTAATTGAGATAATGACCATCAAATAAAATAGCATCAACACTATGTTTAATTATTCTATGGAATCCTTGATAGAAAACTTGGAGGGTGTTGGGGCTCCTTTATATGACCTAGATGATGATGTCATAGTAGTTAATAGATACTAGTATGCTTCAAGATTTTGGAAATGGCATGTATTAAAATAAATTTCATGGATATCAAATCACTCTGATAGTAATTAGGGATTTTAAGATCACTTAAGGTTGAATTTTATTTGAACTATAAAAGAAAGGATGATGTGAACTTGGATGGGGTTCGATGTTAATCTATTTTTGCATTGATTTCTAGTTCATGCACCATTAATCACAAATATCTATGAGCTCATCACCTTCATTCAATTTGAATTCAATCACCTTGTCCTAGTGTACATGCCACATAGGATGTCTTGTAAGATAGAGTTCCATGGTTTTACCTTTCATCTTTTTTCATGTGTCATTATGTAGTCTAGTCAAGAATCAAAATTTACCTTTGGGCCAAAAAAATCTGAAACGTAGAATGGTCTTTGAAAAGATTTGTTCCAAAATATTTTATCCCTAAGTTTTTGAAACAAAGATATCAATGACAAAGTACTCTTCGGGAAGGTTGGTTCAGATAAAAGTAGTACCATAGAAAGTCCGTAAAGAGAAATATTCTGAAATGAAATTTCTAGAAACAAAGCTCCCAATGAATAAGTCTCCAAAATAAAGTTTTCGATGTGAAATCTTTGAATTTAAAGTTTCCCACACAAATCCTCCAACAAGAAATTTTTCAAAGAAAATCTTTATAAAACAAACTTTTCAATGAAAAGTCTCCAAAATGAAAGTTATTAAAAAGAATCTTCCAAAACACATTCACCGAAACGAAGCCTCTGACACA
Organism: Torreya grandis; assembly: GCA_037957365.1. Taxonomy (NCBI): domain Eukaryota; kingdom Viridiplantae; phylum Streptophyta; class Pinopsida; order Cupressales; family Taxaceae; genus Torreya; species Torreya grandis. Next base: position 588,937 of record JARHVA010004621.1, read on the forward strand.
AGGCTTTTGATAAAACTTTTGAATGGAAATCTACCGACTAAAAACTTTCAAAAACAAAGTTACCAAAGAGAAGCTTCTGAAGGCTAAACTTGCCAAAGTAAACCTTTTGATAGAATCCTTCCAAAGTGAAAGTTTTTGAGAAGTTCTTAAAGAGAATATTTCTAAATAAAAGTTTTTGAAATAAAGTCACTGAAGACTAAACTTGTTGAAGACTAAGTACTCCAAAATAAATTAATCTGAATTCCTATCATGCAAAGCCATCTTTTCATTAATAGGTTAATTTAAACAAGTTCTTCCAAATAGAAATAAGTATACCTCAACATGATTCAACATTCAAAGCATCAAGTTTCTACCAATAATAACAACTACCATAACCCTAAAAAAACACATAGATACCCAAATAAAATATTTAATATTTTCAAAAAAAAAGGGAGTCCCCACTTTTAATTAAAAAAATATAGGGTGGGGTATGTTGAATAAAACAAATCCTATATCCACTATTTAATCATTACTTAACCCATCTAACCTAACCACATATCATAACATATAACATCTCATATCTAATAATTTTTCCTAGTCCTTTATCCTTGTGTCTAACATTTGAGTCATATCCTCTATCTAAAAACTAACATGTCTAATAGTCATCATCATCCTAATATTCGAATCCATCATCATCATCCTTTAATCTAGGCTTAACTACATTGGCCTGAGGTCTTTTCATGCTGTGCCTGAGGTTAGCTCAACCACTCTCTCCTTTTTCCTCAATTTATTGTTATATCTATCTTGCCCTTCATCATCCTTACATCTTGCATTAGTCAAATATTTGAGCTATAATATCAATCATTAATCAACCTGTCTATCAATCAATCACCATCCTCATAATCATCTCCTTAATATTTTTGTCAATCACCTACACCTGTCAATTGGGCCCAACACATCACAACATCCATCTTTTCTCTCATTAGTAATCTATTATCACTAATTGGTTAATTCATCATTTAAAGTTTATGATTTCCTCATTTGATTAGGGAATGAGTAGGACCATAACTTTATTATTATCTCTTACTCATTTGCAAGTTTCCTTACTATGGGAATCATCACTATTAATCATATTATGGGTCATTGATTCAATATAATGTAGTTTGATTCTTTGCCTTCATCTTTTGGTCACTCGATCATATCATTTATTCTCTCTTCTCTCCTTCATCATATCCCTTGACTTCAAATATGTTACAATCATCACTAATCTTGTCAAATGATTGTCTCATCCTAGCCTACATCTCTCATTTGCATGTGTCCTTACTTGGGATATGTCAAAATCTCATGGCCTTTATCATCTTGGTCTATAGGTCTCCTTGAAATGTACCCTTTCCTGGGATACATCAAAATCTTGCATCCTTTTATCTTATCATCATGTCATGGTTGATTCCCATTCCCACTTAGGATGTGTTTATAACCATGACATAATCATTTACACTCCCTAATCATAGGTCTTTACCAGGGACATCATCAATTTGTAGTTCACTGGTCATGATGAGTTCATTTTCTTCAATCATCAATCTCACATCTAGCATCTCATCCCCTTGTTTACCCATTGCATTCCACCCCTTGTTTCTTCTTTCAACTGGTCATCTGGCTCCTTCTTCCTTGCATGTCCCCTCAAGGGGGCATCATGTTTTTACTAACATCAGTTATTAACATTCATCCGTGAGTCTCTTTCTTATTTTAAATACCATTACTCCTACTTCATCCACTCATAATGCCCTTTCAAAGAGGGGAAAAATATATGCATCTAAATTTTTTCACTTCATTTATCATCACTTATTATTATTAGTCAAAACTAACATCACTAATTTTATCTAATTCATGATTATCAATCTCATTCCAATCATTTATTTGACATTTCTTCATCTACTAACCTTATATTCCCCCACAAATCAATTAATCCTTCTTCTAATATGTAATTTATCATTTAATCTTATTCTAACCCCACTTTTTCATTATATTGGAATTTAAAATTCCAATCCCACCTACCCTACCCTATCCCTAGGCTCTCCTATAGCCCTATACCCTCTGGAACCCCTTTATTATATAACTAATCATCCACTAATCATGATTAAACACCCAAAAAGACTCTAGAGGATTCTACCTCTAGATCACTCACTTTATAATCATCCAAAAAAAAATTAATTCCTTGAATAATTCTCCACCATTGATCTTCCTACACCCAACTTGGAATTTTGTCCATTGATTATCCCTCCTTCCTATATTTAAATCATCCACCCCTCCATTTCCAAACCAACTAGAAAATTTGTGATCTTTCATGCTAACATATTATATCAACTAAATCTATCAAACTATTATCTTAGTCTTTTTGTAAACTATTCTCTATTGCTACAACTTTAAGGTCTGAATCGACATCAAGTCATCATGCATAATCAATTTGGAAAAATATTGGGTCTAAGAAGTCATGATGTTGGTATAATTTTGTTTTGAATTCATTTTTTTTTGTATTATGATCTTACTTGTTTCAAATTTTTAAGATTGGTGTTTTGAGTAAATTTTATTAAAATTTTTATATCTAAATTTCATTGCTCAAAATCTCCATCTTACACTCATACTAGGCTTGATATTTCATATGTAGTAGGCATTATTTTGTAATTCATGTAGGAGCCCCATGAGTTGAAATGGAAAGCAACGAACTAGATACTCTACTACATTCAAGGCTCTTAAAGATTTAAGATTCAGTACAAATTTGGAATAGAGGTTGACTTGGTTAATTTTTCAAATTTAGATTAGGCTAGCAATACTCAAAATCTCAAGTCCACTTCAGGTTACAATTTTTTATTGGGTTCTAGTCTTATTAGTTAGTCTAAAAAGAAAATAATACTATTATTATATCATCTACCCAGTTAGAGTACATGGGAGCTATTAACGTATCTATTAAGAGTATTTGGCTTTAGGGGATTCTATTCAACTTTAGAATTCCATTTAGGAAACCCACCATCACCTATTATGATAACCAAATTACTATATAGATATGAATAAATCTAGTTCAACACCAACAGATCAAACACATTGAGATTCATTTGCATTTTATATAGGAGCTTATGCATGGTTAGGTCATTGATTTGAGATTTTGCTAGTCTTTAGATCAGGTTGTAGATATCTTTACCAAACCTGTTATCTAGAGCAATTTAATTCATCTACAAACTCTTCTTAAGATACGGTCTACATCAGCAACAACATCATCTTTAGGGGGGCTTATATCCTTTTCTCTTCTTCTATATCTCTCTTTTAGGGGGAGTTTTTTCCTATGGGTTTTCTCCTTTTTTCTATTTTATGATAGATTGCTTTTTACTTTTATACTTGATTAGGCCTAGTTATCAAGACCCATTTCTATCTCACACTACCTACTTAAGATTTGCTTATGAGGAGTGTTAGTGTAGGTATTTATTTCTATATATTTATTTATTTATAAATATTATATTTTCTCATATTTAGTTTTCCTACATTTTGGAATATGCTTACTTAGGTGGAGTTAGTGTTTCATATGCATCATAAGTTTGACTAGAAGACTAGGATGTAACTCCTTTGACCACATTTTGTGAAGGAGTTACACCTCTATTACAAGCTCATTTGACCACTTTTTGTGGTGGATTTATGTTTCTATTCTAGGGGTGCTTTGACCACCATTTGAGGAGGAGTTACTTACTCTCCTATATGTATGCTCTACTTGAGCCTGATTCATTTAATGAAAGATTGGATTTTACTCCACTCTCTTTTTGTCTCTTGTAATATTATATTTGAGTGATTTAATTTTTATTCAACAAAATTATGGTGTGCACAAGCTATTAGTAAATTTTTAGTCCTAGACCTATAAATTGACCAACCTTATAGCCTAGGGTCGTGATCCATCTTGACACTTAGTTATTAGTCATGTTCTGAGCTAAAAGAGATGTCTAATCAGTCTATAGGCTAATCATGTTTTGAACCTACCTTAATGGTCCTTGTAGGTCTTTATACCCCTAGTAAAGCTTGACTCATGTAGTTTCATGGTGTCCAAAGTGTTTAGTTGACCCTTATCCATCTTCAAAGGTCCTCAACATGATGAAGATATAGAATGAAGGTAAATGGAGGAGACAACTTGATTAAGGCCTAAAAGCACATTAGTCATACATAATTATCAGAGGTATGCCCATTTTTAAGCTTTCAAGAACCATTATGGATAATATTATGAGGTTTAATTAAGGTTTTATTGATTTTTGAGATGTTCCATATGCATTAACATGGTGATCTAGTTGATAATCCTCTTTTAAGACCATTTAACTAAACCTAGTCAGTGGTTTTGACCATAATAATATGTTATTTTAGCCTTAATTGACCACTAGATCACCCCATACACCTATAGAACACCTCATGAGCCCCACTAAGCCATCATAGAATGGTTTCATACCTCAATCAGATCCATTATATCCCAAGTCAATGCTTATTTTCTCCAATATGGGCCCACACATGCCAATTTGTGACCTTTCATCTCCCTCAGGTCATACCACTAAGTCAAATTATATCCTTCCCTCATATTTTACCTCCACAACACCAATGAGCTAAATCTTAGGGCTAAAATAAGGAGATTTGTAGGAGAAATGGCACTTTGTAGGTGTTTTCTTAATAGTACAGATCCATACTATATGGATCAGCTCAGTTAAGGGCATATACTTATGGGGTGAGTTTAGATATGTTTAATGGTAGAAATATTAGAGTGTTTCAATGACTTAAGGGCACAAAACTATTGATCCTCTACTTAGATCTCATTGCCATGCTTAGAGGACCCCTTAGGTTCATGGTTATTCTATATAGTAGAAAGAGAGTTGGGCTCTAAGAATTTGACCATGGAAGGTAGACTAAAGGAGATAATCACTCATGGAATTTGTCTAGTAGTTGATGACCTATCCTCTATGAGTGTTCACTGAGAAGGTAAGGAACTTCAACACCCTCTTTATCTGCACAAGCACTTTTGAGACAAATAGTTTTTCAAGGATTTTGATTCATTTGCTGAGATTAATCATTTGTCTTATTTTATAAAGTTATATATAATCCTTCCATGATGATTTCATAATTTAATTCACACATATGAGCTCAAAAATCATGCCAATATGCTTGATTGGTTCTTGTGCATGGTCTACAGACAAGTCTATGCAAGAAACAAGGTTTTGGTGCCTCTATCACGGGTTATAAACAAAGTTTTCAAGGTTATAGAGATGTATCATACCTCTCATACCTTCTTACCTAGATGTAAAGTTTAGTACTCCTCTAGTTTCCTTAGAATACTTCATGAAGATCAACCTGTGTATGGTTGAAAAACATGTAAAGTGGACTATGTGTGTGGTCTAAGAGTACCTACAGGATTCTAATGTGCCTCAAAGGATATGAAAGAAGTGGTAAAATGGTGATGGGTTGTCTTTATAACTTTATAACATATTCCCAATCCTCCATAATGGTTCCATAGTCCTTACAGACCCCTTTCTATGCCTTCAAACCACTCAATCAGATTTTTATAAATTTTAAGGTTTGTTCATAGATATTAAGGTAATCTTGAGATTCCCAAGTTTCATTTTAGGACCATGAACACCTTGATTTTTCCTCAAACCCTTTATGTCTACTTTTATATATATTATGATGTCCTTAGGATCTACTTGGGTTGGTCTTAGGTGAGGTCTTGTACCTATTTCATGCCCATTCCATATTCACAGTCTCACTATAGTTTCACTATCATTATATTGTATTACCACTACGTTGCCACACTCATTCCATTCCAATATGTCTACACTATCACCTTCTCTATTCACATAACCCTCCCCAAGGATTGATCATCCCAAGTTGACCCCCACACTATAATGAAACTATCCACACCATTTAGATCATCAAGCTAGACCTATATGGGCATATGGTAGTGGGGTGAAAATGCAATATGCACCTATAACTAGCTTTAGGATTGTTGTAGTCAATTCTCATAAAGGGCTATGGGAACCATCATAGGCATAAGTTTGATATGGACATCATGAAGTATACATGATAAGGAATTTTAATGATGGTGTAGGTCACTTTAGCATATTTCAAGCATCATATGAGTCACACCCAACCTATGCATATCCAAAACCACCCTATAGGCAGTCTCCTTGATAGAGAGCAACATAAAGTGACACCACTAACCTAGATTGGTTTCTCCACCTTATGTGGACAAATAGATAATATCCATACAAATAGAGACAAATTTCACACTATTGAGGTTTTAGACATGATGGTCACTACCCCAATGAGGGCATGGTGATGTCATCATAACCATGAAGCTACATAGGTAGGTACAAGCATAAGACTAAAGTTGAATGGATAGAAAGGTTTTGAGGGAAGATAGTGTTGAAGGGCCATCACCTAGCCATGGTAATCATCCTAAAAATTTGAAAAAAAATTAATATAATCACCAACACCCTCAGATCAAATCATGTAGAACATATTTAAAGATGCAAGTTTGAGTGCATTTTTGATAGGTAATTTAAGGCTATTTTGAGTCAAAATGATGATATAGACCCATTCCAAACAAAACCAGGTCTCCAAATTCAATACATATGGTGGTCATGACCTAAGAAAGAGACATATATGCTCACATGGCTAAGACAAATAGTGGACATACTCACTATTTTATCTCAGACCAAGGCTTGTTTGTGTAGGCAAATAGTGGGGTTGAGGACACATCTATAATATGAGAGGTCTACAGTCAATATAGGGTCTATAAAAGGTCATGTTTCAAAAAATAATGATGTTTAAGTTCCCATCAAACCCGTTTCAAGGTCTAACACTTAGGTTTGCATTCAAAAACCTTGGAGATGTATTGATATATGCAAACAGGCAGTCCTGCACTTAAACGTCAATATTAACTTAAGACCTATAGAAGTTGTTGTGATCCATATCACAACCAAAATGAGGAGTGGAAGCATGTTTTAGACCCAAAAAAGGGGTTTTAAGGGTCAAAAGGTGTCAAAAATGGTCTAAATGCCCAAAAAACCAACTTAAACCAGTCCACTTGTGTGCAAGCATTTCGAGGGGCATATTCATATTATCATCCACTCCACATCAAGAATCCTATGATACACATATCCTAAGGGAATTTAAGTCTCCCTATGCGATAAAAATTCATGTAAATTTGAATGAAAATGGGGGGCTAGACTATATGAATGATTGTTAATAAATTTGGGACTCAATACTACCTACAACTAACCCTAACACCAACTTCTAATGATCATATCTCCATGGAGAATTTACATGGGAATCCAACATATTCATGGTAAGAGGGAGGGTCAATGCCCTAAACATCCATGACCTTTATTGTAGGGTTAGACATCCATACTCTATAAACCATCGTTAAGATGGTGGATGCCTCTAACCCTGTACAAAGCACAAAAATGACCCAATGGTGAGATTCACCTCAAGACCCATTAAAATTAAAGTTTTAAGCCTTAAAACCACCTTTAAGGTCCTCTAAGGTCCACTGGGCACCACCATGGGTCCCTCATTAGCACATGTAGGGTCAGAATTATATGAAAGAGGCTTAGAAAGGTCAGCTTGAGATCAAAGATAAGGGTATAGAAGATATCCATATGAAAGATGAGTTAGAAAAAAAATAAGGACCCTTAAGGAACTTTACTAAGTCTCTTAGAGGTCTCCATATTGACCTCCATGATTGGTCTAAAGGTAAAAAGTTATAGACCTCAGTATACTTAGATATTTTATGGAATTTCAAAGTATAATTAAAGACAATTGAGGGAGTTAAAACCTCCACAATGCCAAATGTGGACTCATCAATGAGTGTCAATGATCAATGAGAGAGATAATTCTTGTGTACCTAACCTATGCCACTTTGGGCTCATTATTGACCTATCCTATGCCTAAGTTCCTCTCTTTTATCTTCCATTCTCTCTATAAATTTAGGCATTGAGCTCTTGTTTTCCATCCCTTGTCTAGGTGTAGCAAAGCTCTACCAAAATCATTGTGTAAACTCTTTTGAAGTAATACAAGACAAGTTTAGATTCTGATTGAATGTTAAGTGTATCTCCTTGAAGTTTTATCTATATAATGTATGTTATCTATTCATAATTTATACGTCCTTCATGTACCTTGATTTATACTTGTTGGTTTTTTATAGGTTGTGTGATGTGTTAGTTAGTGGGGTTTCTCTTAAAGTGTCAAAAAAAACCTATAGTGTCTTGCATAGACCTTTTCCTTTTTGTCCTTCAAGTTGCAGGTCTCTACCCAACCTTCATGAAAAATATTATGCTTTAAACATTGTTGGAAATTCTTATTAACCCTTTATCTTTATGAGATTCATCATTAGTTTTAAAATGATATAGTTGAGAGTGGATCATTCATCATTTGGTGTATGACCACCTAGAGTAGACTTTTTATTCCCATTTCATTTCTTTCCCCTTTCCTTGTGATAGATTTAGATATTAGGAAGATAATAAATTTTTATATCATGGGAGCTATCCCCTTAGATTCTAAAGGTTTGACCTGTAACTAGATAACCCACAATCTTAGGTCAATCCCATGTTAGACTAGGTTTGAGTAGAGGACCTAAATAACTCTCTTCTTAGCTAGGGTGCAACCTAAAACTCCAAAATTTATCACATGCCCAATAGGGGAACTAAATAAAGGAATTTGGACATCTATTTTGGAATCTTTGAAATGTGGAAAGACACTTTGGATCCTTGGAATATTCATCAACAGATTGAAGGGTAAGTTCATGCACCAAATCTCCACTAGGTCTGCCTCAAAAGGTAAGCAAGATCAGTTGATTGAATTGCCATTAGACATTACAAGTAGGAAGAGGGTTCCTATTTCAAACCCCAACTTAACACTCCCAAATTATCCCATAAGTCCAAAGTATACCCATACACAATACTTTAAAGGTCCACCAATCCAAATGGCAAGGTCTAGATTGCAAGATTTTGTCCCCTTCAATGGTGGTAGCCATTTTAACCTTCAATAATATGATGATATCCTTGATAAATACTTTAATATTTCACCATAATTTATAGGATAAAACTCTACCAGTCTTGTAGAGCACATAGCTGACTTTTCAAACCTTTGCTTAGTACACAATATCAACCAAGAGAATGTAGCCATGAGACTACTATCCACATCATTAAAAGGCAAAGCCCTACAATGGTATATAGGTATAAATCCTACCTTAATAAACACTTGGGATAATTTTAGTGTCTTTATAAGCATTTTGAGGATAGGAGTGACCATGTGTCACTATTTGAATAGCTAACCTCAATCAAGAGGGCACCCCAAGAGTCTATGGTTGATTTCAAATATAGATTACAAAATACTTGAGATAGAATCCTTTTTATCATAAATCCCACACCAATTATGCTTTCCTTTACTACTTAAGAGCATTGAACTCAGATGTTATAGTCATGATTCAATCCTTAGATGGGAAAAATATGCTTAAAGCTTATCAAATATCTATAAGGGTAGAAAAATATTTGGTACAAGCAAGGAAACTCATTCCAAGACCCCTCATGCCCCTCTTTCTTGAACTTTAGCCTATTCCACCCACCATTTCCCCTTTGTGTACACCAAATAATAAAGTACAACCTAATGATAGTCAATTGGATAGACTTGGGAAAATTGAAGGCTTGTTGAAATCATGAAACAACAATATAGTGGCTTTAGAGAGGCAACAATAGACCTCGTATAGACCATATCAAGGCCCCTACCAAGATCAATATACTTCTCAGTCATACAAAATATCCCCTTATCCATAAAATCAATAATCCCAAGTCCAAATCACTCAAGCTAGCTACAATCTCACAACTAAAAGTAACTCAAGATCCTTGGTTCCCACACAAAAAAACCTTGCACAAGAAGGCCAATGATAGTAGTCATGAGGGCAATGCAATGAGATGGTAATGTATATAATTGGAGAAACATGTTAGGATCCTATTTTGGAGCATGCTTCTCCATTTCAAGGCCATGGCATAATGCCTCCACCACCACAAGGTTCTCCAATGAATCAAAGTAACATGCCTACCATGACACAATCAAAAGATCCAATCTAATAGGAAGGAAATATGGGAAAGACCCTATCTAACACCACTTATTTCAAATTTCAAGAGGGGGAGCATGTGTTTGAACATGTAACAACAAATATGGTGTAGACTATACAAAAGGTAGATGAATCAGTTATAGCCCAGATAAGGGTTAAGAGGAGGATGATGGATGATAGTTTGTGGTAGATTAAGGTCTATTATACACCTACATAATTTATTCAATAGCCTACCACTTTAAATATAGCCACTAAGGCCCCTACAACTCAACAAGTACCTCAGCATCATGGGCAATAGGAAAAAGCTCATTTTTTTCCTCAAGTCACTAAAGTGTCAAGTGACACTTCCATCTCCAAGATGCATCCCAAGAGCACCAATCTTCCATTAAACATTATGGATCACTTGAAAAGGTCCAATGTCATCATGTCCATGTAATATATTATATCTATTATGGGGCAGAGAGACATCCTCCAATAAGATCTCTCCAAGCTTTCTCATGTGAACAAGGCAGCTGATAAGGTAAGCACTATTTTTGTCAATAATAGTCAGCCTAGTCAAGTTCAAAATCCTATTTAAGTTTAATATATTAATCAAGTTAAAGCTCATAATGTTGTCCAAACAATTAAGTTTGTTAACCCCCCTTCATTTTGCTTTTTAATCATCATAGGGTACTGTTTTGTCCATAATTATATGATAGATTCTAGTGCCTCAACTTCAATCATGCCCAAAGCCATAACAGACAAGCTTGAACTTAAGTATGTGCCTAATGAAAAGAGTGTTTTACTATCATATGGATCTCTCATCAAAATAATAGGTGTCTTGAAGGACCTTAAGATTACATTGGCAACTTGCCCAAATTGTGTCATTGCTCAATATGTTATGGTTGTTGACTTACCCCAATACTTTTCCCTATGCCTCTTTAGGGACTTTACTATAAAAATTAGGGGCTACCTATCCTTTTATTGGTCATACATGGTATGTAGGACTATATATGGGACTAGGGTCACTATTAGGTCTAAACCTATCTCTAGGTTCCATCTAGAACCCTATATGCCCAACCTTGCAAATGTCAACTACACTATACTTGATGAAGATGAAAATGCAAGTGAACAAGAGCCTAATGATCATATTGAGGGCATATCAGACCTATAATTAGATAAATGGGTATCTTAAAATCATGGTTTTGATCCCTATAGCACCATTGAAGAGGCAGATTGAGGAGTGTATTGTATGCATGAGGAAGATTCTGTTATACCTTGCCTAACAAACACAACTCAAGAGGAAGATGGTTTGTGGAACTTATTATTTGATGTCTCAAGATAAAATAATGGTAGTGCAAATGGAGTCATGTTGATTTCACCCTCAAATTATAAATACTACTTAGTTGCAAGGTTCTAGTTTAGTTGTACCTCAAACATCATTGAATATGAGGCTCTCCTACATGGGTTACAAGAAGCAAGAAGGAGAGGTGTCAAACTCCTTTAAGTCAAAGGTGATAGTTATATTTTTATGGAATAATTGAGGGACATAAGTGTAGTAAATAACCCTTAGTTAAAGGCCTATAAGCACCATGTATGGGACCTCATGGAAGATTTCTTAGCATTTAACATACAGTCCATACCAAGGGAGGCAAACCAACATGTAGATAAGCTTCTATCCATTGGAGCCCAATATTAGATCATATAAGGGGTCAAAGTTAGTCAAATTCAATCAAATATTAAGGTCATATGCAGGCAAACTATACCTAATAATGAGGTGATTTGGCAGGTTTTTAATAATGATGAGCAAATTATGTGTTTTATCATACAAGAGGTAAAGTTTTGCCACAAGAACCAAATCAAGTTACAACACCAATATGATGATAATATAGTGTATCTAAGGTATAAAAAACTACCTAAAGGACATGTGAAATTGGAAAACATCTTCAATGAAGATGACCAAATGAGAAAAGACAAGCCATGTATCTCAGCGAAAGAGGAACATTATGAAAGGGTAGAAATATTTAAGGAAAAGTTGAAGTTGGTAAAGATTAACACAATAGAAGAGAGGGTTAAATTTTTTGCTTTGTTTCAAGAGTATTCATATTCCTTTGCATGGGAATAAAAATATTTTAAGGGATTTGACCCCAAACTTGCACAACATACCATTGAATTGGAGAGCAATGGAATATCGATCAAGCAAAAATAAAGGCCTATCATTCCAAAGGTAGAGGAGTAAATGAGAAGGGAATTGTTTAAATTTATTGAATCAAGGATAATATTTCCCATCAAAATTTCCTCATGGGTGGAAAACCTTATGCCAGTGAGGAAGAAGAATGGGGAAATATGCTTGTGGGTTAACTTTAGAGACCTCAACAAGGTATCTTTAAGAAACCACTACCCACTACCCTCAATGGACCAGATTCTTCAAAAGGTTGCAGGGTCTCAAAATTTCTCATTTCTTGATGGCTACTCTAGTTACAATCAGATAATGGTCAAGGAAGAGGATCGACATAAGACTATTTTCACCATAAAGTAGGGCACTTATGCATACATGAAGATGCCCTTTGTAATGTCCAATGCAGGGGTAAATTTCTAAATGGAAATGGATGTTGCCTTTGAGGGATTAATTAATGACATGGTGCTCATCTACCTTGATGACATCACTATTTTCTCAAAGGACCCAATTGACCACATAGCTCACTTAAAACTAGTCTTTAAAAGATGCAGGCAATTTAGAGTGTCATTAAATCCTAAAAAATGTATCTTTTTTTTTCATGAGGGAAGATTTTTGGGCCATGTGTGTCAAATTTTTTTTATTTCCATAGACCCTAAGATATTTGAATCCATTCTCTCCTTACCCCTACCCAAGCATAAGAAAGGTCTATAGATTTTTTGGGGGAATATTAATTTCATAAGAAGGTTTATCCTAGGCTTTGTAGAGTTGGTCAAGCTTCCTACTCACAATTTAAGGAAACACAAGGATTTTACATGGAGAAATGAATTTAAGAGGAGCTTTGAGGCCATCAAATAGGCCATATCTCATGCCCCTATAATCCTTAGTCCTAATTTTAACAAATAATTATACTTGTATGCCTTCTCTACATCAGATACAATATTTGCCATGTTAATGAAATAGAGTTATCAAGGCCTAAAAAAACCTATTGAATTATTTAGTAAAGCCTTAGAAGGATATGAGGAGAGGTGATGCAGAGCTTGCACAAGTTCTCTTCTTTAGTCCTTGAACAAATGAATCTTCCTTCAAGTCATAGGTTTAAGAGTTCCTTCAATATGTAAAGTTTAGGTTGTCAAGATTGTTATAAGTTTCAATATATTTATATTTCTTAAAAGATTATATTTTAGCTTTCTATCCCTCTTTAGAAACTAATCTCAAACACATACCTTGAACTCATGTAACTCTGCTTTGCAAACTAGCTCTCCTTATAGCCCTATCTGACTGCAAATGGGTTAGTACTAAAAAATTAAACACTATCATGGATTTAAAATATTAAAATATCATTTATCTAGTTTAAATACACCAATTTTTTAATTTTTAGGTCCTATCTCACTCCCTAAGTCACTTTTATCTCTTGTAATTATTCCAAACTAGGCCTTTTAGCCCTTATCCAAGGTCCTCTATCTAGAAATCCATATTATAGGTATTTTAAAGTATTTAAATTGCATTAATCAGTTAGGGATCATAAAAATACACAATATTACAATTTTTTGTAATTTTTCATTGATTTCTTCTCCTTCAAATGACAAAACCCTAATTAGCAGGGTTTGGGGTCTCTAAACTGGTTGAGGCTATAAATAAATGCATAAATATTTCCAAAAATCATTTCAAACCAAAATAATGAATGTATTAGGGTTGTATGATCATAAAAAAACTTTTTCATTCATTAATCTTTGTATAATAACCTACAGGTCACTCCCAAATAGAGAAACTCAGTCCTCCTTGACTATGTGCTATGATAGGAAATAGGGGTTAAAAGGGTTTTAGATATTCTTTTAAACTTTAAAATAGTTTCATAAATATATAAATAGGTTACCATGCATGTAATTACTTATCCAAACCCTTATTTAATATCATTGATGTTAAATCATGTTTCAAGATCAATATTCTCAGTCTGCAGAATTTTGTTTTGTGCACAGAAGTTAGAAATGGACAAGGTAGTCTCTTTAATAGAACAAATTAAAACTCTTGTTATCTATAAATAGAATCAAATTCAATCTTTTCTTTACCACAAGTTCCTCACCTTTAACCATTCAAAGAGTTTAATACCAAAAGGATTAGCAATTCATACAATTGTATGAACAAGGTTATATAAACCCATACCCTATTTCAAACCTATTGTTTCTACAAAGTAAATTTTCCCACTTAAAATTGGGGTTTCCTATCTCACACAAGATATCACAATTGATTCTTAAACAATGTCAAAAATCAAACATTCAATCGCTTACAAGATAGAATATTCAAACAAGCAAATTGCTTAGTCACAACCATGCAAATTCAAATGCACTTGGAATTTATTCACACAGTCCACTGTATTCATCAAATTCCATTGTTTTTACATCTGTGTCATGTATCCTTAGAATGGAATACACTATAATAATTATAAACTGACTCCACCACCTTTGCAATTAGCATAACTGAATCTTAAAGGTTATCCCCATGTTGGGTCATTAAATTACATTACAATTTTCATATTTTCTCAACATATGCAATTTATGACCATGCCTATAGACTCAATATGTTATTTAGAACCTTTAAATATCCTTAATTCCCCTTATACATGTTTCTACATCTTGACACCTTCTTTGCATGCTTGGAAATCTTTCAACAAAGTTAAAATTTTCACATAGTGGCAGTTTTGGAGGGAAACTCCATAATTGAAATTTTATGCATTATATGGCTACTTGGACTCCACAAATGGACTATTTAGAACCTATAAAAACTATATGATAAGTAATAGACTATCAAAAGATAAAAATGGATCATTCTTGAGGTCCTCATGGGATGCCCCTCCATCAAGAGGTATAGTTTTGTAGAGAAACATGTGTTTTTTGTAGTGAGAGGTTTGAATAAATTTAGGCATACGGACTCTAATAACAAGATAATACTCATGGTAGTTTACGCAAGCATTAAGGATTTCATACTCAATAGAGAACTAAATGAAAAGAGGGCTAGGTGGATAAAAAAATGCATGGAGTATGACCTTATGGTTAGAGTTACAAAGCTCATCATGGGTAGAGGTTTATGTGATCACCTTGAAGCAGAGGTAAAGGAAGGTAAAGATCTAGAGTTGGCAGTCCATGACAGCCAACAAGAAGCTACAGGTAACACACCTTTCAGTTAGACACATGATGTGATTAGGTTTCTTCAATCAGGCCAATGTCCCATGGGGTTAGATAGAGATAAAAGGAGGCATTTTAGGTTGCAAAGTATACCCTATATCATGATAGATGGAGTAATTTTTAAGAGAGACATGGGAGGCATGTTTTTGAGGTGTGTGGAATCATGCCAAGTGACAAGTTGCTTGAAAAAATCCATGATGGTCTAACTGGTGGGAAATTTTATACCAAGACTATAGCCTCAAATATCATTATATTTGGGTACTTTTGGCCCACATTATTTAGAGATGCACACTCTTAGGTAAGGAAATGTTCAAAATATGCCATGTTCATTGGCAAATAGAAATTAGTTGCCCTTCCCTTTCAACCAATACAAGTAGAACAACCATTCATGCAATGGGGCTTGGATTTCATAGGGATGATACACCCACATTAAAGTAAAGGACATAAGTGGATCAGCATAGCTACAAACTACTTCACAAGGTGGGTTGAGGTAGTTTCCCTCAAAGAAGCCAATGAAAATTCTATCTTAGACTTTTATGATAGCCTTGTGACCAAATTTGGTGTGCCTTCCACAATCATTTCTGAAAATGCATTGGCCTTAAATAGAAACAAGGTATGTGAGTGGGCTCTTTCACATGGAATTTATCTCAAAACATTCTCTAACTATTACCCATAGGGCAATGGACTAGTAGAGTCCATGAACAAGAACTTATTGATGACTATAAAGATGACTATGGAAGATAATCAGAGGGAGTGGCATACTAGATCGAGAACTTCCCTATGGGTAGATAGAGTGACACATAATAAGGATACTAGACACTCCCCATACCTCCTTGTCTATGGGAGAGAAGCAAGATTTCCTATCTCTCTTAAATTATCTACACTAGAGCTTGCCCACCAACTTGAGCTCTTAGAGGATCATACTATGCAAGTGAAGATGAATAAAGTAAGACAATTGGAGGAGACAAAGGACAATGCCATGCACATGTGCATCCAATCAGCACCAAATGAATAAGTCATTTGACAAGAGAGAATCCTCTAGAATATTTCAACAAGGTGATATAGTCCTCAAATGGGATGAGGATCGTGCAAAACTAGGAAATCACTCTAAATTTGATAGTCTTTAGAGTGGGCCTTATATCATCACATGATTTAAAGAGATAAATGCCTTTTATCTTGATAATTTGAGTGGAAATAGATTTCAAATCCCTATCAATGGGAGGTATCTCAAATTTTGTTACTAGTTCTCTCTCATGTTCTTTCTACATAGGTAGGTAGGTGGGTTTGTCTTTTATCTCCAAGTGCATTTTACACAAATGTCATGTTTGTTATTTGGTATTGTCATTTAAATAGTTGTGTGTTGTGTTCTTAGTTATTTATTAGTATTTGGGTGTGTCTCATTGATTCAAGAGTGTACAAGATGAAGGTAGAACCTATGTCACATTCATGTTTCATTTGTCTAGTCATCATGAGTAGATTTGATCAAATTTCTAGGTTCCATGACCATCAGGCTGGTCAAGCTAGCTGAGTCACTAGAAATGCTGGTAAATTTCTAGTCTTAGACCTATAAATTAACCAACTTTATATCCTGGGGTCATGATCCATCTTGATACTTAGTTGTTAGTCATGTTCGGAGCTAAAAGAGATGTCTAGTCAGTTTATTATCCAATCATGTTTCAAACCTACCTTAGCAGTCCTTGTGGGTATTTATACCCCTATAAAGCTTGAGTCATGTAGTTTCATTGTTTCCAAAGTGATTATTTTACCCTTATCCATCTTGTAATGTCCTCAACATGATGGAGATACAATAATGAAGGCAAATGGAGGAGACAACTTGATAAAGTCCTAAAAGCACATTAGTCATGCATAATTATCAGAGGTATGCCCATTTTTGAGATTTCAAGAATCATTATGGAGAATTTTATGAGTTATAATTAAGTTTTTATTGATTTTTGAGATTTTCCATATGCATTAACATGATGATCTAGTTGATAAGCTTCTTTTAAGACCATATACCTAAACCTAGTCAATGGTTTTAACCATAATAAGATGTTATTTTGGCCTTAATTGACCACTAGATTACCCCATATGCCTCTTCAAAACCTCATGATCCCAAAATAAGCCATCATAGAATGGTTTCATAGCTCAATTGGATAAACTATTGCCCAAGTCAATGCTTATTTTCTCCAATATAGGCCCACATATGCCAAGTTGTGACCTCTCATCTCCCTTAGGTCATATTACTAGGTCAAATTCTATCTTTCCCTCATATTTAACCTCCAAAACACTAGTGAGCTACATTTTAGGGCTAAAATAAGGAGATTTGTAGGAGAAATGTTACTTTTTAGGTGTTTTCTCAATAGTACGGATCCATATTGTATGAATCAGCTCGGTGAAATGTATATCCTTGCAGGGTCAGTTCAAATATGTTCAATGGTGAAAATAGTAGAGTGTTTTAGTGACTTAAGGGCCTAAAAATATTTATCTTCTACTTCAAGATCATTGACATACTCAAAGTACCCCTCAGGTTTATGGTTATTTCATACATCAAAATGAGAGTTAGAGTCTAAGATTTTGACCATGGAATGTAGACTCAAGGAGATAATTACTCATGGAATTTTTCTAGAATTTGAAGGCCTATCATCTATGAATGTTCAATAAAAAGTTAATTAACATCTACACCCTTCTTATCTGTATAGACACTTTTGAGACCAATGGTTTTTAAAGAATTTTGATTCATTTTCTGAGAATAATCATTTGTCCTATTTTCTCAAGTCATATATAATCCTTCCATGATGATTTAAGCATTAAATCCACACATGTAAGCTCATATATCTTACCAATATCCTTGATTGGTTCCTGTGCATGGTCTGTAGATCAGTGTGTAAAAGAAACAAGGTTTTGATGCCTCTGTCATGGGTTATAAACAAATTTTGTAAGGTTGTAGAGATGTATCACGGATTTCATACCTTATTACCTAGATTTAAAGTTCAATATCCCTTTGGTTTTCTCAGAATACATCATGAAGATCAACCTATGTATGGTTGAAAAACACTGCAAAGTGGATTGTGTGTGTGGTCCAAGAGCACCTACAGGATTCCAATATGCCTCAAAGGATATGAAATATGTGGTAAAATGGTGGTGGGATTTATTTATGCCTTTAGAACATATTCCTAATCCTCCATAATGGTTCCACAGTCCTTGCAAACCCCTTTCTATGCCTTCAAACCATTTAATCACATTTTTTTAAATTTTAAGGTTTGTTTGTAGATATTAAAGTAATCTTGAGATTCCCAAGTTTCATTTTGGGACCATGAACACCTTGATTTTACCTCAAAACCTTTATGTCTAGTTTTATATGCATTATGGTGTCCACATGATCTACTTGGGTTCGTCTTAGGTGAGGTCTTGTACCTATTTTATGCCCATTCCATATTCACATAGTCTCACTATAGTTTCACTGTCATCATTTTATGTTACTATGATCTAGGAATTTGACTCAAGAGAGGATGGTTAGTATGGTGTTAGTTCCAAAATGAAAATAAGATGAAATAAACACACTAATAACATAACATCTCTAGGCCTAGCCACTAGGGTGAGCTTAGTTAATAAAAAATAAATGAAAAACATAATAACAAAGCAAAGAATAAAATACAAGAAGTCCTTCACCTTCCTTAGATGCTCCAAATGCCTTTGTAGTAGTGGCTTGTTGGGCTTGTGGTCATGAAGTCCTTAGAAATGGAAGCTTGTCTACCTCCATCTCTCCTTGGCACCTTTGGCTTGTGGCTTGGCTTGGAATCAATTTGACATTATAACATTAGTTGCTTGAATATTTTGGAACCAATTTGGGATTATAACTTTGCATCAAAAAATCTTTTTGAAATGATGTTGTGAGGCCTCCTATTTATGTATTTTTTGATTTGATCAGAATCAACCTAAACTGTCCATTTTGAGATTGATATGTGTGGTTGAGAATTAATTCAATTTTTGGAATTAAGTTTTTAATTATCCTCATTATGGCATTGGAAGAAGGGGAAATTAAGAGGCATGGAGGGCATCATGGAAGGCATTGATGAGGCATGGGAGGCATGAATCCTAATATTTGTGGCATTTATGGCCTAGAGATGTCTTCTCAAGAAATGAGGTCACTTGATGATGTAGATATTCCATATTCATTTACAAAAATAAGTATTCAACAAGTTTCCATGGAATTATTAATTATGCCTTGATTTGGGTTAATTAGCTCGTAAGCATGATTAAGCACTTTGTGCACAAATTACTCAATTTGATCAGAATGCCCTGTTATTGGTCTTAAATTTGATTGGATTGAAATTAGAAGGTGATGTCAGATGCATTAGAATTGTATTCCCATTTATGATGTTGCCAACAACAAATAACAAAGGCACATGTCTTGTGCAAGAGGTTTGATAGGGAAGAGCAATCCAGAGCACCTAGGTGCAAATTTAGCATTTTGACTCAAAATGAACTGATCAAAGTTAGCTAGCCCATAAATTGCATTGCCTCATTTAGGAATACCCCAGCCAAAATTGGCACTTGAATATGTTAGTTTCACATCATTTAGCATGTTTTAGTGTTTTAGGCGAAATTGTGCATTTTAGGTGGAAATTGGTCAAAAGCTTGATTAGAGGTTATCGATGGCCAGTTTTAGGTGTCTATAGTTTGCCCCTATTTAGGAAGGTGTTTCAAGCTATAAGCATAGTATGGTCTTCTCAAAGAATGAAAAAGCCATGTATGCCTACAACTACAATGATGACAAATTAACTATATGATGCCCCCTCGAGGGAATGGTTGGCACAAGGAGGTCGGAAAATGGTTCATCAAAAAGAAAGAAGTGAAACAAGGGGACCAAAGAAAGGAAATATGATGGGGTGAAAACACAATGATATTGAAAAAGTAGTCAAAAATCATTGAGAATGCAAATGGGATGGTGCACAATGGTTTGTCCAAAGGCGGTTATAAACATTGTACCCTGATAGTGGTAATGTGATATGATAACACAATGATTTGACCAAAGGTGGTTATAATCATTGATAAGATGGAGCTACCCTAGTTAAGATAGACAAACAAGAGAATAACATGCCCCTATATGGGTAGAAAAAGTAAAATGGTGACAACACAATGATTTGCATAAAGGTGGTTATAATCATTGATAAATGCAAGTGGGATGGTGTGCAATGATTTGCCCATAGGTAGTTATAATTATTTGACCCTGATTATGGAAAACATGATAAACTTGGCTGAGTATGATGATAACTTAACATAGAGGGTAATGATGAATTGAAACAACCTACTAGTAGGGAGATGCTCATCTGAACTAATAAAGGTTGAAATTATTTTATCGTTAATTACTTTGTTTGGGATATGATTAGGATAGAATAAGGATGTCGATGTTGAAGAGATGCCACCATTATTGAATAGACTTATTGAAGCTGAGGTTTGTTGTAGAACATGTCGGTAGGCATCATGGTATAACATCATGAGGACTTAGATAAAATATGCATAAAGACTGACTCATGTAATCTAATACTCAATAGAAAATAATGCACCAATGATAGAGACCATGATGATAATGTAAACATATAAATATGGATGGATTCGAGTAGAAGTGTGGGAAAGGAATTACCCAATGAACACACATAAATTGAACCAAGGTAACCATGCTGAAAGCAAACAAATAGATAGATAAATAAACAAAATAATCAGAAATAAATAAACAAACAATGCAATAGAAACCTTATGAATATTGCCCCTAGAAAATAGGTGACAACTTAACAAACGAACAAAATGAGGGAATAAAAGAAAAGGAAGGGGGTGGCCAAGTTGTCTCCATATGCACTAGGCAAGTGGATGTTGCCTACATAGTTCCATGGATGTAATATCCAATAAAAAACTTCAAGCCAAATGTAGTTCTCTCAGGAAATGGGAAGAAAATGATAACTGATGAAAATAATGGATGTGAGAGAAGAAGAGGAATGGTCTTGTAAAATGGCAAGTTCATGAGAGAAAAAGGCCAAAAAGGATGGGGAAACTAAATGACAAGTGATTTGCCTGTAACTTAGTAAGGGTTTCTAGAATCTTTAATGCAAAGAAGTGGTCAATGTTTTTGTTCTTTTCTGACAATTTTCAAATGTTTTTGGAAGTTTTGGAGTGTATCGACTCAATCAAGAATGATGAGACACTAAATGGTTCAATCTCAAAAAATGGTAAGATTGTGGCTAAGGTTGCTCATAAAATGGTGAGAGTGTGGCTTAAGGTGCTCATAAATTGGCAAGAGAGTGGCTTAGGTTGCTCACAAAATGGTGAGAGTGTGGCTTAGGTTGATCACAAAATGGCCCGAATGTAGGAAAAGGGTGACTAAGCTGACCTCAACAAGTATTGAGCACTGCATACATAGTCCCAAAGTAGGACCTCAAGTCACTGCAGTTCCATCCTTTTAGTAGAGGAATTCAACTAGTGCAGTAGTCAATTCAAACAAAATAGGCATAGTTGGTAAAAAGGCACAACACAACATAGGAAGAGGCAAGTTGGTACGTCAAGGTTTAATGTTGCCCCTAGTTTTCTAATAGGCAGTTATAACTAGGACACAATGGCATAGATCAAAGGTACTAATTTTCTCAAAGGTGGTTATAATTAGTAGCAAAATCGATGGTAAGAAAGAATAACAAATAAAGGATACAACTATTGAAACTTCTATCACACTATCCCAAAATATGAACTTTGTCTGAAGATTTTGAACAAACTAATGAACTGATTAGCTACCTCGATGCTAAAACTATGTAATGAATGACAAAAACCAAGGTCAAATAGGATAGGTTTTTAGAACACACTGGGTTGATAGGTCAGAAGTGAAAAGTGGATATGGCAAAGAGGATGGATAAGAATGGTATGTGTACAAAGAAGAATAGTGATAAAAAAGCATAACTAAAATGGTCCTTATAGACAATACACCTTAATGGTTAAGCATAGTACTACTTGAGATGAATAATATTCATCAGCTCTATAAGTTCCTCTCCATCTGGTGTGGCAAGCCTGTATGCTCCTGATCCATAATTTGTAATGATGATGAAAGGCCCTATCCAGTTGGGTTTGAATTTCCCTTTCTATTTCTTCTTGGTTATGGTATTATTTTGGTTTTCTTTAAGAACAAGATCACCAAGTTCAAATGTTCTATACTTAACACATTGATTATAATGGCCTTTGAGGCGATTATGATATGCTTGAAGATTATTGAGTGCGGTCGTGCATTTATCATCTAGTAAGTCTAACTCTTGCAGATGAGCTACTTGATAGTCATAATCATCCAGGACATGCTTGAAAGAGATGCGTAGTGAAGGCAATTTAACCTCAATGGGAAGGATGGCTTTAGAACCATAAACAAGTGAGTATGGAGTGGCTCTTGTGGGGGTACGATGATTAGTACAATATGCCCAAAGGGTAGAGAATATCTAGAGGTGTCAATCATGACCAACATCATTAACAATCTTTTTGAGAATATTGACAATGGTTTTATTAGATGCCTCAGCTTGACCATTACCTTGAGGTTAATATGTTGTAGAAAAGTGTTGTGTGATGTTGAATTCAATACATAACTGGTCTACATATTTGTTCTTGAATGATCCTTTATTATCAGATATAATGTCAGAGGGAATACTGTAGTGATAGATGAGGTGGTTGAAGATGAATTTGGAAATTTGTTTTCTAGTCACGTAAGTGAGGGGTATAGCTTCAACCCACTTAGTGATATATTTGGTGGTGGTAAGGATATGTTTATGGCTTTCAAATGAAGTGGGGTTAATCTTCCCAATGAGTTCAAGTCCCCATGTAGAAAATGGCCATGGTGTCAACATCAGTTTCAAAGTTTTTATTAGGGCATGAATCATATTAGCATGTCGTTGACATTTGTCACACTATTTTACATATGCAATGGCATCTGCATCCATTATGGGCCAATAATAACAAGTACGCAAGATATTTTTAAATAGGACTACCCCGCTAGAATGGGATTCACATACTCCTTTGTGAACTTCTCTTAATGATAATGTAGACTCTGCCAAAGTTAAACAATGAAATAGAGTTTCATCAAAACTACGATGGTAAAGGGTGGATCCAAGTAGAGTATAACGAGTGGAATGATGAATGAAGGCTTTGGTTTGTTTTTGAGATAGGTTAGGTGGTAAAACTTGGTCATGAAATTAGTTGTAAAGGTCTGAGTACTAGATAGAATTAGGACCAGCAATATCGCAAATCATGGCAATAATTGAAGGTTCATGAGTTGGTGCTAATAAATTTTTGATGAGGCACTGATACTCTCTAGCTTTATTTATTTGTCTAATTAGAGAACCAATAGTAACCATGGCATATATAGTTCTGTTACTAGCCCTCAGTATATGCTCAAACTGAATGTTGGCAATTTGTTGCTTAAGAGTGTCAACCATGGCTTTATATGGAACTAACTTGTCATCTTTGGTCTAAAAATCATTTGTAACTTGATTGATGATTAACTAAGAATCACCATAAACTTGAAGATGAAATATATTCCACTACACTTCTTGTTGAATTCCTGTAACAAGTGCTTCATACTTGGCCATGTTGTTTGTATAACAAAATTTGATTTTGAATGATTAAGGGATTAGATCCCCCTATGGTGTAATAAACAATAGGCCTGCCCTCAATCCATGTGCAGTGAATGAACCATAAAAATATATCTTCCAAGGCTACTCCTCAAGGGGTGTGTCAATGATGATCATGATGGATTCATCCATAAATTGAAACATGAGTGGTTATGTGTCTATGAGAGGTGCTTCAACAAGTTGATATGTGAGAACTTGTCCCTTAATTGCCTTCTGATTGACATACTCTATGTCAAACTCACTAAGAATCATGATCCATTTAGCCATTCTACCTTGCAAAGCTATTTTAGATAGTAGATACTTGAGTGGATCTACTTTTGAAATGAACATAGTTTTATTATTCAACATGTAATGATATAGTTTTTGAGCTACGAAAACCATGGCTAGATAAACTTTTTCAACAGGTGCATAATTATGTTCATATGTAACCAAGGTACGGATTAAGTAGTATACAACATGATCCTTTCCATTGTCATCATGTTAAGCCAAGAGTGCCCCTAGGTCATGATCAGTAGCTGATAGGTATAACAATAATGGCTTTCCTAGCATAAGAGGTAATAAAATAGGTGGATTGACAAGATAGTCTTTGAGTTATTGAAAAGTTGTTTGGTAGTGATCATCACAGTGAAATGCAACTCCTTTTTTCAAAATGTGTGTAAATGGATGATAATTGTCTGCTAACTGAGAGATGAAGCATCAGATTGACTGGATCTTACCCTGCAAACTATAAAGTTGTTTTAAATTGGTTGGTGATGGCATCTCGATTATATCATGGACTTTAGCTAGATCAAATTCAATACCTATATGAGTCATGATGAAGCCAATTAATTTTCCTGAGGTTACATCAAACACACATTTCTTTCGATTTAGTTTGACTTTGTACTCTCATAGTCTTTCAAATATCTTGCACAACATTGCTGGATGGTTAACCTTAGTTTTGGATTTCCTAATATGTCATTGGCATAGTCTTCAACAATATCATGCATCATATCATGGAATATGATAGGCATGGCCCTTTGATATGTAGTTCCAACATTCTTAAGGCTAAATGGCATCACTTGATAGCAAAATGTTCCCCATGGAGTGGTGAACACTATTTTATGTTGATCTTTTGGTGTTATTCTGATGTGATTGTATCCTAAAAAGCTATCCATGAGTGAAAGCATTTCATAACCTACCATGGAGTCAATGATCATGTCGATATTAGGCAATAAAAAATCATCTTTAAGACAAGCTTTATTGATGTCTTAAAAATTAGTATAAATTCAGATCCCTTCAAGTTTTTTACTAATAGGTACAACATTAGAGATCCATTCATAGTAGTCAATGGATCAGATACATCCTGATTCTAATAGTTTTTCCAACTCTTTCTTTACCAATAAAACAATGCGAGGATGCATCTTACATAACTTTTGTTTTACTGGTTTAGCATCAATATTAACCACAAGGTGGTGCAGAACCAAGGCGAGGTCTAAACCTGGCATGTCAGAATAAACCCACACAAAAATATCCACAAACTCTCTCAATAGAGCTACAAAGACATCATGTTCCTCCTCAATGAGGGATGATCCTAATTTTATCCATTTCAAGTTTGATAGAGTCCTAATATTTACCTTTATTGTATCTTTGACTAGAAGGGTCAAACCATCTTCTAGGATAGTAGGTAATGACTTGAACTATTGCATTATGTCAGGGTCCTCTGTTAGGACTTGCTCTTCAACTTCTCCTAGGCATGATGAATCTGAGTCTCCTAATGGGAGATCTGGCCATGTGATAACAACAATTAGAAATTTTTTAAGTATTTGATCAAATACTTGTTTTTACTTAAATTTGAACTCAAATCCACAAGTAAGTTCATTGTTGGTGGTCTCCTGGTCTAAATTTGAATAAAAATGAACACCCCCATCTAATGGCACCTGAGACAAGTTTTCACCACTAAACTGGCCTTTATCTTTACTTTTTCCTTGGTTAGAAAGTGCTTCAAAGAGGTTTTCACTTGGGGACCTTAATGTTTTAATTATTTGTTTTTGGCTAAGATCATTCACTCACTCTCTAAAATAGGCTATAGGATCCAATGTGATTAAGAATCCTAATTTATTATCTCCCAAGGGAACATCATCTCTAAGGCCTAATAAATCCTAGAATGCCTCATCATTCTAGAACTCATCAATCAACAAAATGGATTCTCATTGGTCCCAAGCTATTAGTTGGGGACAATATAATGGCAATGGGTTGCGATGAATGGCCAGGGTAAGGGTACAAATGGCATTGTTATCAAATAGGTTGGTTTCAACTAGGTCATCAAAGGTAAGGCTATGATCAGACTCTACTTCACTGTTGGCATCATCATCACTAGTCATTGGTGATGGATTTTGAATAAGATATGTGGGGTCACCCCCAGGTGGTTTAAATACAAGTCCATAAGGTCTTTCACACTTAGTCATGGAAATTGGCTTGATGGTTCCTTGTTGATTTAGTTTGAGGCCTCTTCCTTCATATTTGTGGCACTCCATGATCTTATTGGGAATAGGATACTTTGCACTTATATAACAATCAACCTGGTTATTGTTGTATAACCATGATTTGTCTCCTTTAAGAGGGTCAAGTTCTAGGCCAGATGCTAGTATAAATGTGATAGGTCCCGTATCTTTGCTCTTTTATTGCCAATGTCGATGTGGGGTGACTTTAGGTTGCCTAAAGGTTTTTAGATTCTGAGGAATATTAGCAATATGAAATGTATCATGAGTCACATACTCTCTTGGTCTATTATCTAAAATGGTGAAATGATTAGAAGTTTCAAGAGGTAGCATGTGGGCAAGGGAATCCAAGGTATTAGGATCTATGTAATTATTTGGTGAAGGATCAATAAGTATAGTCTTTCCTTTATCTTATTTTGAACATGGACTCATGTCGTACTGATAATTATAGATTTGAAACTTGGCTTGAAGATGCTTGCAGTGTTTATATGGGTGTAAATCTCTTAGAATATTCACCTCCATCCTTGAGTGAGAAAACTTGATATATTAGTGCAGTGTTGATGGGACTGCATGAATCTCATGTAACCAAGACCTGCCTAGAAGTATGTTGTATGATAACTCAAGATCCATCACATGGCAAAGTATATCATGGGTTAAAGGCCTAATAATAAATAGCAAACTAATGGTGCCCTATGACTCTCTTTCCTGATTATTATAGGCTTTAATAGTTATTGTTTATGACTAAAGATCTATCATTATGTACCCAAGAAGCTTGATGAGCTTGAGAGACACTATGTTGAGGCTAGATCCATTGTATATAAGGACACATTTCACTTTATGCCATCTTATATAAACTTCTATGTATAATGGATTGTTATGGAGCAGATCAAGGGAAGACATATTGCTTTGGTTGAATGTGACTTGTTGGGCTGGAGCTAGGTGTTCAACTAAAGATTGAAAATTATCAAGGGATATGTCACTAGAAATAATGGATTAGGTCAAAAACTCATTCAAGATGTTCTTATGGATTATTGACATCTGCATCAAATCTAAGATAGAAATTTATGCTAGTGTCTTTTGTAATTGTTCCACAATATCAAACTTCTTATCTTGGTCAGTAGTGAATGGTTTATTCTGAGGCTGAACAGTTGGTTGGATGATAGGCAAAGTGGTAGATGATTATGGACCTGAGATAGTAATATTTGACCTCCAATTTATGATTTCATAATCAGTATTAAATATTGGACCATATTGCTAACTATTGTCAAAAATAGTGTTGGACTAGATAAGACAAGTCTCGATCATTAGTGTACCTGCATGTGGTCACATTGTAAGAATGAGTTATCGCTGTAAGATCCAAAAGAGGAAGTCTTAGTTTGTTGGTTTGCTTATATGCACTCCCAAGTCAAAGAAGGATTATCCATGTAATTTGGCTAGATAGTATTGTTTATCAATGTTATAGGTTGATTAGTGCTTGGTCTAGGATTAATGGAGATGGTATTAACACTACCCGCTGTAATATGACCTACAACTATGTTGTAGTCATGTGCAACTACATGGTAGGTTTGTTAGTTGTTACCATTTTGACCTTGGTATTGTCCATTTCTCTACCATTGTGGATTTTGCTACTAATTTGATCGATTATGTTGGTTCGGCCTTTGATTTTGATACTGATGATGTTGTTGTTATAATGGTTGTTGTTGTTATTGTTGATTGTTCTGCTATTTTTTATTATTATGTCAGGGAAAAGAGTTTTGATAAATCCCAAGAGTTTGATTGGAAATGGAAGCACCATTATCCAATGTTATCTCCCCATTCTCTAGCATATTGTCAATTAAATGCTTGATTTGGACACATCTTTGTAGATTATGTCTGTTGACCCAATGATACTCACAAAATTCATTCTCATGATACCAATCAAGGTAAGGAATACCTTGTGGATAAAGCTTTGGTATAGGCCAACTAACAAATTAGTGGTAGAAAGCTTGTAAAATATATATTTAATAGGTTCTCCTATATCACTAAAGACATGACGTGCAGGAATGGTTCTCGTAGGAAGAGGGGTTTGCAATCGTAAGGGTTGTTGTATTTATTGTGTAGGTTTTGGTTGATGTGCTTATGACATTGGTTGGAGAGGTTATTCGGTAAGAGTAAGATAAAAAGGCAGTGTGGATGAAGTTTGCATAGTTTGCACATGATGGGATTTGGTTACTCCATTTCCCACAACATTCCTATTTCAATTGAATTTCTTTGGTCTTTCTTGATTATTGGCCTATGTTAGTTGTGATGCTTGCATTTGATTGGGGTGTTGGTCATTTTCCTGATTGGTACCTTGATTTTGATTAGTTGAATTGAGCTTGATGACTCCCTTATTGATGAGCACCCTCTCGATCAACAAACCTTTATAATGATCTCTTTGAACGTATGTGAACATTATAGTTGCAGATGATAGGCTATCTCACTATGCAAATTTTTAGTAAACATAGTGGCTAATTATTTATCTAGTAAACTATGGGTGAAATGGCTTGCAAGAGCTCTCCATCACTGTAAATAATATGCAAAACTCTCCTCAACTTTGTTCTCTACTTGTGTCAGGTCTACTAATGAAATCTCATGCTCAAGATTATAGGAATATTGTTGCACAAATTTATCAAAAAGATCATCAAAGTCCATTACTAAATTATTTGGCAACTTCAAAAACCACTCCAAAGCTTGTCCAGCCAAGTGCCTTGGAAAACATAGCAAAAGGTATATGTCACTATATGCCATTGGTTGACATGAGACAAAGAATTTGGTCAAATGAGCCTTAAGATCACCTTTCCCTTTGTATTTGTCAAATTTTTGTGGATCATATCCTAGAGGAAATGGTATCTACAAATACTCCATGTTGAATGGATAAGAACATACATCATCCAATTTGAACTTTTTAATTTGCTTCCCCACTTGAATAGAAGTAATTGTATCCTTCATTTTATGCAATTCTTGGGAGAGGAAACTAGAAGGGATATTTGTTTGAGGGAGAATGTTGGTTTGGTTAAATGGCTGAGAGGTCACAAGTGGGACACTTTGACTAGGGTATGATGGAGACACCTATTGAGGTATATTGGCTTGGTTAGGGGATGAACCAAGAATATGCATACATGGATTAGGATGTACTAAAAATTATACATTTAGTTTCATAATATTATGGTTTGGGTTGGTGATAAAGGTTTGACTTAGAGGATTTTATGGTTGGGATGGGGGGATATAACTATACCATGCCTACCGTGGTTGAAAATGGACATGATGTCAACTAATCAAACCTTGTTGTTGAGTGGGAACTTATGGACCAAGACCCTATCTCTAGATTTGTGGCACATTTTGAACCAATGGTTGTCTAGTAGGTACCTGAGAAACATGGGGACCTCCTTCTTGCATGAATCCTTGTGAGGAAGTGAAAGTAGGTTACAAATTCAAAATATATCATTGACAATTATTTGCACACTATTGACTAGTCCTTACTTGGTTTTGAATTGGCATATTAGTCTGCCACTAAAGAGGTATGTTTGTCATTACCTGACAAGGTGGAATATTAGTTTCCCTTGATTGAGGAGGCAATTTATTTGTCCTCTTTTATGTTGATATAATAGGTTGTGTCTATTGTTGTGGAATACTACTCATTACTTGATGAGGAGGAGTAGGATTCATCACATTCTGTCATTGAGGCATGACATTGATCATTCTTTGATTACCTAATCCCATAAATTATACACTTGAGGAAGTAGTTGGTTGAGGTTGGGCTGCAAAAACTCCTATTCCTTGGTATGATGATCTGCCCATGGGATTAACTATAGGCACATGTTGTTGGCTAGTTGTTTGTGTGTTAGTACCACTTTGATCAAGATTGGATGTTGTTTGCACACTCCACTATATTTGGCTCATTATTCAGTGTAGAAGCCAAAGACGCTTCTTTAATAATTAGCATATTGATGAAGTTATCTATCAAATTGATTTTCATAAATGAGTCAGAACTCAAATTTTCTTGTCTAGTTAATTCCATCAACACTCCTATTGAAGGTACTAGGTCAATGAGGGGCTTAGTCACCATGTTCATTTGATTGAAATCATGTGCTAAATTCAAGTAGGTTTGGTATGTTATTTGTATTTGGTTAAAGTGATCTTCCATGATGTTTTTGCCTTGATTGGATATATTAAGGTCTTGATACATTGTTTGGACTATAGCCATAGGATTTCTAGAAGAACTCTGTTGATCATAAATGATATTATGGGGTACTCTTACTAGACTTGGTAAATTTTCATGGCAGAAGTCTATTAGAAACTTGGACCCTACCTCTAGGGCTCTAACCAAAATCTCATATTTGTTCTCTAACAAATGTCACTCAAACAAAAATGGATCATACGTGGAAGTTGTATCAGTATAATATGACTATTGAAGAATTGGCTCATCCACTACATATATTGTAGCTAGGTATTACACAATTTATTCTTGGTCTTGTTCTAAATAAGGTGGTGTGTTAACTAGATAATTAGCCAATGGATCTTGGCTTTGTGCCCCTGATTGAGTATTATAAGAGGGATAAGAATCCATCTCATAAGAAATGTTATATGCATAGGGGTTTTGCACCATTTCTTCTTATGTAACTACATTACTAATCCCTAGATTGTACATGAGTCCACTATGAGTGTAGGAATACATTTTTGGATCCATAGTCAATGCTTTGCGATAAAAGGTTAAAGAGTTCTAAAAACTCTAAAAAGGATAGAATCTAAAATAAATGATGCCTTCAACTTGGTCTAGATTTATCAAAAGGATCAAAAGGTTTATGTAAGAGGAAACAAGCTAGCATAAAATATCAAACATTTCACTACTCACATAAAGATAAGCAAGTAAATGGATTGAAAAATCAAAATGCCAAACTCTAAAGTCGAAGTGTTTCAAATCAGTCTAATCTAGGAATTTAAAAGTTGCTAGGTCTTTTGGCCAAATGCAACATCAAAATCTAGGCTCAAAAAAGGCATGTGCTAGGACTCTTGGTCAAATGGCATCAAAATCTAGGCTTTGAAAATAGATGAAAGTTTTAATCTAATGGATTTGAAACACTTCTTACAAACACTAGGCATTCGATTCTTGGTCATAACTTGATCAACTAAGTATAAGGTATGAAATAAAAGGCACTTTAGCAATAGTTTATTTTCTCATAAATAATGGTATAAAACTTGGTTCTTTTGACAAATAAGCTAGACAAAGGTGAATGGTATAACCATTTTATACAAAAGATCATAAAAGTACACTCGAATTAGTTTAAAAATATAGAAACAAATTTGGAACTCTATGCAAGAGGGTCTATGAAACAATGTTTGAAATGATTTGGGTAGCGTAACAATGCTACACTACCCAAAAGGTGTGACAAAAAGTTTGTTTCAAAAACTCTCTAAGGCAAAGACATTTTCCACAATTATAACAACATAACACTACTTTTCTTAACTCAAAATGCAGTGGTGTATAGATTTAAAGTCAAACTATTTAGCACAAAATAGCTTAAGTCTATCAAGTGATGATAATGATTATGAGTCTTAAACGACCTTCAATCCAAACTGAAAATAAAACCTAAGTTCCCTCAAGTTTAGTGCAAATGGCGAACCCACTTAACACATCAACCCTATGAACTTGTAAAGGTGTAATTCCAAATTTGGATTATAATTGAAGGACTTAAACAAAGTTGGTAAAGGTCTAGACTCAATTAGGCATCATAATTGTGCCAAAGTGGATGATATGACTCTCAAGCTTTTGATGAACTTTGAACAAGGCAAATTGATGACCTCACGTGAATAACATAATGCGTCTTTGTTCAAAGGAAAATTTAGACTATGTGTTTGGTTTTGGATTATTTGTTTACACCAAGTTTTGACTCCAAACAAGACTTTAATGTAGGACAAAACTAACTAATTAATCACCCTTAGATTCTAAACTGACAACGTTGCTTGGTATTATTATAATCCATCAATATACGTCATTTGAGAGGATTTTAAATGTTCATCTAAAAGTAAATGTGGATTATGTAGTAGGGTTTTTATGCCCCCCCCCCTTCTCTCAAATGATAGTACTATGACATGGACCTTGAGGCACACCTTGCACCAACAATACTTCCATGGCAAGTGGGTATTTGTCTAAAATCTAACAAGTTTTCGAATGATCTAGGGGAATTAATTGCACAATGACTTTCATGCCAAAAAATGCAAAAAAAAGCACAGATTTTGGGTCCATATCACTTGGCTTATTGCAAAAAGGTCTAGTCCTTTTTGCAACCACTACATCTTGTTGTTTTCTCAATGTAGTGCGATGTCCAAAGTGTCACTACATCCCATGTGTAACTCCAAAGGAGATAAATGAATTCAATGTCAGGAGATGAAACCCCAGGTCAAAGCTGTTGTCCCCCAAAAAAAATGTCACTCTTTTTGGGACAATGTATGAGCCATTTTGGTCCTGCAAGACCAAATTTGCCTCTTCCCTTTTCAAAATTTCTTCTGAGCTTTCAAGTTCCTCACTTTTCAAGATTTTATAGAAATCTACGGACTCAACATGCTTGACATTAGTAGGTTCAACTATTTCAATGGCTTCTTCAGACGAGTTTAATCAAAAGGGGTGAGTTTTTAACACTTGGGCATTTCTAGGATTGGTTCAACGCCTTGGTTCAACCAAAAAGGGGCTCATCAGCAAGCTTCTAAGCGAAGATTTAACTATTGAACCTTGAACCACTTTGGTTCAATGGTTTAATGGGTTCAAGGTTCAACATCATTGACAGGGTAAAAAGAGTTAAGCGCTTCATCCAGATTGAACCATTCAGTGACATCAGCAGGACACTCAACCGCTTTGGTAAGTTCATCGACTTTCCAAAAGATTAAGCTTCAAGGAAGGAATGAACTATTGAACCAAATTTGGTTCAATCAGTCGGTTCAAAGCAAATGTTCAAAAGTTCAACGTGGTTATTTCAAAGCAAAGGTTCAACGTGGTTTAGAAACTGTTTCAAATGGTCAAGACTTAGCCAAAACAAAGACATTGAACTATTGAACCGTTGAACCAAAGTTGGTTTAATTGGTCGGTTCAATCAAAATGGTTTAAAGGAGTGCCCCAAAAATAATGAGTCAAGTGGAAGCTGCCACATGTCATCTGTCGAGCCCCAGCACTTTGTTTCTAATTGCAATGGAAGATGCCACTTATCCCTGTTGAAGCTTGTTGAAAGCCTCCAAGTGTCTCCATCTGAAGCTTCAAAGCTTTAATAGTTTTGAAGTTCAACGTGCAGGTATTTATTTTTTACGTAGGTTTTTGTCTAAGTCTCAAGAAGCCACAGAACATGTCACGTGTCCCTTGCAAAGTTTGGTGGAAGCTGACAAGTGTTAATCTCTGCAATTTCTCCCTCCTTATTTTCATAAAGACTGTGGTGGACCCCCAGTGAGCTGTTGAAGAAAGTATAATGCGCCATGTGTCATCATCTGCTTGACTTTCTAAAGACAAGCAAAAGCCACCACCTATTCATTTATAACTCTGCAGAGAGTGACACGTGTCTGCGTCTGAGTTTTGAACAAGTATATAAGCTTCTCCTAAGAATTTTTTAGAGCACAGTGGAGACCGCCATGTGTTATCATCCATGTGAATCTAAAATAAGTCTCGAGTGTTTTCAAATGTTGCTAAAGCACAACAGAGACTACCACATGTCATCTTTTGTCGGACTCATAAAAAATGTTTCTAAAGCCTCTAAGAGCAGTGGAAACTACCACGTTTCCTCGCATGTTTCAAAGTAGATGTTGCCACATGTCAATTTTTTAGCGAAAAGTGACCAAAGAATAGAGAGGCAATTTAAGGACCCAATTCAACAGCTAGAAAAGGAGTTGCTAAGAAGGATGATAGACCTACAGCCATCAAATTAGGGGCAATCAATTAGCTGTTGGATTTCAAATGATGGCAGACCCAAGGATGCCAAATTGGTGGCAATGAAGTGTCTATTAATTTTTGAAGACTTAAGTGTGAGAGCCCTAATCACTGCAAAGTGGAGGAAACAATACGAAATATCTGGAGTATCAACACAATGTTTAGATCTAATAGACCTCTTGAACCTAGAAATGTGGATGTATATTTCTTGAGCCTTGAAAAGACATGACTTGTTTGGGAATAAAGGAAAAGTGAACAACGGTGCAATCAAGAGAGGAAACTAAGAGGATCATCCAATTCCAGGGGATGACAGTCCAGTTAAAATATAGAACTGAAATTGCATTCAAAGCATGGCATGCACAGCATGAGTTGTTCCATGGGATAAACGTGCCAAACCTCTCTCAACCTCTATATATTGTAATATCTCTGATTATTATGAAGGATATTTTCCTGCTATAGAAGCAAAAACTCTACCCAAATTGAAAGGCATTTACTGAGACTTTGAGCTCAAATTGTTAATCATATTTCTTCATTTGAATAGGAAAGCAAGTGACCTTTTTAGACTTTGTGCTGCAAATAGCCTGTGTTATTTAGGAAATTGTTCGTATGTCTATTTCTTAGAAGCGTTCTTGTTTATCTAATCTAACAAGCAGAACTAGTGGAAGTTGTTAAGAAGGTGTCTTGAAGACCAACTATGGGATGACTTTGTGCCCCCACAAGTACTTTTAGTGTGTTTGTATTTTCTTTTTCCTATGTAAAGGACCTTGAAATGACTTTGTGCCCCCATTGTTCTTCGTATCTCTCTCTTGGGTATTTAAGGTGGAGACTTTGTGTTGCATCTTATATTGCTGGTTACTTTGTACTTTGGTTATCAGTTACTTGTTCCTTGAAAGGACTCCTGATGTTTCCTGCAAGAATACTTCTGAAAGAAGAGAAGTGCCTTCAGTGTTTCCCAAGATTTCTCCTCTGTTTGTTAGCATCATCTCTAAAAAAAGAGAGATGGATAGTTTTTTCTACCCTTGTGTCTTATTTTTTGCTTATATATATATATATATATATATATATATATATATATATATATATATATATATATATATATATATATATTATATAGCTTTATATACTTAATAGGGAACCTCCCTTTGATGACAGGAGAGATTTATCCCCTTTTGATGTAGTAAACCTGCAGATCTGGCTGATCAATCTCCCTACTAATATGGTGATAGGACCTATTTTGCTCACCAATTATCTGGTCAACAAAATATTCACCCAACAGTTTTTGGCGACTCCGCTGGGGAAAGAGTCGGTAGTTTGAAGCCTCAAGTTTCAAGCTGAAGCAGGACCGGTTCTTTCTTATTTTTATTCTACAATCTAGAAACTTCACGCTATATTAGAAGCCAAAAAGCCCAAGGTATTGTTGACCCTATTTTTGAGTTGGTGCAGTAGAGAAATTTTGAGTTGTTTCCTCCACAACCTCACCTCCAACGAACTAGGATTCTTCCTCCTACCAACACTAGGTCACCAACACAAGGTAGAGCTACTTTTTTTGCTATTAGCAGAACTTTGCCTATACATACACCACTCAGATTTGTTATCCCTATTTTCAATAATCCACTTATGGTAGTTCAAGGCCCCTGGGGTAACTCTTTTGGCCCACTCAATCTTACTCCACCCCTGCATGAGCTTCGACACAGTTCAAGGAATAATTTCTCCAAATTCTTTGGTGATGGAAAGGTTCACCCTGATGAACACATTGCAGCCTTCAGCATAGCCTGTGGTGTGATAGGCATGGAATTTGAGGACGTGGCAGATAGACTATTCATGGAGACATTGTAAGGTACTACTACAGATTGGTTCTACCATCTACAGGCTAGATCAGTGACTGATTGGGACACACTCAAAGCCAAGTTTGAAGCCAGATTCAAACCTGTATAAGATGCACATGCCCTTTTAGCCTAGCTCACATAGATGAAGAAGGAACCTCATGAACCAATGAGGGATTTCATATCCAAATTTGATAAATTGAGGAATAGGATCCCAGTAATCGCTCAACTAACCCTTGAAAAATTCAAGTGCTTCTTCATCAACTCACAACTGCCTGAAGTGAGTTTTCTACTGAGATGCGCTAGCCAAATAGACCTTGCTAAAGCTTAGGACTTGGATACTGAGGTAGAAGATGACCTTATCCTGGTTGGGAAGATACGGAGAGATCCAAATAGAGGTAAATCTTCTTCATCTTTTGATTACTCATCTATAGCCACTACTGATCCCATAGTGCAGAAGCTGGCAAAAGAATTGCTGACTCTTAGAAGACAAATGGCCCAAGGGACGTCATCTGCTCCTGCATACAGAGATATCCCAAGGAGAATGTTCCAGAATCAAACATACCAAGGCAATGCTACTAGGGGTCAAGGGCAGCCGAATCATCTTCCTCCCCCACAAAGGAACCTTGTCATTGAAGCACCTCCAACCAACTCAGCAGTTGGATATCTTAAAACTGACTCAGGTTTCTCATTCTAGCCTGAGTTGAACCTTGAAGATGATGTTAATCTCTTCACTGAGGATGAAGAAGAATTAGCTGGCAACTCCAACATTGGTTTCTTGAACTATCAGCATGAACCTAGAAGTGAAGGTAATGTAATGGAGGGATCATATGTTGTGTTCACCCAGTCTAAGAATCAATTAGCTCAAAAATTTGATAAAGAGAAGACGGAGGAGCAACCTCAACTGGCAATCTCAATTGCTAAGTGTGGAAGTACTCTACCCTTCCAGCCAAAAGATTTGATGACTGCAAGAAAGGTAAGTACACCAAATACCCCTGCACCTTCTACTTCAAATCTGCAGTCCAGTTCTCTCCTGCCAAGAATCAAAAGAATGAGCTCCCATCCTCTATTCCTAGCTCATTTCAGATGTTTGACATTATTGATCATATAAAGAAAGCCAAAGTTCAAATGTCTGAATTTGAATTCCTGTAGTCCAACCCTGATCAGTTGGATAAATTGGTTCAATGTGTGAAGAACCAAAACATCTCAGCAAGACAAGAAGCTAAAAAAGAAACTCATGATCCCCCAAGGAACATGTCTATCCCAAAAAATCTTGTCATTGCTCCTCCTGTTGCTCCCGAGAAAATAGAGCCTTTCTATGTATCCCTATTAATAAATGGATATCAGCTGAACAATTATATCATTGATTTTGGAGCTTCAGACAATGTCATGCTTGCCAAAGTGGTTGAATCCCTTGGCCTTACACTAACTAGGACATTTGGTAGATGTTTCTCCATGGAAAACAAGCAAGTACCATTGTTGGGGCAAATTAAAGATGCCCAATTTGCATTTGTATCGTTCCTAGACAAAAGAATCAAGATGATTGTCTTGGTGGCCGACGTCCCAGCATCTTATGGCATCCTTCTTGGCCGGAATTTTTGCAAAGATGTTGGTGGCAAATTAAACATGGACTTGTCTGAGGCAAGAATCCCAGTCAAAGGCATCATGAAAAGATTGCTTCCTGAAAAGGAAACAAAGTATGTGGTCACCCAATCATCAGCACCTGAAGCTCAAATTTTTTTTGAATATTTAGGCATGGGTAACTACTTTTTGTCCACTAAAGAAGTACATGAAACGCTTGTTGAAGCTCTCAAAGGTGACAACTTTGAAGGTTTATTTAGTTGGAACTATGGAAGAATCTCCACCTCCAAATGAGGAAGAATCCAAAGGAAAATCAGTGTCTAATGAGGTATGGATCCTTGAATTTGATGGCAACTATTCCTCTACCAGTTTAAGAGTTGAGGTTGTGTTGATATCTCTTCAAGGAGATATTATTTTTTCATCTTACAAGTTGCAATTTAGCAGCACTAATAACACAACTGAGTATGAGTCCCTATTGCTTGGATTAAAGGCTACTCAGTACAAAGTTATCAAGCTTCTTCATGCTAAAGGAGATGCTAAACTGGTGGTTTGTGAGGTAGGAAACCTATATCAGACCAAAAATGAGAGATTATGCCATTACTGCAATCTAGTCTGGGACCAAATTGAAAACTTTGATGCTTTCAGCATCTCTACAGTCCCCAGGGAATTCAATGATAGAGCTGATGCTTTGGCTGTCTCAAGCACTCTTCTAGTTCCCCACTCAGATCTCAAAGGAGATAGGTACACTATTGAGCTGATCTCTTGACCAAGTGTACCTGATAATGCCAGTCATTAGTAGGTGTTTAACAATGACAACCAAATCATTTCTTTCTTGGAGCAAAAGGATAGTTTTGAATGGTTGCATTTTGAAGGAAGTGAACCTTAAGAGCCTGAATCAACCCCTGAATCAAGTTCAAGCATGGATGGAGAGTTCATGCTACTTAAAGGGAATAAGATTCCCAAAGGCCTAGTCTCTCTTAAGAAACTGTTTGATAAGCAATGACAGATTCATCAAACAGCAGCAAACAGAAGCAAGTTCCTCTCAAGGGTTTGATCAAGTAAATCTGGGTACCAAGGAAGATCCCAAGATGGTGAACATTGGGAAATGATGCACTCCTAATAAAAGATTCAAGTTCACTTCTCTGCTCAGACAGTACATGGATGTTTTAGCATACTCCTATGATGACCTGAAGTCACTCAGGCCTGATGAAATCTGACATGACATTCCTCTGAAGGCAAACTCAGTGCCTTATAAGCAAAAACCTAGTCAGTACAATCCAAAGATATTAGGTACTATTCTATCTGAGATATAAAAGATGTTAAATGCTAGGATCATTTTTCCAATCCATTATTCCACTTGGATTGCAAACATAGTGCCTGTGAGGAAGAAGAATGGCAAAATTTGCCTTTGTGTGGAATTTAGGAATTTGAATCAGTCATCCTTGAAGGATAACTATCCTTTGCCAATCATGGATCAAGTGCTTCAGACAGTGACTGGTTCAGAGATGTTATCAATGCTAGATGGTTTCTCAGGATACAATCAGGTTGAAGTTGGTGAAGCAGACTAACATAAAACTACGTTCACCACACCTTGGGGCACCTTTGCCTATAAGAGAATTCTTTTTGGCTTGATAAATGCTGGTGCCACCTTTCAGATAGCAATGGACCTCGCTTTCAAGGATGAGATAGGTAAGTTCATTATAGTCTATCTTGATGACTTGACTGTTTTCTCTAAGCATCACCCAGATCATGTGCGCCACTTGCAACAAGTGTTGGAATGCTGCCATCAGAATGGCATTTCCTTGAACCCCAAGAAATCAATTTTTGGAGTAATAGAGGGAAAACTTATTGGACACATTGTGTCCAAAGGAGGCATAAAAATTGACTCAGATAGAGTTAATTCTATCCAACAGCTTACCTTGCCTACAAGTAAGACTGTTGTTCACTCTTTCTTTGGAAAGATGAATTTCTTACGAAGGTTCATCCCCGAGTTTGTTGAGAAGACTAAACATATTGTAAACATGATGAAGGGAAATCCCACCTTCGGCTAGACTAACGAAGGCAAGTCAGTGTTTAAAGATATCAAGACTGCCATTGTCCATGCCCCAAATTTTGGTTTATCCAGACTATAACAAAGAGTTCACCATGTACAGTTATGCTTCAGAACACATGCTTTCAGCGATTCTAGTTCAAAAAAATAAAGAAGGTATGGAATCTCCCATTTCCTTCATGAGCTATCCTCTTAAAGCTCATGAGATGAAGTACTCGAATATGGACAAGCATGCTTATGTAGTGGTGAAGGTGGTAAAGCATTTCCACTTCTACATCTTGAATTCACATACTACTGCCTTGGTTCCTGACACAACAGTCAAATCCATACTAACTCAACAGGAGTTTGGGATGAAAAGAGGCAATTGGGTTGCAAAGATTTAGGAGTTTGATCTGCTCATCAAACCAACAAAGCTGGTTCGAGGAAAAGGCTTATGCCAATTAATTGCTGACAATAAGCCAGAAGGAACAGAGCATAAAAAATTAGAAGAAGTAGAAGTGCCAACAATCCTCTTTGTCTCTACCATTGATCAGTGGTATTCAGGTATTGCTCATTTCCTTACTTATGGTGAATGTCTTGCTCACCTATCTTATAAAGAGAGAAGGACTATCAAGTTGAAAGTGGCAAATTTTATCATTTGGGACAATGGCCTATATAAGAGGGGCCTTGATGGAGTGTTCCTTTGCTATGTGGACAAGGAGCAACAAAGCCAACTTTTGAGATCCTTCCACAATCGGGCCTATGGAGGACATTTTTCTACTCTTATGACTATCCATAAGATCCTTTGGGCCAAATATTACTGGCCTACTCTTTTTTAAGATGCGTATAAGTGGGTAAGGAAATGTGAACTATGCTAGCGATTTGTTGGAAGACTCAAGTTAGCTACCCTGCCTCTCAAGCTAGTAGTCATAGAAGAACCATTTCAGCAATGGGGCCTCAATTTTATTGGTGCTGTAAACCCATCTTTAAGTGTTGGACATGATTATGTCCTCACAGCCACAGACTACTTCACCAAGTGGGTGGAAGCAATTCCAACCAAACATGCTACTTCAGAAGTAGTGTGCAATTTCCTGAAAGAGAACATCATTTCCAGGTTTGGGGTCCCAACTAAGATTGTCACTGACAATGCAGCTTATTTCACTTCCCAGGAGATCACTCAATTCTATTTCTACTATGAAATTACACTCTCCCACTCATCTGATTACTTTTCACAAGAGAATGGATAAGCTAAATCAAGTAATAAGAACCTAATGACTATCATCAAGAAGTTGTTTGATGACAACCAAAGAACATGGCACAAATCATTGGTTGATGCTTTATGGACAGACAAAATTACACCCAAAAAGGCAATTGGTATGTCTCTTTTCCAACTTCTTTATGGTATCAATGCTGAGATACCAATCACCTTGGAATTGCCAACATTAAAATTGGTCAAGGCAATTGAAGATCAAACATATGAAAGCGCCCTTGATAAGAGAATCATGTGCTTGACTGAGCTAGAAGAGTAGAGAACTGTAGTGGCAGACCAAATCGTAGTCCATCAAATATTGGTGAAGAAACTCTTTGACTAGAAAGCAAAGACCCGAGATTTCCAGATTGGAGATCAAGTCCTGTTGTGGGACAAGAGAAGAGAACCAAAGGGAATGCATGGAAAATTTTATTCCCTGTGGAGAGGCCCTTTTACTATCCATGAACTCAAAGGTGAAAATAGCTTCCTGTTGAAATATCAAGATGGCACACCCTTTTCTCTACCACACAATGGGCAGCATCTGAAGCACTTGAACTCTTGAAGTATCAGATGAAGTTGTCTGTACATATGTATTTTTGTTTAGTTTTTGTTTTTTTATGCTTTTTGTTGTTGTTCATTTTTGTCGCCTTTCTTTTTGGGTAGCACGACTCCGTAGCCCAATGGCACACTTCAAGGCACTAGAGATTCTGGTTTCTACTTCCCTCAGTTGTTCCAAGTTCTCATCTGAAGGAAGTTCCCCAACAAGAGCCAGCTGTTGTCCCCCAAAAAAAATGTCACTCTTTTTGGGACAATGTATGAGCCATTTTGGTCCTGCAAGACCAAATTTGCCTCTTCACTTTTCAAAATTTCTTCTGAGCTTTCAAGTTCCTCACTTTTCAAGATTTTCTAGAAATCTATAGACTCAACATGCTTGACATTAGTAGGTTCAACTATTTCAATGGCTTCTTCAGACGAGTTCAATCAAAAGGGGTGAGTTTCTAACACTTGGGCATTTTTAGGATTGGTTCAATGCCTTGGTTCAACCAAAAAGGGGCTCATCGGCAAGCTTCTAAGCGAAGATTGAACTGTTGAACCTTGAACCACTTTGGTTCAACGGTTTAATGGGTTAAAGGTTCAACATCATTGATAGGGTAAAAAGAGTTAAGTGCTTCAACCAGATTGAACCATTCAGTGACATCAGCAGGACACTCAACCGCTTTGGTAAGTTCATCGGCTTTCCAAAAGACTAAGCTTCAAGGAAGGAATGAACCATTGAACCAAAGTGGTTCAATCAGTCAGTTCAAAGCAAAGGTTCAAAGGTTCAACGTGGTTATTTCAAATCAAAGGTTCAATACATTTGGTTCAATCAATCAGTTCAATCAAAATGGTTCAAAGGAGAACCCCAAAAAGAATGAGTCAAGTGGAAGCTGACACATCTCATATGCCGAGCCCCATTGCACTTTGTTTCTAATCACAACATAAGACACCACCTGTCCCTGTTGAATCTTGTCGAAAGCCTCCAAGTGTCTCCATCTGAAGCTTCGAAGTTTCAATAGTTCCAAAGTTCAACGCATAGGTATTTCTTTTTTACGCAGGTTTTTGTCTAAGTCTCAAGAAGCTGTGGAACGTGCCACGTGTCCCTTGCAAAGTTTAGTGGAAGCTAACAAGTGTCAATCTCTGCAATTTCTCCCTCCTGCTTCTTGTTTTCATAAAGACTATGGTGGACCCCCAGTGAGCTATTGAAGAAATTGGAATGCACCATGTGTCATCATCTGCCTGACTCTCCAAAGACAAGTAGAAGTTGCCACATTTTCATTTTGTTGGGTGAATATTTTGTCGTCAACTAACTGATGACAAAATGGGGATATCAGCCACAACATAAGGGAGATTTACACCATGAGGAGTGTGGCTTTACCAGATCTAGATGAGGTAAATCTCTCCTCTCATCAAGGGGAGGTTCCCTATCAATATTTACGTGCTATAAGCATATATATAATTAAGTATGAAATAACACATGGGGGTGGTATAACAGCATCTACTTTTCTTTTTTCAGAAGTAATGTATAAAGAACAAAAGGGAGAAAATCCTGGTCTAATGCTAACAACATTCCTCTTCTTTCAGGAATGGTGTCAAATGAAGAGCAAGAGATCACCTGAAGTAACAAAGTCCACAAGAACGCTCACACAAGCGCAAAGTCTTCCGTAGCTTCTCCACAGATCCGAAACAAGTACAACCATAGAGTAAAGTGAAGCACAAAGTCTTCACCTGAAACTACAAAAGATAAAAGAATCTCAAAGGTAAAAGCAGCACAAAGTCTATCTTCTACCCTCTAGAAGTGCCCTTAGATAATAATAACACACCCACTTGCTTATTAAATCAGATAAACAAGATGTTACCAGGAAAAAGACATAAGAACTATTTCCTAAATAACATAGACAATCTCAACACAAAGTCTGAAATAACCTGCTTCTCATTCATTCAACAGAATATGATTTACAAATTTGAGCACAAAGTCTCAAAAGTTGCTTCAATTTCAGCAGAGTGTTTGCTATTAAATTTTCCAAGATCATTTACAAAAGAGGTCTCCACTATATATAGGGAGAAAACCCTCAAAAATAGAAAATAATAAAATATAAAATATCTTGGTCAAAGATGACTCATCATTGACTTTTAGATATTTTTCTGAAAAATTTACAAGTAATTACATATTACAAAATTGCATGCATTCTGCACAAAATAAAAATGCATAAGGATAGAAGAAGAGAGAATGGGGAGAGAGAGTGTCAATTCTTGCTGCCGAACTTCTTCAGATGAGTATCATACATGGCGATCAATGCCTGAATTCCTATGCTGTCTGGTGCAACTGCATTTTTGAAGATGACTCTCGCTCTGATCAGTGCACTTTTCAATGCTATGATGGCTTTAGAGTGGCCAGTTAACCTGGATTTCAAATTCTCCAAAGTTAACTGAGCATCTAGAATGCTGTCCACCGAAGTCATTGAGAAAGATGCTTCTTCAAAATCTTTCCAGATCATCTCTTTGAAATTTTGGATCATTTCTTCTAGATTTTGAAGATCAGTGACTACTTGATCTCAACATAGGAGTCCTTACTGGAGA
Source organism: Torreya grandis (assembly GCA_037957365.1). Classification (NCBI taxonomy): domain Eukaryota; kingdom Viridiplantae; phylum Streptophyta; class Pinopsida; order Cupressales; family Taxaceae; genus Torreya; species Torreya grandis. The sequence goes on from JARHVA010004621.1 coordinate 633,236, forward strand.
TGGCACCAACAGACATCAGAGTGCTCTTCTTGGGATTTTTCATTTCTTTCCATTTACCGAGATCTTTCTCCAAGCTATCAATCTTTATTTTTAGTCTTCTCCTTGGTTTTGGACTGCTTCAGGGAAACTTCAATGACCTGGAAGAACTTTTGCTGAAAAGATGTCGATGAAGAGGGACCCTTCACAGAAACTGCAGCAGGAACCATGATTGTGCAATTAGAGGAAGAAAGTAGTGATCTGGGAGAACTGCACGTTCACTAGTCATGATTAGGGAGATGCGTTTGAAAGGGATGAGACGCGAGCAGGTCAAAAAGAGGAAGAAAAAGGGGAGTGGGAGTAGAAAATGAAAAGAATGAAGATTTCTCCAGAGCTAGAGAAATGTGAGTTCCAGATGCAAGGGCGGCAAAAATTGTCGTCCCTGCATGGGCGGGAGAACGGAGACGGCAAACACGGCCGACGTCGGCAGACAATACTGCCGACATCGACAATCCTTCCGACCACGGTAGATGAAAACAGACGACGTTGGCAAAATTGCCGACCACGGCAGACATATCAACCGACGTCGGTAGGATTGGCTCAAACAGCCCGCGGCAATCGGCGGTAAATTTATCACCCACTGCATAGGCAGTGAAAATGGGACACAAAACATAGGTAAGGGCAGAAAAATTTATTGCCCTTGCAGGCAAAAGTGCAGGGGTGGCAAATTTTGCCACCCTTGCACAAAAAACAAAGAAAACCACAGAGGCGACAAAATTTGCCGCCCTTGCATAGGGGAAATGGAAGAAAAGACCAACTCTGGAAGGAGTCCAGGGGAGGGAAAATTTGGCCAAAATGAGATGGTAACCACTTCTCGTTCTAAGGCCAAGATGAGATTGAATTCAAAAACCATTTTGAAGAACAAATTGAGGGAGACAAAAAGATGAAACGGACAAGTTTCGAGGAGAGTTCTAAAAATAAGCACAGCTGATTTTGGAAACAACAGCTGGCTCCTGTTGGGGAACTACCTTCTATTACAAAAAGTAATTGAAGGGAGTAGAAACCAGAATCTCCAGTGCCTTAGAAGTGTGCCATTGGGCCACGGAGTCAAGCTACTCAAAAATAAAGGCTCCAAAAATGAAAACAAAATGAATAAAACAAAGCTAAAGACTATACAAATATACAAGTGAATTTATTTGGCACTTCAAGAAATGAAGCACCTCAGATGCTACCCCTTTAGAGGCAGTGACGATGACGCTCTGTCTTGATAAACCAGTAAGAGGCCATTTTCCCCCTAGAATTGACGATGTGTAAATGGAAACTTCCACCAAAAAACCAACTTCCTGTGCCATCCCTTTAGTTTTCTCCTCTTGCCCCACAACAAGATTTGTCTTTTGACCTGAAAACCATGAATCTTTGTTTTCTGGGTGAAGAGTTCTTTTCTCTGATCATGATGCGCAATAGCATGGTCAGATGCCATAATTGGTTGCTCTTCTGGTTCTATCCAGCGCCTGATTTGATTGTCCTCATTTGACACCAACCACCGATTGGCACTATCAGGTCCACTTGTCATTATTTCAGTTGAACCAATTTTCTGGTTGGCATTCTCAAGGGCTTTAACAGGTTCTTCATGAACGTCTTCTGTGGTTAGAAGATAAATACCCCTGCTAGAGGACTCAAATAAAATCTGAGCCACAGGAGATGACGTTTGGGTGACCACGTACTTTGCCTCTCTCTCAGGGAGCAACTTTTGCATCACGTATTTCACAGGAATCTTTGCCTGGGATAAGTCCATGCTCAATTCTCCTTCGACATCCTTGCAAAAGTTCCACCCAAGCAGAATGCCATATGAGGCTGGGACATCAGCTACCAGCACTGTCATCTTAATCCTCTTGTCAGGGAACGCTGCAAATGCAAATTGGGCATCTTTGATTTGCCCCAATAGTGGTACTTGTTTGTTCTCCATGGAGAAACATCTCCCAAAAGTTTTAGTCAATGTGAGACCAAGAGATTCTGCCACTCTAGCAGGCATAACATTGTCAGATGCACTAGAATCGATGATGCAGTTGCTTAGCTTGCGATCGTTTATTAACAGAAAAACATAGAAAGGTTCTATTTTCTCTATTTTCTCAGGAGCAACTGGAGGAGTCACGACAAGATTATTCTGGGTAGATATATCTTTTGGGGGATCATGAGTTACCCTCAAAATTTCTTGTCCTACAGGGATGACTGTACCTTTCACACATTTCACCAATCTATCCAACTGTTCAGGATGGGATTGTAGAAATTCAAATTCAGACATTTGAATTTTAGTCTTTTTGACATGCTCAATTATATCAAATGTCGATATTAGACTAGGCACAGAGGATGGGAGTTCACTCTTTTGGTTTTTGGGATGGGAAGGGCTGGTTTGCGAAGTTGAAGTAAAGGGGGCAGAGGTGCTTGGGGTACGTACCTTTTCAATAGTCAACAGGTCCTTTGGTTGGAAGGGCAGAGCAGTTCCCCGCTTGGCAATTGAAACTGTTGGCCGAGGTTGCTCCTCTATCTTCTCTTTATCAGCTTGTCGGGCTGACTGTTTCTGGGACCGAGTGAATACGACATATGATCCTTCAGTTGCATTCCCCTCACTTCTGGGTTCCTCTTGATAATTCAGGTAGCCAATGACGGAGTCACTAGCTAATTCTTCTTCTTGCTCTCCAAAGAGATTAGCATCATATTGTTGGTCCAACTCAGGTTGGAAAGGGGGAGCGCGTTTTGTTTCCAGATATCCAATCGCTGTGTTGGTTAGAGGGGCTTCAAGGGCGAGGTTCCTCTGTCTGGGAGGAAGACGATTTGGCTGCCCTTGATTCCTAGCAGCATTGCCTTGGTACGCTTGATTCTGAAATGTCCTCCTTGGCATATCCTGATTAGGAGAAGTAGACATAACTTGGGCCATCTGTCTTCTGAGAGCTAGCATTTCATTTGCTAATTTTTGTACCATAGGATCTGTAGTAGCTGTAGAAGGGCTTTCAGCAGATGAAGGAAATTTATTTTTACTTGGGTCTTTTCTGATCTTACCTTCCAGGATAAGATCATCCTCAATCTTAGTAGCCAAATTTTGAGCCAATGCTAGATCCATAGGGCCAGCTTGCCTTAATAGGAAACTTACTTCAGGAAGCTGCGAGTTGATGAAAAAGCACTTGAGATTTTCCGGCGTGGGTCGAGCCACGGTTGGAATTCGATTCCTCAATTTGTTGAATTTGGCTATGAAATCCCTCATGGATTCCTGGGATTCTTTTTTCATCTGTGATAGCTGAGCTAACAAAGCATGTGCATCTTCAACGAGTTTAAATCTAGCTTCGAATTTGGACTTGAGCGTATCCCAGCTTGTTACTGACCCAGTCTGCAGGTGATAAAACCAATCCGCAGTAGCTCCTTGTAAAGTTTCTACAAAGAGTCTTACTACCACATCTTCAAATTCGACCCCAATTACGCCACATGCTATGGAGAAGGTGGCAACATGTTCGTCAGGATGAACCTTCTCATCACCAAAAAACTTAGGAAAATTTTTCCTAGAACTACGAGGTAGTTCATGCAGAGGTGGGGTCAAGTTAAGAGGGCCGAAGGAATTACCCCATGGGCCTTGAGCCATTATGATAAGAGGGTTAAAAGGTGGGATAACAAACCTTGGTGGAGTGTTTATAGGGAGGTGGTGATTAACCGCGGGAAAAAGAGTTCTACCTCGTGTTGGCGATCTGCCAAGGCTAGAAGGAAAACTCCTAGATCGTTGAATAGAGGTTGATGAAGGGAACAGATCAAAATTACTCTGTTGCACTAACTCAAACACAAGGTCAATAATGCCTTTAGAGCTCTGACTTCTGGTATAGCGTAGAGTTTCCAGGTTTTTAAAACAAAAATGGGATCGAAACTATTTCAAATTGAAGCTTGAGGCTTCAAAATGCATGTTCTCCCCAGCGGCTCTGGTTTCACAGACCAGATAATGTAACGTAGATAGGTGGTAAGGCTAGAATGATAATGGGTAAGATATAGAACGGAGTCGCTAGACTATGCAATGGAGAAGGGTAAGGACTGCTTCAATCTGAAACTTGAGGTTTCAAACTGCACATCCGTTCCCCAGCGGAGTCGCCAAAAACTGTTGGGTGAATATTTTGTCGTCAACTAACTGATGACAAAATGGGGATATCAGCCACAACATAAGAGAGATTTACACCATGAGGAGTGTGGCTTTACCAGATCTAGACAAGGTAAATCTCTCCTCTCATCAAGGGGAGGTTCCCTATCAATATTTACGTGCTATAAGCATATATATAATTAAGTAGGAAATAACACATGGGGGTGGTATAACAGCATCTACTTCTCTTTTTTCAGAAGTAATGTATAAAGAACAAAAGGGAGAAAATCCTGGTCTAATGCTAACAACATTCCTCTTCTTTCAGGAATGGTGTCAAACGAAGAGCAAGAGATCACCTGAAGTAACAAAGTCCACAAGAACGCTCACACAAGCGCAAAGTCTTCCGTAGCTTCTCCACAGATCTGGAACAAGTACAACCGTAGAGTAAAGTGAAGCACAAAGTTTTCACCTGAAACTACAAAAGATAAAAGAATCTCAAAGGTAAAAGTAGCACAAAGTCTATCTTCTACCCTCTAGAAGCGCCCTCAGAGAATAATAACACACCCACTTGCTTATTAAATCAGATAAACAAGATGTTATTAGGAAAAAGACATAAGAACTATTTCCTAAATAACATAGACAATCTCAACACAAAGTCTGAAATAACCTGCTTCTCATTCATTCAACAGAATATGATTTACAAATTTGAGCACAAAGTCTCAAAAGTTGCTTCAATTTCAGCAGAGTGTTTGCTATTAAATTTTCCAAGATCATTTACAAATGAGGTCTCCACTATATATAGGGAGAAAACCCTCAAAAATAGAAAATAATAAAATATAAAATATCTTGGTCAAAGATGACTCATCTTTGACTTTTAGATATTTTTCTAAAAAATTTACAAGTAATTACATATTACAAAATTGCATGCATTCTGCACAAAAGAGAAATGCATAAGGATAGAAGAAGAGAGAAGGGGGAGAGAGAGTGTCAATTCTTGCTGCCAGACTTCTTCAGATGAGCATCATACATGGCAATCGATGCCTGAATTCCTATGCTATCTGGTGTAACTACATTTTTGAAGACGACTCTCGCTCTGATCAGTGCGCCTTTCAATGTTATGATGGCTTTAGAGTGTCCAGTTAACCTGGATTTCAAATTCTCCAAAGTTAATTGAGCATCCATAATGTTGTTCATTGAAGTCATTGAGAAAGATGCTTCTTCAAAATATTTCTGGATCATCTCTTTGAAATTTTGGATCATTTCTTATGGATTTTGAATATCAGTGACTCCTTGATCTCAACATAGGAGTCCTTACTGGAGATGGCACCAACAGACATCAGAGTGCTCTTATTGGGATTTTTCATTTCTTTTCATTTGCCGAGATCTTTCTCCAAATTATCAATCTTTATTTTTAGTCTTCTCCTTGGTCTTGGACTGCTTCAGGGAAACTTCAGTGACCTGGAAGAACTTCTACTGAAAAGATGCTGATGAAGAGGGACCCTTCACAGAAACTGCAGCAGGAACCATGATTGTGCAATTAGAGGAAGAAAGTAGTGATCTGGGAGAACTGCACGTTCGCTGGTCATGATCAGGGAGATGCGTTTGAAAGGGATGAGATGCGAGCAGGTCGAAAAGAGGAAGAAAAAGGGGAGCGGGCGTGGAAAATGAAAAGAATGAAGATTTCTCCAGAGCTAGAGAATGTGAGTTCTAGATGCAAGGGCAGCAAAAATTGCCATTCCTGCATAGGCGGGAGAACGGAGACGGCGAACACGGCCGACGTCGGTAGACAATACCGCTGACATCGGCAATCCTGTCGACCACGGCAGAAGAAAATAGCCGATGTCGGCAAAACTACCGACCACGGTAGACATATCGGCCGACGTCGATAGGATTAGCTCAAACAGCCCGCGGCAATTGGCGGTAAATTTACCACCCACTGCATAGGTGGCAAAAATGGGACGTAGAACACAGGTAAGGGCAGAAAAATTTGCCGCCCTTGCAGGCAAAAGTGTAGGGGCGGCAAATTTTGCTGCCCTTGCACAAAAAACAAAGAAAAACGTAGAGGCGGCAAAATTTGCCGCCCTTGCACATGGGAAATGGAAGAAAAGACCAACTCCAGAAGGAGTCCAGGGGAGGGAAAATTTGGTCAAAACGAGATGGTGACCACTTCTCGTTCTGAGGCCAAGATGAGAGCGAATTCAAAAACCATTTCGAATAATGAACTGAGGGAGACAAAAAGATGAAACGAACAAGTTTCGAGGAGAGTTCTAAAAATAAGCACAGCTGATTTTGGAAACAACACATTTATAACTCTACGGAGAGTGACACATGTTTGCGTCTAAGTTTTGAACAAGTTTATAAGCTTCTCCTAAGCATTTTTTAGAGCACAGTGGAGACCGCCATGTGTTATCATCCGTGTGAATCTAAAATAAGTCCTGAGTGTTTTCAAAGGCCGTTAAAGCATAACAGAGACTACCACATGTCATCTTCCATTAGACTCATAAAAAATGTTTCTAAAGCCTCTAAGAGTACCAGAAGTTGCCATGTGTCCTTGCCTATTTCAAAGCGGATGCTACCACATGTCAATTTTTCAGTGGAAAGCGACCAAAGAATAGAGAGGCAATCTAAGGACCTAATTTAACAGCCAAAAAAGGAGTTTCCAAGAAGGATGACAGACCCCCAGCCATCAAATTAGGGGAAATCAATTAGTTGTTGGCTTTCAAATGATGACAGACCTAAGGATGCCAAATTGGTGGCAATGAAGTGTCTGTTGATTTTTGTAAACTTAAGTGTGAGAGCCCTAATCACTGCAAAGTGGAGGAAACAATATGAAAGATTTGGAGTATCAACACAGTATTTAGATCTGATAGACCTCTTGAACCTAGAAACGTGGATGCAGATTTCTTGAGCCTTTAAAAGACACAACTTGTTTGGGAATAAATGCAAAGTGAACAATGGTGCAATCAAGAGAGGAAACTAAGAGGATCGTCCAGTTCTAGGAGATGACAGTCGAGTTAAAATATAGAATTAAAAGTGCATTCAAAGCATGGCATGCACAACATGAGTTGTTCCATGGGATAAACATGCCAAACCTCTCTCGACCTCTATATATTTTAATCTCTCTGATTATTATGAAGGATCTTTTCCTGCTATAGAAGCAAAAACTCTGCCCAAATTGAAAAGGCATTTACTAAGACTTTGAGCTCAGATTGTTAATCATTTTTCTTCATTTGAATAAGAAAGCAAGTGACCTTTTTAGAATTTATGCTGGAAATAACCTGTGTTATTTAGGAAATTGTTCGTATGTCTGTTTCTTAGAAGCATTCTTGTTTATCTGATCTAACAAGCAGAACTAGTGGAAGTGGTTAGGAAGGTGTCCTGAAGACAAACTGTGGGACAACTTTGTGCCCCCACAAGTACTTTCAGTGTGTTTGTATTTTCTTTTTCCTATGTAAAGGACCTTGGGATGACTTTGTGCCCCCATTATTATTCGTATCTCTCTCTTGGGTAGTTAAGGTGGAGACTTTGTGTTGCATCTTATATTGCTAGTTACTTTGTACTTTGGTTATCGGTTACTTGTTCCTTGAAAGGACTCCTACTGTTTCTTGCAAGAATACTTCTGAAAGAAGAGAAGTGCCTTTAGTGTTTCCCAGGATTTCTCCTCTGCTTGTAAGCATCATCTCTGAAAAAAGAGAGATGGATGGTTTGTCCTACCCTTGTGTCTTATTTTCTGCTATATATATATATATATATATATATATATATATATATATATATATATATATATATATATATATATATATAGCTTCGTATACTTAATAGGGAACCTCCCCTTGATGAGAGGAGAGATTTATCCCCTTTTGATGTAGTAAACCTACACATCTGGCTGATCAATCTCCCTACTGCTGTGGTGATAGGACCTATTTTGCTCACCAGTTCGCTGGTCAACAAAATATTCACCCAACAAAAGCTTCCCTAAAAAACTTGTGGGAGGTGATTTAAACATGCATAAATAAATAAATCATGAAAGTAGAAATAATTTAGAGTCATTTTTAAGATCACCCAAAATTTGACGAGTTTTTGGGGAGTGCTTTAGACAACTTTCTTTCTAAGCCCTGGACTAGGCTACTTATAATAAGAATGACACTTTTGATTCCAAGGGTTCCTTATAGGGGATAAATAGAAGAGCATACACACAACATTCCTCTTTTTTTCAAACAAAATCTAATTAAACAACTATTGCAAGCAAAAATTGACAAGTGTGTTCAATTTTAAACCCAAATGAAAGGTGTGGTGGTGTTTATTTGGCCCCTTGGTCTTAGTTGCAAATATTGAAAACATTCACCAAAAAAATCTATAAATTCTTTGTTAAACACCAAAACAAGGTTCCTAATCAATTTTTAATCTTGCAAAGGTGATTTAAACATGTTTTAAGCAAATTTTAAACTTGGTCTTGCAGCAAAATTGTTAGCATGTCCTTTAGCTTTGAAGCTCTTTTGAATTTGAAATAATAAACTTTGAAAACATATCTCTCAGGTCTATGTTTTTTTGAAAAACATAATGACTGACATCAATTATTACCACTGACATTGATTATGGATAACTAAGATCTGGTTGATGTTGGTTCTGCTAACCGATGTCAGTTAGGTCAAGTAACTGATGTCGGTATTTTTACTGACATTAGTTACTGTGTAAAAACTATGGCAACCAAAAATGGTAAAATAAAGTTATAAAATCAATTTACAAGAGTTTTAAAAGATCAAATAAATATTTTAGAGTTGCAAAATGTTCTCCTTCAAGTGTGAGATGCATCTAGTCCCACCGGGTGTGCCATTATGTGATCTATGAATTTGACTCAAGAGAGGATGGCTAGTGTGGTGTTAGTTCCAAAATGAAAACAAGATGAAATAAACACACTAATAACATAACATTTCTATGCCTAGACACTAGGGAGAGCTTAGTTAACAAAAAATAAATGATAAACACAAAAAAAAATCAAGGAATCAAATACAAGAATTCCTTCACCTTCCTTAGATGCTCCAAATGCCTTTGTAGTAGTGGCGTGCTCGGCTTGTGCTCATGAAGTCCTTGGCAATGAAAGCTTGGCTATCTCCATCTCTCTTTGGCACCTTTGGCTTGTGTCTTGGATTGTCTTGGAATCAATTTGGCATTATAACACTAGTTTCTTGAATATTTTGGAACCAATTTGACATTATAACTTTTCATCAAAAAAGCTTTTTGAAATGACATTGTGAGGCCTCCTATTTTTAAAATTTTGGGTTTGATCATAATCAACTTGAACCATCCATCTCAAGATTGAGATGTGGTCGAGGATTAATTCAATTTTTGGAATTAAGTTTATAATTATCCTCATCATGGCATTGGAAGAAGGGGCAATTAAGAGGCATGAAGGGTATAATGGAAGGCATTGATGAGGCATGGGAGGCATGAATCCTGATATTTGTGGTATTTATGGCCTAGGGATGTCTTCCCAAGAAATGAGGTCACTTGATGACGTAGATATTCCATATACATTTTTAAAAATAAGTATTCAACAAGTTTCCATGAAATTATTAATTATGTCTTGATTTGGGTTAATTGGCTCTTAAGCATGATTAAGTACTTTATGCACAAATTACTTAATTTGATCAGAATGCACTATTATTGGTCTTAAATTTGACTGGATTAAAATTAGAAAGTGATGTCAGATGTGTTAAAACTGTATTCCCATTTATGATGTTTCCAATAGCAAATAACAAAGGTACGTGTCTTGTGCAAGAGGTTTGATAGGGAAGAGTAATCTAGAGAATCCAAGTGCAAATTTGGTATTTTGACTCAAAATGAACTAATCAAAATTAGCTAGCCCATAAATTGCATTGCCTAGTTTAGGGATACCCTAGCCAAAATTGGCACTTGAATATGTCAGTTTCACATCATTTAGCATATTTTAGTGTTTTTAAGCCAAACTATGCATTTTAGGTGGAAATTGGCCAAAAGCCTGATTAGAGGTTATCGATGGCCAATTTTAAGTGTTTAAAATAACCACTATGTTGTCACACTCATTCCATTTCATTATGTCTACATTTTCATCTTTTCCATTCACCTAACCCTCCCTAAGGACTGATCATCCTAGGTTGACCCCCACACTACACTGAAACCATCCACACCATTAAGATCATCAAGCTAGACCTATATGACCAATGGCAGTGAGGTAAAAATGCAATATGTACCTACAACTAGATTGTTAGTTGTTGTAGTCAATTCTTATAAAGGACTATGGGAACCATCCCAGGCATGAAGTTTGATATGAACATCATGAAAGATATAAGCTAAGGAAGTTAAATGATGGTGGAGGTCACTTTGTCATAGTTCAGGCATCATATGAGTCATATCCAACATATGCATATCCAAAACCACCCTACATGCAGTCTCTTTAACAAAGAGTGTAGACACCTAAATCTGGCCACTGATAACCTCCAATTAGGCTTTTCACCAATTTCCACCCAAAATGCACAATTTGGCCTAAAAACACTAAAACATGCTAAATGATGTGAAACTGACATATTCAAGTACCAATTTTGGCTAGGGTATCCCTAAATGGGGCAATACAATTTATAGGCTAGCTAACTTTGATCAAATCATTCTGAGTCAAAATGCCAATTTTGTACTTGGGTGCTCTAGATTGCTCTTTCCAATCAAATCTTCTACACAATACACGTGCCTTTGTTATTTATTGTTGGTAACATTCTAAATGGGAATATGGTTCCAACGCATCTAACATGGACTTACAATTCTAATCTAGTTGAATTTTGGACCAATAACAAAGCATTCTGATTAATGTTGAGTAATTTGTACATAAGGTGCTTAATCATGCTTAAGAGCTAATTAACCCAAATCAAGGCCTAATCAATAATTTCATGAAAACTTGTGGAATACTTATTTTTGGAAATGGATATTGAATATCTACATCATCAAGTGACCTCATTTCTTGGGAAGACATCCCTAGGTCCTAAATGCCACAAATATCAGGATTCATGCCCTCCATGACTCATCAATGCCTTCCATAATGCCCTCCATGCCTCTTAATTGCCCCTTCTTTCAATGTCATGATGAGGATAATTACAAACTTAATTCCAAAAATTGAATTAATCCTCAACCACACATCTCAATCTTGAGATGGACAGTTCAGGTTGATTCTAGACATTCTCAAATATCTATAAATAAGAGGCCTCATAACATCATTTCTAAGCCATTTTGGTGCAAAGATATAATGCACAAATATCTTCAATGAGTCATTACAACTAATGTGACCATGCCAAATTGATTCCAATCCAGGCCAAGCCATAAGCCAAAGGTGCCAAGGAGAGATGGAGGTAGCCAAGCTTCCATTGCTAAGGACTTCATGAGCACAAGCCGAGCAAGCCACCACTACAAAGGCATTTGGAGCATCTAAGGAAGGTGAAGGAATTATTGTGTTTTATTCCTTATTTTTTAGTTGTGTTTGTTTTTTTATTTGTTAACTAAGCTCTCCCTAGTGTCTAGGCCTAGAGATGTTATGCTATTAGTGTGTTTTTTCATTTTGGAGCTAACACCATACTAACCATCCTCTCTTGAGTCGAATTCCTAGATCACATAATGGTATTCCTGATGGGACAAGACGCATCTCACACTTGAATGAGATCAATTTTTAACTCTAAAATATTTATTTGAGCCTTTAAAAATCTTTCAAATTGATTTTCTAACTTTATTTTATCATTTTTGTTTGTTATGGTTTTACATAATAACTGACGTTGACAAGTAATACCGACATCAGTTACCTACTTAACCGACATCAGTTAGCAAAATTGACATTGGTTAGATCTCAGTTAGCCAAAGTAATCGATGTCAGTGGTAATAACTGACGTTAGTCGCTATGTTTTTTCAAAAATATAGACCCGAGAGCTACTTTTTCAAAGTTCATTGTTTCAAGCTAAAAAGAGTTTCAAAACTAAAGGACATGCTAATAATTTTATTGCAGAACCAAGCTTGATATTTGTTTGAAAAATGTTTAAATCACCTTTTCATGCTTAAAAATCAATTAGGAACCTTTTTTTGTTGTTTAACAAAGGACTTAGATGTTTTGGTGAATGTTTTCAAAGTTTGCAACTAAGACCAAGGGGTCAAATGAACACCACCACATCTTTCATTTTGGGTTTAAAATTGAACACACTTATCAATTTTTGTTTGTAATAGTTGTTTAATCAAATCTTTGTTTGGAAAAAAGAGGAATGTTGTGTGTATGCTCTTCCATTTGTCCCCTATAGGGAACCTTTGGAATCAAAAGTGCCATTCCTATTGCAAGTAGCCTAGTCTAAGGCTTAGAAACAAAGTCATCTAAAGCACTCCTCAAAATTTTTTTAAAGTTTGGGTGACCTTGAAAATGACCCTAAAGTCTTTGTACCTTCATGCTTTCTTTATTTTTATGTATCTTGGCTTGTGAAGGGGACTTCATCACCTCCCACAAGTTCTTTAAGGAAGCTTTGACTAGAGGTTTCATCTCCTGACATTGACTTCATTTGGCTCCTTTAGAGTTTCACACAGGATGTACTAGCACTTTGGACATCGTATTACACTAAGCAAACAACAAGATGTAGTGGTTACAAAAAGGACTAGACCTTTTTGCGATAAGCCAAGTGATATGAACCCAAAATCCATGCTTCTCTTTTGTATTGTTTGGCATAAAAGTCATTGTGCAATTGATTCCCCTAGATCATTCAGAAACTTGTTAGATCTTAGACAAATCTTCACTTGTTGTGGAAGTATTTTTGGTGCAAGGTGCACTTCAAGGTCCATGTCATAGTACTGTCATTTGAGAGAATGGGGGGTGTAAAAACCCTACTATATAATGCGCATTTACTTTTGGATGAACACTTAAAATCATCTCAAATGATGTATATTAATAGATTCCAACAATACCAAGCAACCTTGTCAGTTTAGGATCTAAGAATGGTTAATTAGTTGGTCTTGTCCTAGATTAAAGTCTTGTTTGGAGTCAAAACTTGGTGTAAACAAATAATCCAAACCAAACACAGTCCAAATTTTCCTTTGAATAAAGAGGAATTATGTTATCCATGTGAGATCATTAATTTGACTTGTTCAAAAGTTCATCAAAAGCTTGAGAGTCATATCATCCACTTTGGTGTAGTTATGCTGCCCAATTGAGTCTAGACCTTTACCAAATTTGTTAATTCCTTCACTTATAATCTAAATTAGGAATTACACATTTACAAGTTCATAGGGTTGATGTGTTAAGTGGGTTTGCCATTTGCACTAAACTTGAGGGAACTTAGGTTTAATTTCCAATTTAGGTTGAAGGTCATTTAAAAACTCATAATCATTATCATCACTTGATAACTTAAGCCATTTTGTGCTAAACACTTGCACTTTGAGTCTATGCATGTTGGGGATCAACCAACAATGGATTACACTTGTGAAAGCAATAAATGCGGAAATAAATCAGATAGATAAGTAACTGAAATGATAAATAGCACAGAACAAGATATACAAGAAAACACCCTGAAAACTTGTATTAAAAACTCTTTACAATAGGAATACAAATGAAGAACTTCGTTCTTCCACACCTCTCTCAGATGCACACAAGATCTCTCACTAGATCTCTATTCCTCAAGAGCTCTCTCTCAAGTACACTCAAATCCAACAACCTAGATTGATGCAACTCAATATTGTCCTTCAAACATTCACAATGTTCTACTTTTACAGTTCAACTCTCATACACACACAATAGCTAAGAAGATCTTTCCTACATATAGAAATAGGAAACTTGAGCATGCTCTTGCAACAAACAGTTAAGCCTCTTCAACAAGGGCTCTAAAAATAATATTGCTAACAATAAAGACGCGAGCTTGAGTCTACAACTCAAACTCATCATGCAAACACTCGCTTCTGTCCTCAGAAATCGCTTTCTGGACACACAGGTAACCGACGTCGGTTCCTGCCTGTTCGCCTGTGACCGTCGCCGGCCGACCCTACTGCCGACGTCGGTGCCTCTGTAACTGCAACTGACCGACGTTGGTCACTCTTGACCGATGCCGGCGTCTGTGTAGACCCGAACCTATTTTGTATGCTCCTTGGTGAAGCTTTTAGCTCCACACCCTAACAATCTCTCACTTGGAGATAAACCAGCTGCACCAGTTCCTGTACAGCAACATCTTCTAGCTCCTCCATCTTCAACTCAATCATGAAGACCAATAGAAGTTGAATGAAGATTCAACTTCTCCTTAGTAACCGGCTTTGTTAGCATATCAGCAAGATTCTTGTCTGTATGGATCTTCTCCAGCTTCAACTCACCATCTTCCAATACCTGCCATATGAAGTGGTACCTTAGCTATATGTGCTTGGTTCTTGAGTGAAAAGCTGAGTTCTTAGCCAAGTGGATTGCACTCTGACTGTCACTATACAATCTGTAACTCCCATGCTCCCTTCCAAGCTCTTCCATGAATCGTGTCATCCATATCATCTCCTTGCTAGCTTCTGTAGCTGCAATGTACTCTACTTCTGTAGTTGACAAGGCTACAACCTTCTGCAACTTAGATATCCAACTAACCGCTGTTCCACCTACAGTAAAAACATAACCTGTGGTGCTCCTCCTGCCATCCAAGTCCCCTGCCATATCTGAATCTACATAACCATGTAGAGAAGTATCTGAACCTCCATAGCACAAGTGTCTACTGCTGGTTCCTCTCAGATATCTAAGGATCCATTGAACTGCTTTCCAATGTTCCTTTCCTGGATTAGCCATATACTTACTTACTACTCCCACTGATTGGGCAATATCCGGTCTAGTACACACCATTGCATACATCAAACTTCCTACTACGGAAGAATATGGAACCTTACTCATGTACTCTACCTCATCATGTGAATTAGGACATTGTTCTTTACTCAACTTGAAATGTCCAGCCAAAGGTGTGCTTACCGGTTTAACATCCTGCATATTGAACCGTTTCAACACCTTGTCCACATAATCTTCTTGAGACAATATCAGCCTGTGATTTTTCCTGTCCCTCTTGATGCTCATACCAAGGATTTTCTTTGCTGCTCCCAAATCCTTCATAGCAAACGTTTGAGCTAATTTTACCTTAAGCTCTGAGATATCCTGCATGTGAGACCCTGCAACCAGCATGTCATCTACATACAACAATAGAATAATATATCTACCATTATCAAATCTCTTGAAATACACACAATGGTCTGATTGACACCTACTGTAGCCATGCTCAGTCATAAACCTGTCAAATTTTAAGTACCATTGCCTAGGAGCTTGCTTGAGGCCATACAAGCTTTTCTTCAACCTGCATACTAATTTCTCCTTACCCTTGACCTCAAAACCTTCTGGCTGTTCTATGTAAATTTCCTCATCCAAATCTCCATGAAGAAATGTTGTCTTAACATCTAGCTGCTCAAGATGCAAATCCTCAAAAGCAACCAAAGACAATACAACCCTTATAGAAGTCATCTTAACAACAGGAGAAAAAATCTCACCAAAGTCAATACCTGGCTTTTGTGCAAATCCTTTTACAACCAGTCTGGCCTTATATCTCATTTATCCATCCTCACCTTCCTTCAACCTGTAGGTCCACCTGTTCTTCAGTGTTCTCTTACCAGCTGGCAACTCAACCAAATCCCATTTTTGGTTCTCTCTTAAGGACTCCATCTCCTCAACCATGCCACGCTCCCACTTACTCCTGGACTCCACCTGTAATGCTTCTTCAAAACTCTCTGGTTCTCCACCATCGATTAGCAATAAATAATATAAGGAAGGAGAATATCTAATTGGAGGCTTACTTACCCTTTCAGACCTCCTGATTGGTGTCTTGGACTCGTTCTCAACAATTTGTCCACCCAAATTTTCTGACAGTGACCGACCTCAACCACCTGTAGACCTGTTACTGGCCGACGCCGGTTCTTCCTGGCCGACGCCGGTGCCTAGTCTGCCGACGTCGGTCTCTGTATGACCGACATCGGTTTCTGTACTGCCGACGCCGGTTCCTAACCTACCGACGTCGGTCTCTATGTTTTCCTGTAAGTGATTATTTCTTTTTCCCGCGAGCTCATTTTGGACCATAACTTCGTCCAATTCACCATTGCTCTGCCCAGATTGATCTAGCTTCCTTATCTGATCACTGTACATCACTCTTTCATTGAAAACAACATCACGGCTCCTAATTACCTTGTTAGTTCCTAGATTCCAAAATCTGAAACCAAAATCATCTGAGCCATAGCCTATAAACGTGCACCTCATAGACTTAGGATCAAGCTTCTTTCTATTTTCCTTATCTATGTGCACAAAGGCTTCACAACCAAAAACTTTGAGATATGAGAGATCTACCTTTTTACCTATCCATGCCTCTTCTGGAATTCCACCATCCAGAGCTGTAGAGGGTCCTCTATTGATCAGGTACACTGCGGTGTCAACTGCTTCTGCCCAAAACTCTAAGGGCAACCCTGCATGCAATCTCATACATCTTGCACGCTCCATGATAGTTCTGTTCATCCTTTCAGCAATACCATTCTGCTGAGGTGTCCTTGGAACCATCCTTTGCCTTCGGATTCCATGAGTGTAACAATACCAATTAAACTTAAGACTGCAGAACTCACCGCCATTATCAAATCTCAAGCACTTTAATCTTCTACCTATTTCATTCTCAACCATGGCTTTCCAAATCTTAAAAGTCTCAAAAACATCAGATTTGTTTTTAATACAGTAGATCCATACCTTTCTTGTTGCGTCATCTATGAATGTAACATAGTACCGTGATCCGCCAATAGAGGCTACCTGAGCTGGTCCCCACACGTCTGTGTGAACAAGCTGCAACTTCTGCCTTTTCTTAGTAGACCCAGTCTTGAGAAAACTAACCCTTTTCTATTTTCCAAATACACAATGCTCACAAAATTCTAGATCCATACTTTTCAAATCTGAAAGCATACCTTTAGACTTAAGGATTGACATCCCCTTCTCACTCATGTGGCCAAGCCTTGAGTGCCACAATTTAGCATCCACATCTGAAGTAGATAAAACTGAAGGAGATTTGTTAGTAACACAATTACACAAATAGAGAGTACCTTCTCTCTTACCTCTGGCCATAACAAGTGCACCCTTGGTCACCTTCCAAGAATCTGCTATGAGAGTTACTGTACAACCCTCATCACCTAGCTTACCTGCAGAAATCAAATTTCTCTTCAAACTAGGAACATGCATCACATCTCTCAACACCCATGTGTTGCCATTCTGCATCTTTAGCTGCACTTTACCTTTGCCAGTAATCTTACAAGGCTCATCATCCCCTAAGTACACTATTCCAAAATCTCCATGGATATAGTCACTGAAATATTCTCTGTTAGGGGTAGCATGGAAAGATGCACCAGAATCTAATACCCAAGATTCTATATTATTATGCAAAGAGAAAATAAGAGCATCCTGTGCAATACCTGCAACCTTTGTCTCTTCCTTTCCATCGTGCTGATTCTCCTCCTTAGGCTTTGACCAGCAATCTCTGCTTATGTGCCCCAACTTTCCACAGTTCCAGCATTGTGGCCTTCTGCCATTCCTGGATTTGGATCTGCCTTTTCCCTTAGACTTAGATCTTGATCTCCTCTTGCTCTTTTCTTTTTGCCTTCCCCTGCTCTCGAGATTTAAAGCGTTCCCAGATGTCTCTTCTGTGCTTTTCCTGTGAATTTCCTCATTCAAAATAACACTAACCACATCCTCTACTTTTAAAATATTTGAAGCAGAAGCAGTATTAGAAACTGCTATTACCAAGCCATGCCAGCTTTCAGGCAAAGAACATAATATTAAAAGAGCCTTTATTTCATCTTCAAATACAATATTGACAGAACTTAACTGATTAACAATACCATGGAAATCATTCAGGTGATTAGAAACAGATCCACCTTCTTGCATATGCAAATTAAATAACTGCTTCATTAAATATACCTTATTTGAAGCTGAGGGTTTTTCATACAAATTTGCTAACGTAGTCATTAACTCTATCGTAGTTTTTGCCTGTGATAAATTAGATATCACAGTGGAGGCCAGACTCAGTCTTATAGACCCAAGAGCCTTTCTGTCAAGAACTTCCCATTCTTCATCCTCCATGTCCTTGGGCTTCTTTGCTATCCCACCTAACGGTAAGTAAAGATCCTTCTGATACAGATAGTCCTCTATCTGCATTCTCCAGTGTTGATAGTTCTTGCCATTAAACTTTTCCATTCTCAACTTACTTTCTTCTGCCATTGCTTCTCCCACTCAAACAGAAATCCCTACAGAAACCCCTGTGAGCAACCTGTAATCCAAACACACTACACAGATCTGAACCACCTGTTAGTGAACCTGAGCTCTGATACCACTTGTTGGGGATCAACCAACAATGGATTACACTTGTGAAAGCAATAAATGCGAAAATAAATCAGATAGATAAGTAACTGAAATGATAAATAGCACAGAACAAGATATACAAGAAAACACCCTGAAAACTTGTATTAAAAACTCTTTACAATAGAAATACAAATGAAGAACTTCGTTCTTCCACACCTCTCTCAGATGCACACAAGATCTCTCACTAGATCTCTATTCCTCAAGAGCTCTCTCTCAAGTACACTCAAATCCAACAACCTGGATTGATGCAACTCAATACTGTCCTTCAAACATTCACAATGTTCTACTTTTACAGTTCAACTCTCATACACACACAATAGCTAAGAAGATCTTTCCTACATATAGAAATAGGAAACTTGAGCATGCTCTTGCAACAAACAGTTAAGCCTCTTCAATAAGGGCTCTAAAAATAATATTGCTAACAATAGAGACGTGAGCTTGAGTCTACAACTCAAACTCATCATGCAAACACTCGCTTTTGTCCTTGGAAATCACTTTCTGGACACACAGGTAACCGACATCGGTTCCTGCCTGTTCGCCTGTGACCGTCGCCGGCCGACCCTACTGCCGACGTCGGCGCCTCTGTAACTGCAACTGACCGACGTCGGTCGCTCCTGACCGACGCCGGCGTCTGTGTAGACCCGAACCTGTTTTGTATGCTCCTTGGTGAAGATTTTAGCTCCACACCCTAACAATGCACCCCAACATTTTTGAGTCAAGAAAAATAGTGTTATGTTGTCAAAATTGTAGGAAAATGTCTTTGGCTTAGATAGTTTTTGAAACAAACCTTTTTGTCATACCTTTTAGGTAGTATAGTATCGTTACACTTCTCAAAACATTTCAAATATTGTTTCATAGATCCTCTTGCATAGAGTTCCAAATTTGATCCTACATTTTCAGACCAATCTGAGTGTAATTTTGTGATCTTTTATGTAAAACTATTATAGTGTTCACTTTTTTCTAGCTTGTTTGTCAAAATAACCAAGTTTTATATCCTTTTTTGTGGGAAAATAAACTATTTTTAAAGTGCCTTTTGTTTCACACCTTATACTTAGTTGATCAAGTTCATGTCCAAGAATCAAATGCCTAGTGTTTGTTAGAAGTGTTTCAAATCCATTAGATTAAAAACTTTCATCTTTTTCAAAGTCTAACTTTTGACGCCATTTAACCAAGAGTCCTAGCACATGCCTTATTTGATCCTAGCTTTTGACACCATGTTTGGCTAAAAGACCTAGCAACTTTTAAATTCTTAGATTTGACTGATTTGAAACACTTTGACCTTAGAGTTTGTCATTTTGATTTTAGGTCCATTTACTTACTTATCTTTGTGTGAATAGTAAAATTTTAGATACTTCATTCTAGATTGTTTCCTCACAAACCTTTGCATAAACCTATTGATCCTTTTGACAAATCTAGACCAAGTTGGAACATCATCTATTTTAGACATTGTCCTTTTTAAAGTTTGTAGAACTCTTTAACCTTTTATCACAAAAGCATTGACTATGGATCCCAACATGTATTCCTACACTCGTAGTGGACTCATGTACAATCTAGGGATTAGTAATGTGATTGCGTAGGAAGAAATGGTGCAAGACCCCTATGTAGATAATATTGCTTATGAGATGGATTCTTATCCCTCTTATAATAATCAATCAAGGGCACAAAGCTAAGATCCATTGGACAACTATCTATTTAACACACCACCTTATTTAGAATAGGACCAAGAACCAACCATGCAATACCTAGCTACAATACCTACTGTGGATGAGCCAATACTTCATAAGTCATACTCTACTAATATGGCTTCCACGTATGATCCATTTTTATTTGAGAGACATTTGTTATAGAACAAAGATGAGATTTTGGTTAGAACCATAGAGGTAGGGGATAAGTTTCTAGCAGACTTCCTCTATGAAAATTTACCAAGTCTAGTAAAAGTTCCCCATAATATCATTTACGATCAATAGGCTTCTTCTAGCAATTTTATGGCTTTAGTCCAAAAAACGTACCAAGATCCTAATATATCTGATTGAGGAAAAAATATCATGGAAGAGCACTTTAACTAGATGCAGATATCATATCAAACATATCTAAATCTAGCACATGATTTCAATCAGATGAACATGGTAAGTAAGCCTCTCATTGACCTAGTTCCGTCAACAGGAGTGTTGACAGAGTTAACTAGACAAGAGAATCTAAATTTTGACCCATTCATACAAATAATTTCAATAGATAACTTGATGCATATGACCATTATTGAAGAAGTGTCTTTAGCCTCTACATTGAATAGTGAGCCAAACATAGTAGATAATATGCAAACAACGTCCAGTCCTGATCAAAGTGGTACTAATGCACAAATAACTAGCCAACAACATGTGCATGTAGTTAATCCTATGAATAGGTCATCATACCAAGGAGTGGAAGTTTCTACACCCCAACCTCAACTGACTGCTTCCTCAAATGGACAACCTATGGGATTAGGTAATTAAATAATGGCCAATATCATGCCTCAATGACACAATGTGACAAATTTGACTCCTCAACAAGTAACAAGTAGTATTCCACAACAACAGGCATAATCTAGTGTATCAATGTAATAGAGGACAAATACATTTCCACCTCAATCAGGGACAACAAATGTTCTACCTCGTCAGGTAACAATGAACATACCTCTTCAGTCACAGACTAATATGCCAATCCAAAACCAAGCAATGACTAGTGAATAATGTGCAAATATTGGTCAATGACAGATGCCAAATCTTTAACCCACTTTCACTTCCTCACAAGGATTCATACAATAAGGAGTTCCCCATATTTCTCAAGTACCTACTAGACAACCATTGGTTTAAAATGTACTGCAAATCCAAAGACGGGGTCTTAGTCCACAAGTTCCCACTCAACAACAAGGTCTGAATAGTCAGTAGCATGTCCCTTTTCAACCATAGCAGGCATAGTATAGTTATATCCATCCATCCCAACCACAAAATCCTCTAAGACAAACCTTTATCACCAACCCAAACTAGAATATTACATCACCAAGTGTGCAATTTCAAGTACATCCTAATCCACGTATGTGTATTCTTGGTCCATTCCCCAACTAAGACAATATACCCCAATAGGTGTCTCCATCATACCTTGGTCAAAGTATTCCACTTGTGACCTTCCAACCATCTATCTAAACCCAAATTCTCCCTCAAACCAATATTCCTTTCAGTTTCCTATCTTAAGAATTGCAACAGATGAAGGATATAATTGTTGCCATTCAAATTGGTAAACAAACTAAAAATTTCAAATTGGATGACGTATGTTCCTATCCATTCAACATTGATTATTTTCATACCATTTCCTCCAGTATATGAACCACTAAAATTTGATAAATATAAAGGGAAAGGTGACCCTAAGGCTCATTTGACCAAATTCTTTGTCGCATGTCAACCAATGGCATATAGAGACATATACCTTTTTTTATTGTTTCCAAGAAGCTTGGATCAATAAGCCTTGGAGTGGTTTTTGAAGTTGCCCAAAAATTTAGTAACGGATTTTGATGATCTTTTTGATAAGTTTGTGCAGCACTTTTCCTATAATCTTGAGCATGAGATTTCAATAGTGGATTTAACAGAAGCAAAGTAAAAAAATGGTGATATTTTTACAAGTTATTTTAGTGATGAAGAGCCCTTGCGAGCCATTTCACCCATATTTTACCAAATAAACAATTAGCCATTACTTTTACCAAAAATTAGCATAATGAGATAGCTAATCATTTAGAACTACAATGTCCACATACATTCAAGGAAATCATTGACAAAGGCTTGTTGATTAAGTGAGTAATCATCAATAAAGGATTCATCAAGCTTAATTCAATTTATCAATCAAGAAAATGACAAACATCCCATTCAAGTGCCAACATTGCAATCGGCACAAGCCAATAACTGTAAAAGATTGAGGCAATTCAACTGAAATAAAAATGTTGTGGGAAATGGAGTAACTGAGTCCCATCATGTCCAAATGGTGTAAACATCATCTACACCACCTTTTCATCTTAATCCTACCCATCAACCTCTCCAACCAATACCACAAGCACAACAACCAAAACTTGCACAACAAATACAACAATCATTACCATTACAAACCCCTCCTCTTAGAAGAACCGTGCATACACATTATGTCTTTGGTGACCTAGGAAAACTTATTGAGTCTGTATTTCATAAGTTTGATACTCTTAATCTATTTAGTTGGCTTATACCAAAGCATTATCTACAATTCATTCCTTATCATGATTGGTACCGTGAAATGAATTATGGGACTATCATCAGGTCAATGGGCATAATCTACAAAGATGTATCCAAATCAAGCATTTAATTGAGAATATGTTGGAGAATGGGGAGATAAAATTAGATAATGGTGATTCCACTTCTAATCAAACTCTTGGGATCTATCAAAACCCCTTTCCCGGACATAACAATCAGCAATAGCAAAATAATCAATAACAACAACAATGATGACTAGTGTAGCAGTAAAATCAACAGTATCAAAATCAAAGGCTAAACCAACAATATCAAAAAAAATCAATAGTATAACCCATAATGATAGAATAATGGACAAAACCAAGGTTAGAATGATAATGACCAACACACGTACCATGCAATTTCACATGACTACAATAGGGTTGTTGGTCATATTGTAGGGGGTAGCATTAATACCATCTCCATTAATCCTAGACCAAGTACTAATCAACCTAAACCATTGCTAAACAATAATATTTATCCAAATTATATGGATAATCCTTTTTTGACTTGGGAGTGCATACAAGCAAACCAACAAAATAGGACTTCCCTTTTTGGACCTTATATCGATAACTTTTTCTTGCCATGTGACCACATGTAAGTGCAACGGTAACCAAGACTTGTCCTATCTGGTCCCACACCATTCCCAACATTTGTTAGTAATAATGGTCCAATATTTAATCTTGATTATGTAATCACAACTCAGAGGTCAAAGATTCCTATCCCAAGCCCACAACCATCTACCACTTTGCCTATCATCCAACCAACCGTTCAGCCTCAGAATAAACCACTCACTACTGACCAAGACAAGAAATTTGATATTGTGGAATAATTATAGAAGACACCAGCACAAATTTCTATTTTATATTTGTTGTGTATGTCAATAATCCACAAAAATGTCTTGAATGAGTTTTTGGACCCAATCCATGGTTGCTAGTGACATATCCCCTGATCAATTTCAAGCTTTGGTTGGACACCTAGCTCCAGCCCAACAAGTCACATTCAACCAAAGTGATATGTCCTCCCTTGGCCCACTCCATAATAATCCATTATACATAAAAGTCTTTATAAGATGGCATAAAGTGAAACATATCCTTATAGACAATGGATTCGACCTCAACATAGTGTCTTTAAAGCTCATCAAGCTTTTTAGGTACACAATAACAGATCTCCAACCAAAAACAATAACTATCAAAGCCTATGATAATCAAGAAAGAGAGTCACAAGGCACTATTAGTTTATCATTTATCATTGGGCCCTTGAACCATGATACACTTTTCTAAGTGCTTGATCTTGATTTATCATATAATATGCTTCTAAGGAGGCCTTGATTATATGAGATTTGTGTAGTCCCATCAACACTGCACCAATGTATCAAGTTTTCCCACTCAGGGATGGAAGTGAATATTCTAGGAGATTTACACCCATATGAGCACTACAAGCATCTTGAGGCTGAATTTCAAAGCTATAATTATTAGTATGGCATGAATCCAAGTTCTAAATAGGAGAAAAGAAAGGCCATACTTATTGATCCTTCACCAAATAATTACATAGATCATAATACCTTGGATTCCATTTCCCACATGCCACCTCCTGAAGCTTCTAATCATTTCACCATTTTAGATAATGGATTAGGAGAGTATGTAACCCATGATACATTTCATATTGCCAATCTTCTTCAGAATCTGAAAACCTTTGGGTGACCTAAAGTCATCCCACATATGCATTGGCAAAAAAAGAACAAAGATAAGGGACCTGTCACATTTGTACCAGCATCTGGCCTAGGATCTAACCCTCTTGAAGGGGATGAATCATGGTTATACAATGATGACCAAGTTAATTGCTATAAAAATAAAAAGTATCATATTCCTAATAGGATCATGGAGTGTCACAATTATGAGGGAAAAGGCCTCGAACCGAATCAATAAGGAACCATCGAGCCAATTTCCATAACTAAGTATGAAAGACCTTATGAACTTGGATTTAAACCATTTGGGGGTGACCCCACATATCTTATTCAAACTCCATCACTAGCGACTAGTGATGATGATGCCGACAGTGAAGCAAATTTTGATCATAGCCTCACCTTTGATAACCTAACTAAAACCAACCTGTTTGATAACAATGCCATTGTACCCTTACCCTGGCCATTAATCATAATCCATTGCCATTATATTATCCCCAACTGATAGATTGGGACCAACACGAATCTAGTCTATTGATTGATGAGTTCCAGAATGATGAGGCATTCTATGATTTCTTAGGCCTTAGAGATAATGTTCCATTGGGAGATCACAAATCAAGATTCTCAATCACATTGGATCCTACAGTCTATTTTGGAGAGCAAGTGAACACCCTTATCCAAAAAAAAATAAGTAAAACATTGAGGTCCCAAAGTGAAAACCTCTTTGAAGTGCTTTCTAACCAGGGAAAAAGTAAAAATAAAGGCTAGTCTAGTGGTGAAAACATGTTTCAGGCACCATTAGATGGGGGTGTTCATTCTTCTTCAAATTTAGACCAGGAGACCACCATGGATCAGAGTTCATCTTTGAACAACAACAAGTATTTGATCAAATTCTTAAAGAATTTTTAATTATTTTTATCATATGGCTAGATCTTCCATTAGGGGACTTAGATTCATCATGCCTAGGAGAAGTTAAAGAACAAGTCCTAACGAAGGACCCTAACATAATTTAACAGTTCAAGTCACTACCTACTCTCCTAAAATATTGTTCAATGCTTCTATTCAAAGCTACAACAAAGGTAAATATCGAGAATCCATTAGACTTGCAATGGATAAAATTAGGTGCACCCCTCGTTAAGGAGGAATACGACATCCTTGCAGCTCTATTGAAAGAGTTTGTGGATATTTTTGCATGGACCTATTCTAACATGCCAGGTTTAGATCCCACCTTGGTTCTGCACCACCTTGTGGTTAATCTTGATGCCAAATTGTTAAAATAAAAGTTACATAAGATGCATCCTTGTATTGCTATATTGGTAAAGAAAGAGTTGGAAAAACTCTTAGAAACAGGATGTATTTGATCCATTGATTACTCTGAATAGATTTCTAATGTTGTACTTGTTATTAAAAAGCTTGAAGGGATCAAAATTTATACTAATTTTTGAGACATCAACAAAGATTTTCCTAAAGATGATTTTATCTTACCTAATATTGACATGATCATCAACTCCACGGCCAGTTATGAAATGCTTTCACTCATAAATGGCTTTTCAGGATACAACTAGATCACAATATCACCAAAAGACCAACATAAAATAGTATTCACCACTCCATGGGGAACATTTTGTTATTAGGGAATGCCATTTAGCCTTAAGAATGTTAGAGCTACATATCAAAGGGCCATGATTGTCATATTTCATGATATGATGCATGATATTGTTGAAGACTATGTCGATGACATATTAGGAAAATCCAAACCCAGGGCTGACCATCCAGTAGTGTTGCATAAGATATTTGAAAGATTATGAGAATACAAAGTCAGACTCAATCCAAAGAAATGTGTATTTGGTGTAACTTCAAGCAAACTAGTTGGCTTCATCATGTCTCGTAGATGTATTGAAGTCGATTTGGCTAAAGTCCATGTTATAACCAAGATGCCACCACCAACCAATTTAAAGAAACTTTGTAGTTTATAGGGTAAGATCTAGTCAATCCAACACTTCATCTCTCAATTAGAAGAGAAGTGCCATCTATTTACACACCTTTTGAAGAAAGGAGTTGCATTTTACTGGGATGATCACTACCAAATAACTTTTTAACTACTCAAAGACTATCTTATTAATCCACCTATTGTATTACCTTTTATGCCAAAAAAGCCATTCTTGTTATACCTATCAGCTACCAACCATGCTCTAGGGGCACTCTTGGCTCAACATGATGATAATGAAAAGGAGCACACCATATACTACCTAAGCCATACCTTGGTTACATATGAACATAACTATGCACCTGTTGAAAAAGTGTGTCTGGTCATGGTCTTTGCAGCTCAAAAACTGTGCCATTACATGTTGAATAATAAGACCATGGTCATTTCTAAAGTAGATCCACTCAAGTATCTACTATCTAAAATAGCTTTAAAAGGTAGAATGGCTAAATGGATCATGCTTCTTAGTGAGTTTGACATAGAGTATGTTAATCATAAGGCAATCAAGGAACAAGTTCTTGTAGATCAACTTGCAGAAGCACCTCTCATAGACACACAACCACTCACGTTTCAATTTCTTGATGAATCCATAATGACCATCATTAACACACCCCTTGAGGAGCAGCCTTGAAAGCTATATTTTGATGGTTTATTTACTGCACATGGATTAGGGGTAGGCCTATTTTTTATTACACCATAGGGGGATCTAATCCCTAGATCATTCAAAATCAGCTTTCCTTATACAAACAACATGGCCAAGTATGAAGCACTTGTTTCAGGTCTTCGACAAGCAGTGCATTGGAATATATCTCATCTTCAAGTTTATGGTGATTCTCAGTTAATCATCAATCAGGTCATAAATCATTTTTAGACTAAAGATGACAAGTCAGTTCTGTATAAAGTCATGGTCGACACTCTTAACTAACAAATTACCAATATTCAATTTGAGCACATACCAAAGGCTAGTAATAGAACTGTAGATGTCATGGCTACTATTGGCTCTCTAATTCAACAAATAGATAAAGCTAGAGAATATCAATTCCTCATTGAGAATTTGTCAACACCAGCTCATGAACCTTCAGTCATTACCATGATTTGTGATATTATTGGTCTTAATTCTATCTGGTACTCAGACCTTTATAACTACCTTCATGACCAAGTTATACCACCTAACCTATCTTGAAAATAAACCAAAGCCTTTATTCATCACTCCACTCATTATACTTTACTTGGATCCACCTTTGCCATCACAATTTTGATGGAATGCTGCTTCGTTATTTAACTTTGGCAGAGTCTACACTAGCGTTAAGAGAAATTCATGAAGGAGTATATGGAGCTCATTCTAGCAAGGCAGTCCTATCCAAAAAACTTTTGCATATTGGTTATTATTAGCCCATAATGGATATAGATGCCACTACATATGTAAAAAAGTGTGACAAATTTCAATGGCATGTTAATCTGATTCATGCCCCAACAAAAACTCTAAAACTGATGTTGACACCATGGCCATTTTTTACATGGAGTCTTGACCTCATTGGAAAGATTAACCCCACTTCCTCTGATTACCATAAACATATCCTTACCACCATCAAGTATTTCACTAAGTGGATTGAAGCTATACCCCTCACTTACATGTTTGGAAAGCAAATTTCCAAATTCATCTTTAACCATCTCATTTGTCGCTATGGTATCCCCTCTAACATTATATCTGATAATGGAGGATCATTCAAGAAAAAATATGTAGATCAGATGTGTACTAAATATAACATTATGCAACATTTTTCTATAGCATATTACCCTCAAGGTAATGGCTAAGCTAAGGCATCTAATAAAAAAATTGTTAACATCCTCAAAAATATTGTCAATGATGTTAATCATGATTGGCACCTCTAAATATTCCTTGCCCTTTGGGCATAATGTACCAATCATTGTACCCCCACAAGAGCCACTCCATACTCACTTTTTTATGGTACTGAAGCCATCCTTCCCATTGAGATCAAATTGCCTTCACTACACATCTCTTTCAAACATGCACTGGATGATCATGACTATCAAGTAGCTCACCTACAAGAGATAGATATACTTGATGAAAAATGCACAATTGCACTCAACAATCTTTAAGCATATCAAAACTGACTCAAATTCCACTATAATCGGCATGTTAAGTATGAAACATTTGAAATTGGTGATCTTGTTCTTAAAAAAAAACCAAAATAATACCATGGCTGAGAAAAAGCATAAAGGGAAATTCAAACCAAATTGGATAGGGCATTTCATCATTACCACAAATTATGGATCATGAGCATACAACCTTGCCACACCAAACAAAGATAAACTTCATGGGCTGATAAATATTATTCATCTCAAGTGGTACTATGCTTGAGCACTAAGGTGTATTGTCTATAGGGACCGTTTTAGTTATGTCATTTTGTCACTATTATTATTTACACAATACCATCCCTATCTGTCGTCTTCATCATAGCCACTTTCCACTTTTGACCTATCGACCCAGTGTGTTCTAAAGCCTAGCCCATTTGACCTTGGTTTTTTCCATTCATTACGCATTTTCAGCATCGAGGTATCTAATCGGTTTCATCAATTGGTTTAAGTACTACAAACAGAGATCATATTTTTAGACAGTGTGACAAAAGTTTTGGTAGTTGCATTTTTTATTTGTTATTCCTTTCTTATCACTGGTCTTTCTACTAATTATAACTGTTTTTGGGAAAATTAGTACCATTGATATATGTCATTGTGTCTTAGTTATAACTACCTATGGGCAAACTAGGGGCAACATTAAGCCTTGACATACCAACTTGCCCCTTCCTATGTCATAATGTGCCTTTTTACCAACTGTGCTTGTTTTGTTTGAATTAGCTGCTACACTAGTCAAAATCCTCTACTATAAGGGCATAACTATAGAGACTTGAGGTCCTACTCTAGGACTATGTAGGTAACATTCAATACTTGTTGATTTCAACTCAATCACCCATCTCCACCATGCTCTCACCATTTTACAAGTAACCTAAGCCACACTCTCACCATTTTGTGAGCAACCTAAGTCACACTCTCACTATTTTACGAGCAACCAAATTTGAATGCTCTCACCATTTTGTGAGCTTGAACCATTTGGTGTCTCATCATTCTTGATCGAGTTGAGATACCTCCAAAATAATTCAAAAAACATTTATAAAATTGTTAGAAAAGAACAAAAACACAAACCACTTCTTTGCCTTAAGGATTTTGGGAACCCTTACTAAGTTACAAGAAAAT
Source organism: Torreya grandis (assembly GCA_037957365.1). Lineage (NCBI taxonomy): Eukaryota > Viridiplantae > Streptophyta > Pinopsida > Cupressales > Taxaceae > Torreya > Torreya grandis. The sequence goes on from JARHVA010004621.1 coordinate 662,981, forward strand.
CACTGTCATTTATTTTCCCCATCCTTTTGGCCTTTTTCTCTCATACAAGACCATTCCTCTTCTTATATCATATCCATTATGTTTGTTTTCTTCAGTTATCATATTCTTCCCATTCCTTAGGAGAACTACATTTGGCCTGAAGTTTTTTATTGGATATTACATCCATGGAACTATGTAGGTAGTGTCCACTTACCTAGTGCATATGAAGACAGCTCAGCCACCCCCTTCCTTGTCTTCTATTCCCCCATTTTGTTTGTTTGTTAAGTTGTCACCTATTTTCTAGGGGCAAAGTTCATAGGGTTTCTATTACATTATTTGTTTGTTTGTTTATTTCAGCTTATTTTTATTTTTTTTTCTATCTATTTATTTGCTTTCAACACTGTTGCCTTGATTTAGTTTATGTGTGTTCATTGGGTGATTATTTGTCCACACTTACACTTGAATCCATCCATATTCATATGTTTACATTGTCATCATGGTTTCTATCATTGGTACATTATTTTCTATTGAGTATTGGATTACAGGAGTCAGTCCTTATGCATATTTCAGCCAAGTCCTCATGATGTTATATCATGATGCCTACTGACACATGTTATAATAAACCTCAGCTTCAAGAAGTCTATTCAAAAATGGTGGTATCTCTTCGCCATTGACATCCTGATTTCATCCTAATCATATCCCAAACAGAGTAATTAAATACAATTTTTCTTTAACTTTTATTAGTTTGAATGAGCATCTCCCTACTAGTAGGTTGTTCCAATTCATCATTACCCTATGTGTTAAGTTATCATCATCCTCAACTAAGTTTATCATGTTTTCCATAATCAAGGTCTAATGATTATAACCGCCTATGGGCAAATCATTGCACACCGTCCCACCTGCATTTCTCAATGGTTATAATTGCCTTTGGGTAAATCATTGTGTTGTCACCACTTTACTTTTTCTATCCATACAGGGGCATGTTATCTTGTTTGTATATCCTAAGTGGGGCAGCTCCATCTTCTCAATGATTATAACCGCCTTTGGTTAAATCATTGTGTTATCATACCACATTGCCACTATCAGGGTACAATGTTTATAACTGCCTTTGGGCAAACCATTGTGCACCATCTCACTTGAATTATCAATGATTTTAACTACTTTTTTAGTCTCATTGTTTTTTCACCCCATCATCTTTTCTTTCTTTGGTCCCCTCGTTTCACTTCTTTCTTTTTGAGGGACCATTTACCGACCTGCTTGTGCCAATCGTTCCCTTGAGGGGGCATCATATAGTTAGTTTATCATCATTGTAGTTATAGGCATACATGACCATTTCATTCTTTGAAAATACATTAACATGCTTATAACTCGCAACACCTTCCCAAATAGGGGCAAACTATAGACACCTAAATCTGGCCACTAATAACCTCTAATCAAGCTTTTGACTAATTTACACCCAAAATATACAATTTGGCCTAAAAACACTAAAACATGTTAAATGATGTAAAACTAACATATTCAAGTGCTGATTTTGGCTAGGGTATCCCTAAATAAGGCAATGTAATTTATGGGCCAACTAACTTTAATCAGATCATTCTGAGTCAAAATGCCTATTTTGCACCTAGGTGCTCTGGATTGCTCTTTCCTATCAAATCTTCACACAAGACATGTGCCTTTATTATTTATTGTTGGTAACATTCTAAATAGCAATACAGTTCCAATGCATCTGATGTGGACTTTCAATTCCAATCTAGTCAAATTTTGGACCAATAACAAGGCATTCTAATCAATTTGAGTAATTTGTGCATAAGGTGCTTAATCATGCTTAAGATCTAATTAACCCAAATCAAGGCCTAATCAATAATTCCATGAAAACTTGTTGAATAATTATTTTAGGAAATGGATATTGAATATCTACATCATCAAGTGACCTCATTTCCTGGTAAGACATCCCTAGGCCATAAATGCCACAAATATCAGGATTCATGCCCTCCATGCCTCATCAATGCCTTCCATGATGCCATCCATGCCTCTTAATTGCCCCTTATTTCAATGTCATGATGAGGATAATTACAAACTTAATTATAAAAATGAATTAATCCTCAACCACACATCTCAATCTTGAGATGGATGGTTTAGGTTGATTCTAGACATTCTCAAAAATCTATAAATAAGAGGCCTCATAACATCATTTCTAAGCTATTTTGGTGCAAAGTTATAATGCACAAATATCTTAAAGGAGTCATTGAAACTAATGTTACCATGCCAAATTGATTCCAAGCCACGCCAAGCCACAAACCAAAGGTGCCAAGGAGAGATGGAGGTATCCAAGCTTCCATTGCCAAGGACTTCATGAGCACAAGCCAAGCAAGCCACCACTACAAAGGTATTTGGAGCATCCAAGGAAGGTGAAGGAATTATTGTGTTTTATTCCTTAATTTTTAGTTGTATTTGTCATTTATTTTTTGTTAACTAAGCTCTCCCTAGTGTCTAGGCCTAGAGATGTTATGATATTAATGTGTTTCTTTTATTTTGTTTTCATTTTGGAACTAACACCATACTAACCATCCTCTCTTGAGTCAAATTCCTAGATCATAGAGAGCAACATAAAGTGACACCTCTAACCTATATTGGCGTATCCACCTCATGTGAAATCAGAGAGATAACATCCATAAAAAGGGGGACAAATTTCACACTATTAAGGGTGTAGACATGATGGTCACTACCCCTGTGAGGGCATGGTGATGTCATCGTAGCCATGAAGCTACATAGGTAGGTACAAGCATAAGACTGAGGTTGAATGGATAGAAAGGTTCTAAGGGAAGATAGTGTTGAAGGGCCATCACCTAGCCATGATAATCATCCTAAATATTTTTCAAACACTTTTTAGAATCACCAACACCCTTAGATCAAAGGTTGTAGGCCATATTCAAAGATGCAAGTCTGAGTGCATTTTTAGCAGGTAGTTTAAGGCTATTTTGAGCCAAAATTATGATATAGACCCATTTTAAGCACAACTAGGTATCTAAATTCAATACAGAATGTGTTCATGACCTAAGGAAGAGACCTATATGCTCACTTGGTTGAGATAAATAGTGGATGTACTCACTATTTTGTCTCAAACCAAGGCTTGTTTGTGTAGGCAAACAATGGGGTTGAGGACACATCTATGCTATGAGAGGTATACAATCAATATGGGGTCCATAAAAGGTCTTGCTTCAAGAGATAATGATTTTTATGGTCTTCTAAAACCCCTTACAAAGTCTAGGACTCATGTTTACATTCAAAAACCTTGGAGATGTGTTGATACAGGCAGTAGGTAGTCCTGCACTCAAACCTCAATATTGACTTAAGACCTCTGTAAGTTGTTATGATCTATATCATGGAAAAATTAAGGAGTTGAAACATGATTCATACCCAAAAAAAGGGTTTCAAGAGTCAGAAGGTGGAAAAAATGGTCTAAACACCCAAAAAACCAACTTCAGCCAGTCCACCTGTGTGTAAGCATTTCGAGGGGCATATTCACATGCTCACCCACTCCATCACAAGAATCCTCTAATATATATCTCCTAAGGCAATTTAATTATCCATATTCACTAAAAAATTCATGGCAATTTGATTGGCAATGGGGGTATAGACTATATGAATGATTGCTTAGAAATTTGGGACTTAAAACTGCCTGTAACTAACCCTAACACCAACTTCTAATGTTCATATCTTTGTGGATCCTTTTCATGGGAATCCAACCTATTCATGGTAGGAGGGAGGGTCAATTCCATAAACATCCATAGCCTTAATTTTAGGGTTGGATGTCTGTAACTCTATGAACCATCGTTAAGATTATAGACACTTCCAATCTTGCAAAAAGCATAGAAATGACCCAATGGTGAGAATTCACCTCAAGATCCATTCAAATGCAAGTTTTAAGCCATGAAACCACCTTTAAGGTCCTCTAAGGTTCCTTGGGAACTACCATGGCTCCCTATATAGCATGTGCAGGGTCATAATTATATGGAAGAGGCCTAGAAAGGCTAGTTTGAGCTCAAAGGTAAGGGTGCAAAAGTTATCCATATGCAATATGAGTTAGAGAAGGAAGGAATCTCAAGGCACTTGACTAAGTCTCTTAGAGGTCTCTATGTTGACCTCCATGAATTATCTAAAGGTAAAAAGTTTCATACCTTAGTATACTTGGCTATGTGCACTACAAGTAGGAAAATTGACATGATGAAGGTAACAAATGCAATTTTTGAGGCATCTAAGATCTTTTCCCAGTCATCTATGAGGAAGACATGATTCATGGACCAATGTGTAGGTCAAGGTTTATATCTAAGGTATGCAGGCAGAATGATACCCAGGATCCACCATGAGTCTACCATCAAAGGAGTGGAGCAAAGCATAGTTTGAAATGTTGTGGATCCTCCTTAGGGACATTATTGCTTTGTTCTAAATCCCTTTGGGCCAACCCATGCCTTAGAAAAACCACCACAGTGCACCTTCCCACTTGAATACCTATAGAATCCATCCAAAGAGTAAACCTTTCACATAAGAAGCACTCCTAAGTGCCTACCTCAATTTAAGGGTAACATATGAAGAATATAGATGCTCATGGGAGGTAAAAGGGCTTGTTATCTTGGAATTGGGGCAATCAGTTCATAAACCCAAGATCAAACCTTCAAGAACCATGCCTAAGACTCCCAAACCCCTAAAACGTCCCTTAAACCCTAATATCAACATCTCTAGAGAGGTTTAACTAAATCCATTATTTTGCTCCGAAGTGCCTAGTTTCTCATTTGGACCCTGTAGGAAACTCAGAGGGGTTTTAACCCATGGTTTTAGATGGTACAAAAGGTGTATAGATGCCTCCTAAGAGGATAAAATGATAGGGTTTTAGTTAAATTTTGTATTTCAGAGCCTAATAAAGGATTATAAACCATGGAGGGGGAAAATGGAAGACTTTTTCTACCTTTCCAACATCATTTCAACCTATAGACCTCACTGGAAAGGTTCTCATCATCTTGTTCAAAATTGCTAGTATATGAGGCAGACTATTTAGACTAATAATGTAAGGATAAGGTATGTTTTAGGTGGGAAACTCTTCAAGGACGTCAATATAAATTCACTAAAGGCATTTAAAGGGTTATCTAAGTTTCATTGGATGAGTTTTAAGCACAAGTTCAACTATTGAACCACTAGCATAGTGAACATGAGCAGAAGTTTGGAAAGCAAACTACATAGACCTACTTATCAAGTTGAGTGGAAGGATCTAGTGAATGGAAGGTGGTGTGAGGATATTGACTAACCATTTCAAGGCATTGTAACTATAATTTGGGTGAGCATACACCAAAATTTGAGCCATTACTATATGTTAGAGGTAATTTCATGAAGCATTTGGCATACACATTGATGCAAGGGTTGCTCAATGCCTAAGTAGACCTATATTACACCCCATATGCATTAAATAACTACCAAAAGGAAGAATGTGGAGATATTTTAGGGAAGGTCAAATCATTATTGAATATAATTGATGGAGTTACAGCCTCAACAACTCCAAATTTGGACTCATCAATGAGTGTCAACACTCAAGGAGAGAAATAATGCTTGTGTAACTGCCCTATGCCAATTTGGGCTCATTATTGACCTCTATTACTCCTAAATTCCTCTCTTTTGGATTCCATTTTATCTATAAATGTAATCATTGAGCTCTTTTTTTCCATCCCTTGACTGAGTGTAGCAAAGCTCTGCCAAAATCATTATGTAAACTCTTTTGAAGCAATACAAGACAAGTTCAGATTCTGATTGAATGTTAAGTGTATCTCATTAAAGTTTAATCTATAGAATTTATGTTGTCTATTAATCATCTATATGTCCTTCATGTACCTTGATTCAAATGTGTGTGTTTTTTTTAGGTTGTGTGATGTGTTAGTTAGTGAGGTTCTATTAAAGTGTTAAAAAATCCTATAGTGTCTTGCATAGGCCTTTTCCTTTCTATCCTTCAAGTTGCAGGTCTCTACCCAACCTTCATGCAAAATACTTATGCTTGAAACATTTCTGGAGAGTCTGATTAAACCTTTATCTTTATGAGATTCATCATTAGGTGTCAAATGAGATAGTTGAGAGTGGATCATTCATCATTTTGTGCATCACCACCTAGAGTAGACTTTATATTCCTATTTCATTTTTTTCCCTTTTCCTTGTGATAGATTTATATCTTGGGAAGATACTACATTGTCATATTAGGGGATCTATCCCCTTAAAGTCTATAGGTTTTACTTGAAAGTATAAAACCCACAGTCTTAGGTCAATCCCATGTTGGAATATGTTTGAGTAGAGGACCTGAACAACTCTATTCTTAGCTAGGGTGCAACCTAAAACTCTAACACAAGCTTCATCTTATATGATCTCAACCTTTGCACTGACGTTATCTAGACTTGGAAACATATCTAATAATGGTTTCTTAGCATTATAGTTTATTTCATTAAAGGAATAAACAAATAATGAAATTATATTAACATCCACAAAGGACCAAAATGAAATAAATGGTATCGAAGGAAAAAATCATTAGCAATAGGAATTTCTAGGAAGAGAGACCCAAAGAAATTCATTTTACTTTTTTATATCACTGGAATAACTTTTAATTATTAAATTTATTACTATTCCAAGTTGGGTTGACAAATATTTTCTAATTCCAATGGCATTATTGAATTCAAATAATAGTTCTTTGAATGTGACTTTTCCATGTTAAAATCTATATTATATTAATAAGGGTCTCTATAATTATATTAACCACAATTTTCCTTAATCCTTAAATTGGTTGTATTGCTCTAAATTTGTCTCAAATCCTAAATATACACTAATGCTAGAAAAATTTGTAGATCCAATAAAAATAATTATAAATGCATAAAATTATTAGATCCTTCAAGTCTTCATTATCCATTAGTTATGTATGCACTAGTGGAAGACCATATATTCATCACACTATAAAAGATAATCTTTGTTTCATTTCCCCAATTGATTTGTCATGAGAACTCAACCAGAGAATGTTTTTCTCTTGTAAATAAATTTGGTCTTAACAATCACAATAATATTAGAACAAAACTTATGCTTCAACTCTGCATTGAAATATTGTGAAAATATAAGTCTTACATTCAAGTAATTGATTGCAATAAGAGAAGTACCATATCTCATATAATACATATCTTTGAAGTATATATTATGCAAGTATTGAAGTGAATCTATACATGGGTGTGTATTATTTTATAAAGATACATTTACTAAGCATGTGATAATAAATATATAATATTCATGCATGTGATGAGGCAGATGAAACAATTACTAAATTTTTCTCCTTATTATAGGGATATGATCAAAAAAAATTAGCTAATGAAACTTCATATATACCACTTGGTGAGACCAAGATGAGGAATACTTTGCTATAAAATGAAGTGTCAAAGATAAATTTACTGCTGAAACGGATGAATTAGTCTTGGAGGAAGGAGGGGTTATCTAGTGTCCTTGATGAATGGATGGTTATTTCCTATCAGCTACTCATTAAAATGGTTATAACATATTTATCATGTCAGTTCATGACAAAATAAAAAAAATCATGTTCTATTATGAGATCATTATTATCTAAGTGCAAAAGGTAACTACTTGATTAAACTAGCTAGCTAGGAGAGTCTAGGGTCCAAATGATATGAATTACATGTAAACGGTAACTACTTATGTTTCAAAAAATCTGTGAAGTGTATAAACAAGCTTTCATCACCTATATTTTCATAGGTGAGTCTTCTAATCACCTACCAAATGATTCTCCCTAGCTTAGAATGAGAGAGACATGGTTGCACGTTTTCTTTCGTAGTCAAATATTTCTTAAGAGACCAAAAGTTGGTCAGTGGGTTCTGTATTTTATGACTGGCCATCCAAATCAAAAAACCATATGTATGGATGCATCTATATGGGTGTATAAATGATGGAATAACCACCCTCTACTTTTCATCGAGCCCCAGGATCAAAAGTTAAAGTCGCTTGGAGGCATCCCTAAAGAGAATCTTCTTGTCCCTGAGAGGGAAAATAAATCAAACTTGCACAACACATTATAAGAGATATTTGAAGGGTAAATATGATCTATAGGTGCCTACATTTATATGGATGACTCTTATAAACACCTCCAAATTATTCTACCCAACTTAGGATGAGCAGGGCATGGCGACACATTTTCTTCGATAGCCAAATGTCTCTTAAGAGACCAAAAGCTAATCAGTGGGAAACATATCTTGTGAAATGCTATCCTAATTGTTGAACTACCTAATAAAATGTATTTGGATGGGTTTATAACACTATAATATCCACCCTTCATTCTTCGTCAAGCTCTAGGACCGAGGGTTATAGTTGGCCAGATGAATACCTTAAGAGAAGCTTTTCATATTTGAGTAGGAAAATAGACTAAACTTTCATCTCGCATTGAAGGAGATAAGTAAGGGGTAGATATGAGATATCAATTCATATAGTTATGCAAGTGAGTCTTTTGATCACCCCTTGGATGATTCTTCCTAGTTCGAGACGAGTGATAAATGATGGCACATTTTCTCTAGTAGCCAAATGTCTTTTAAGAGACCAAAAGATGGTCAGTGGGAGGTGTATCTTGCGACTCTCTAGAACAATAGATTAACCATCTACATTGACATGTATATATGGATGTATAAATACTATAATGGCCACCATTTTATCTTTGTCTAACCCTAAGACTAAAAATTATAGTTGACCAGATGAATCCCTTAAGAGAAGCTTCTCATCCCTAAGTTGGAAAATGGAGCTAACTTCTAGTGCACATTGTAGTATAACCATGAGGGTAGAGATGAGCCTTTAGCACCTATATTTGTACGATTGATTCCTCTAATCACCTCTTAGATGATTGTCCCTAGTTCAATATGAGTGAGACACGGCTACATAATTTCTCTCATAGCTAAATGTCTCTTAAGAGACAAAAAATTGGCTAGTATGTCGTGTATCTTGTGACTCACTATCCCAATCAATGAATCATCTATGTGGATGCATCTATATGGGCATATAAATACTAGAATAACCACCATTTGCTCGCTATCAAGATCTAGAGTCAAAAGTTATAGTCATTTAGAGGCATCTCTGAAGAGAAGCTTCTCATCCTTGAGTGGGAAAATAAACCAAACTTACATCATGAATTTTAAGAGATCTGTGAGGGGTCAAAATGATTCATCGATGCTTAAAATTTCATTAAAAGTTCATATAAGTACCCCCAAGATGATTCTCCCTAGATTAGGATAAGTGAGACACGATGATATGTTTTCTCTAGCAGTTAAATGTTTCTTAAGAGACCCAAAGCTAGTCAGTAAGAGGCATATCTTGTGACTCGTTAGCTTAATTGATGAAATATATATGCATACATGTTCAGATGGACATATAAATGCTATAATATCCATCCTTCAATCTCCATCGGGCCTCAAGACTTAAAGTTACAGTTTGCCATATGAATCCCTTAAGAGAAGCTTCTCGTCCATGAGTGGGAAAATAGATCAAACTTCCACTGTGCATTGTAGGAGATATGTGAGGGGTAGAGATGAGCCATTAGTGCCTATAATTTCATGAAAAAGTCTTTTGATCACCCTCTGGATGATTCTTCACAGCTCAAGATGAGCAGTAAACAATGGCACATTTTTTCTAGCAGTAAAATGTCTCTTAAAAGATCAAAAGATAGTCATTAAGAGGCATATTTTGTGACTCGTTATCCTAATCGATATTTTGTCTATGAATTCACATCCAAATGGGCATATAAACACTAGAATAGCCACCCTCTACTCTCTATCAGGGCTTGAGACTAAAATTTACAGTTGACCAGATGAATCTCTTAAGAGAAAATTCTCATCCTTGAGTGGAAAAATGAAGCCAACTTCCAACACACTTTGTAAGAGAATTGTGAAGGGTAGAAATGAGTCATAGTGCATACAGTTGCATTATAAAATCCTCTAATCACTCACTAGATAATTCTCCCTAGTTTGATATGAACAAGACACAACTGCACATTTTCTCTCACAACCAAATGTCTCTTAAGAGACTAAAATTTGGTTAGTGGGTCACATATCTTGTGACTTGCTAGTCTAATTAATAAACCATATACACAAAAACATTTAGATGAATGTATAAATGTTGTAATAACCACCCTTCACTCTTTATTGGGCCATAAGGTCAAAAGTTACAGTCATTTGGAGGCATCCCTGAAGAGGAACTTCTCATCCTTGAGTGAAAAAATGGACCAAACTTCTATCATATATTACAAGATATTTTTGAGGGTTAGAGATGAGTTGTAAGTACCTACAGTTGCATGGACAAGTCTTATAAGAACCTCTTTGATGATTCTCCTCAACTCAGGATGAGTGATACATGACATATTTTCTCTAATAACCAAATGTCTTAATAGACCAAAAGCTGGTTAGTGGGAGACGTATCTTATGACTCATTAGCCCAATCGATGAACTATTTTCACAAACACATTTGTATGGATGTATAAACATTACAATGGCCACCTTATGCTATTTATCAAACCTCATGATTGAAATTTACAGACATTTGGAGGCATCCCTTAAGAGAAACTTCTTGTTCATGAGTGGGAAAATAGACCAAAATTTTACCACACATTGCAGAATATCTGTGAGGGGTAGAGATGAGCTATTAGTGTCTACAGTTACATGGATGAGTCCTCTAAACACCCCCTAAATCATTATCCCTAGTTTAATATGAGAAAAAAATAGTGGTATGATTTCTCTGTTAGCTAAATGTCTATTAAGAGATTAAAAGGTGGTTAATGGGAGGCATATCTTGTGACTCAATAACCCAATCGAAAACCTATCTTCATTGATGCACCCATATGGACGTATAAATACTATAATAGTCATCCTCCACTCTTCATCAGACCATGGGGTCAAAATTTGTATTTGTTTGGAGGCATCCCTAAAGAGAAACTTATCATCTTTGAGTGAGAAAATAGATCGAACTTTTACCGTGCATTGTAGGAGATCCGTAAGGGATGGAGATGAGTTGTTAGCACCTACAGCTACACAGAGTAGTCTTCTAAGCACTGCTTAGAGGATTTTTTACCACTTGATATGAATGATATACGACAATGAGTTTTCTTTTGCAACCAAATATATTTTAAGAGACCAAAATATAGTCAGTGGGAGGTGTATATTGTGATTCGCTATCTCAATCGATGAACTGTCTTCACCGACACATCTAGATGGGTGTATAAATTTGAAAAAACTACCCTCCACTCTTTGTCAGGCCCCGAGATTTAAATTTTTAGTTGTTTAGAGGCATTCTTAAAGAGAAGCTTCTCATCCCTGAGTAGGAAAATGGACTGAACTTCCTTTGCATGTTGCAAGAGAACAATGGGGTAAAGATGAGTCATTAGTGCCTATAATTGCATGGACAAGTCTTCTAAGCACCCCTGAATTATTTTTTACCACTCAATATGAGTGAGACACAATAATGAGTTTTCTCTCATGGCTAAATGTCTCTTTGGAGACCAAAAGTTAGTGAGAAGTGTATCTTGTGACTAGATAGCCCAATCGACGAACTATTTTTGTTGACATGTCTTGATACATAGAGATGAACCATTAACTCCTATAATTGTACGAACAAGTCCTCTAATCCCCCCAGAGGATTATCTACCACTCAAGATGAGGAAGAAAAGTATCTACTCAACATGTATTATTTTTTAGGATTCTCTTTGTTTCAAGAAGATAATCTTCTCTACTCACATAACCAACCACATGAAGGTGGAAGCTCATCTGGTGCCACTAATCTACATTAAAAAATTTAGTAAAATTATTTAACATAAATTAACACAATAATAAAATAATTCAAAATCAAAATATAATAAATCAAATAAGTTAAGTTTAATAATTTGAAATTGTAGATGCATTGAACACTAACCTTACCAAGTCAGTCCAACGTACCTTCAAGATCAACACTACTTTTAAGTTCTTTAAGAATCACTTCATGCTCGGATTCATGAACCTTTCACAAACTTTTGTTATTAGGCTTTCCATGATATTTGATCATTTTAATATTTGTAACAATAACTAGATTTGAAGCACCACCCTATGTGTTTCAAAGTCCTCAAATAACTATTGTATTTTTTTTATGAAAGTATCTACGAATCCAAATTCCTATAACCACCACAAATCCAATGCGATAAACTAAGTCTTCTCCATCTATGATAATTGTGGTTAATTTTTTTTGCCTCTACACAATGAGACAAGTCGTAGTTTGTTCCTTAGTCATTGTCCTCAAGTGCAATTAATACAAAAATGTGTCTTGCATTTAATGTATAATCAATTTTTAATAACATGTAGAAAAAAATGAGATGTCACTAATAGAACTAAGGCTACATTTAAATTATAAATAAATTATATCCAGTTACATAAGATTTGAGATGTGGTCAAATTCAACTAATGATGTAATTTTATGATCCTTTAGTGTTTAGAATGAATTGCTAGTCTCCATAGGCATTAAGGGTCTACGATGTCATTCATCAACCCATTATTTTAACTCACATTCATTCCAATTAAATTACATACAACCCAAACAAAAACATGTCATATTCCTAGTATAAATAGTTCATGAACTAAAATTTGAGCTTCGAATAGAGTGAAAAACACACGATCCAAGTATTGTATTGTAATATTTATACATTGTCTTATCTTCTTCCTCTATTAACCAAAAAAATCTTCGCACATGAGAATATTTATTCAATCCATAAAAAATTTATTACACCAAGTCACAATACTTGCAACATCAATCAAATTAGCACCATCCTTGTGCTTTCTTTGTTCTTTTTTAAGGGTTCTTTCTACATATGCCCCTGCACCATCATGTTCCCTTTTGCCATGTTTAGTCTCAAATAAATTTCAAAATTTTAAATACCATTCTTCTCATGCATCCTACTTAACTAGTAAAACATTCAAAATTTGTTAAATTGTCCTACATAATTGTCTGATCAAATGTAGTGTGTATTGAACATGATTTTTCTTAAATTCATATTTTTATAAAATATCTCAAAAAAACCTTAGACAAACTCTAGAGAATGTGATCTGTCATCGTTCATATATGTGGTACTCCCTCAAAATATTTATGTTGTCCTCTACACTATCAGATGTATATTTTAATATAATATGCATAAAAATTACAACTTGAATTAAATTATAGTATTGGGATTGAACCTTATTTTGTAATTAGTGTGCAGTTTTAAACAAAATATACAACCAAAATAATAATGTCAATTGGGAAGTTGTCCTTGCATAGCTTGAATTGATTATCTAACCATTTTGTCTTATGTGTGTGTCTTATATATTGATAGATAATATTCTTCTTAAATTCAAAAATAAAAACAAATATAGATACTTGGGTCATAATCAACTCACATTTTGATGACTTATTTTCATATTTTAATACATACTTTATAGATTTGTACTTCTGAAAATCAATTAGTTGCTTTCTAAATTCACGTGAAATTTATTCATGTATACAGTAAGTCAAATTTGACAAACCACCACAAGTGTTGCATATTCCATCTAAACATTCTTTGGTGAAAAATTATCCTTCATGATTTTGACAAAAAAGACTTGGGATTAACTTTCTTGATGTTTTAGGTAGGGAAGCTACCACACATTCGTGTATAAGCTTGTCAATATGTAAAGTACAACATATATGATTAAAAATATCAAAATGTATAGCAAATTCAACATGAATATTACAATAACATGTAATTCATGCTTGGTTGATTTTAACATTAAAATCTTTGCACATCTCAAATGACCTTTGGTGATTTATCAATTGCCCATTAAATTTTTCAATAAACTTTTTTATAAAATAATGTTTGGGTCATGTCCAATAAATATTTTGCATGTGGCCCATGGTTTTTTAAATATTTTCTTCTTTTAGCATATTTTATATTAGATGAGACTCTTGTGTTGTCATGCCAAAAAAATTCAATCAAATGTCTTGTTCTTTCAACTAATACCTTATCTTTTCGTAGGAGTCTACCGCTAAACACCTAACAATTGTGAGTAAAAGGTCATCAAGCCTTGTTCTTCTTTTTATGGCATTTATTAGAATTTTCTTATTCAAATTTAAGGATGTCCTTGTTTAACTAAGAAATCGAACTTTATATGTTGACTTACTATAGATTTTGTTATTACTCGCCTTGTGACATTACTATCTTTTTTTTTAGTTGTATTGTTTATTGTATTAAATATATTTTTTTCTATTGTATTATTTTTTCCCTCCATATTACTTGTTCTTAACCCTAAATTATGCATGACAAGGTGTATTTTTTGCATATTCATTAATGGAACAAATAATTCACATCATTTTATATAGCTTTTATTCTGAAATGCATAGTCACACACACGTTGAGCATGACGTTGCACTAATTTTTTGACATTTTACCTTTGATGTGATCTATTATTTTCTCATTTCTTTCAACCAAATATTTTGGTATTCGTCGCATTATCCTTGAGAATGTGGGTCGAGGAGTTATATTTTGTATTAATATTAGAGTGTTGGCTAGGTACATTAGACCCTATAGGGGAAGTAAATTCCTCTTCATTAGAAGAGAGATAAATTGGGATCATTACTTGATGTTGATCATCATCATGCTAAAAAAATTCATTATGAATGGATATTTCATTATATTGTGTTTCATCACTAAATACAAATTCATGTATTACATGTTCTAAATTTTGAATTTCATCAGTCAACAGGGATTAAGTTTTTTTATCTCATTTGAAAACATGTCTAAATTAAATTCCATAAAATTGGGCATATTATTTTCATTTGAAATATTATCTGGTGTGGAGAAAGTACATTCACCTTCCCTAGAAGTTGTTATGGATGCTCTCCTATATGCTTGTCTTTTTATTTCTTTTTCTCTCTTCACTTCAATTTTTTTATTTGTTAGTCCCTTAATTCGTCTTTTGCGACGACTACCTGACCCCATTACTTCTCTTTACTGACACAAGTCCAAATCTAAAATAAAATTTAAAATAATTTATACTGATTGAGACAAAGTGAATGAAAAATTTATAGAATTTGTAGTGTCAATAGTAAAAATGAGCTTGATATTTGTAAAATGCAAAATGAATGAGTAAATTTTATGGACATGTAAGCTCAATTTTATACCAAAGGGGTCCGACCCTAGCCTAAACCCTGTCATGAACCAATCTATTTGATTTTTAAAAAATTATCTTTTTTGTCTTTCTTGTGTCATTGTCAATTTTTTTTCCAAGTGTCTTTAAAATTCTTTCCAAGTTTGTTGCTGCTGCTCAGAATTCTGCTAATGGAAGATGGGGACGAAAGCCTCAGGCCCCTTTGTCGCCTCCGCCACTTGCTACCAGGTTCATTGTTGTTGCTTAAAGAAGTTGTTTGTTATTTTGTGCTTTATCCTTTTTTTGGTTGTTAGTGCACACATATTAGATCTGTTGGCCGGTATGACCTTCTAGTTGCTTCTACTACTTTCTCGAGGTTTTTTAGCCCGGTGTGGTTTTTTGGGTATGACTTTTCCACCCATCTTTTTTGTATCATTAGCTATATTTTATTTTGTAAAGTCTTTTTTATTTAATAAAGTGTGCTTTTCAATCAAAAAATTCTTTCCAAATTCAACTATTGTTATTTTCAGATAAAAATAACGCTTTAAGCTCTATTTTTATCCCCCATTATCCAACATTTATCTAGAAAATGAGAAAGAAAATTAAAAATTTGGACAAGAAACTTAGTGTCACCACCATGTTGCTACTTTTTTATCACCAAGACATTGATTGGACAAGATGAAAGCATATAGCGGACAAAAATAGAAAACCATAAATTACTAAAACTATTACGGAAAAAATGATCTTAGAAAGAGCTCTGATACCAAATAATATGACACTACAATGAAGTAGAACTAAAGTATAAAGATCAAAAATAATGTTGCAAATGAATGAAAAAAGATTATATTATATAAAAACATAGAGCAAAATTGCATTACAATATTGTTGGCCTCTTCGAGGGGGCAACTTGCTTCGAGCGAACTCAATATAATATAATTTGTGAAAATCTTTCCATCAATCTAGACTTTTTATTTATACTAATTTTATTCTAGCTAACCACTACTTCTCATGCATGTATGATTATTACAATTAGTTTAGAGGACAACTTACAAAGCATATGCCTCCGTAGCTTTTATTAAAAACAATAATTAGAATTAAAGAGTTGGGATGAAGGAGTCCTAACATGGAGAGATGCCCATCTAATACAAGATACTCAAGACATGCAAGTAATCAAGATATATATATATATATTGTAAGGCTATATATCATTGCAAAAAAATAATTACAACAGATAACGATTACAAAAAGTGATGGTTACAAGAATGGTGCATCTTCTACCCAAATGACGATTCGACTTCTTACAGGGGTAACAATTGAACTTCCAAATATGCAATATGTTGATAGATGTTTTGACATGGTATAAGCTCAAGAAGTGCCAATTGATCTAACAAGATATGGTACATAGTGTCAATGTGGTCGTTGAGTCATGTGTAGATTTTGAGTGTTTCGTGGTATGCATCTTGACATTGCAAAAGTGCGCAAGGATGTCAAGGAGGTTGCACGAGTGTTGTGCACTACTACAATGATGCACAATATGCACAATAATGCACGAACATGCACAGTATGCCTCTAAGTTTTGTAGAAGCTCACAAGGGTGCATAGTTTCCAAAGATGATACAAGTTGCAACAAAAGTTCACACATTGCATGGGATGCATGATGTGCAATACGCATAATTTTTCCTTAGTGTTTTGCATCAACTCAAAGTGTTCCAATCAAGTTGAGAAATGCCTAATAGAAGTGCTAGGATGTTGGTATGATGGTGCAAAGGCTTGTGTATAGATCAACTTATGAACAAGTTCCTAGTGTCATGCACCACCTTAAGGTGTGCCAGTCGAATGGAGCATCTAAGTTATTCCGATGGCGCAAGCCAATATGAAGTGGTGCAATACTGCCCTTGTTACCAAAGTGCAAGAATGCTATTTTGTGCAGTGTTGTGGAGCATCACAAAGGTGTTGATTGATCCTATGCAACTCTATGAGGTGCCGTGAAGCCCTATGAGACAATGAGGTGTAGGTTGCACGTCACAAAGGTTATGGCCCCCTGTGTGGAACTAAACAACTACACTAGTCTACTTATTTTGGGAATGCTTCAGATCATGCAAATGTGTTGCAAAATACTTGGTAAGTGTCAAAATACCGACAAGAGTACCACAATGAGAAGGTAGTCTTGTGGAACCCTTCTCTTGCTCAAATCAAAGCTACGAATTCTAGCCTTCCTAATAGTAGACAAACCACAAGCATTACTTGGATAGGAAGGAACAATGACATTGTAACTCTTACAATTACCTTAACCATCTCATTTCGATTCACATTTCACCCACTTACACACTGAATCGCATTGCTAACAACACGCCCCATTTGAGTATATATTTTAACTTTTTTATTTCTTTTATATATAATTAATTTCATAAATTTTTATGATAATAATAATAATAACTTTTTTTTTTATGGACAAATTATTTATACAAATAAATGAGATTTATACATAACCTTTCCAATCCTCATTTTCGATTGAGTTAACATTGCAATAACCGGCCTACACATCCTATTGATAACCACCACCAGCATATCCTCGTAGCTGGCCTTGATTCCTAAGCTCCTCGAGGCATCTCACATTAACCTAGGCTTACTCATTTTGTGCAATGAAGGTATTACTGCCCTAGGGGAAAGGTCCCAGTAGTGGTGCACCCTAACTTTGGACAGCAAATTAACGTGCCATAACATCATAGTAGACTCCGAAATTTTTACCCATTTTAATATGTTGTCGTAATTACTTATAACTAAGGTTTCAAGGTCTAACTCATTATAAATTTTACGATATAATCAATTTTATCACGAGAGGTCATAGAATGTATTTTTTAAACCTATGACCAAAACTTAAGCTTTGGAGTACCAATAGCTTTGCATTAGAGTATCAATACTTGAATCGTACTTGTCAAGATATGATTGATTATTTTTAATTTTATAGAGTAAATGTTGAACAAGTATTAGATACTACATACACCACTACTGGTGCACTATAATATTTATGCACACCAATATGTTCTAATTAATGGAGCACCCGTGAACAAAAACCTTGTTCCACCATTGGTAGGTGCACCACTACTGGAAACTTTCCCCTAATCCAGGGAGTGAAATCTGCAAAATAACCATGGAATTTTGTACATTTAATATTCTGACAGCACTTTCTGAAAGGATATAATGTGTATAGAGGCACAGATTTTGAAGAATGGCTTAGCAGAATCTTGGAAGAGCAGAAATATTGAATACTGAATTCATTCAAAATAGACAATGGGCAGTAGATGACATTATGTTCCACAAAGCTCACAGCTGAGATGAAACAATCCCATTACCTAACAGAAACATAGTATCTTTGGGGTAGCCAATGAGACTGTCTTCTAATTTCAATGGTTAAACGTACTTGAGCTGAGTACTACTGTATGGGTGAGTTCCCAGGAAGTCCTGTTTACAGAGTCCAAGTCCCAACCGTGATGATTGGTGCTATGGGATGTAGCTTATTTCACTAGTTTCTATCCCACTGGGGAGTTTCACCTGCTGCAATAAGTGCCAAATGAGCTGTTCAACTTGAGACAGATAGGTCATATAAGAAGTGAGTACTTGCACGAAAGGGGTTATTGACGAAATACTGCAGGCACTTAATCCTGAAATGATAAAGAAAATTGTTGCAACTAAGAAAATCCAATTGCTTGAAGAATAGGTATATATTCAATTGAATGAGCATGACTTTACATAGAGATGAAACCCATCATGATAAGCCAATGCCCACTCGGGAGGATAGACCCTCTTGCCAGGTGTGCAGAGGTAACAGAAATTGAGTATAATTGGGCAGAGGGCGGGCCATGAGTAGTGAACCCGCCCCTGCATTAGTGAAATCCCTGCATCTCTGGGATTGCGTGCAAACCAGATGCAACCAGAGCCGTAGCTCAAAGGGGTGAAGTACAGTGAATGTAGGGAGGTCCCCAGGTGGTCAAGATTAGATTTCAGAGGATGTTAAGAAGCCTGTGTAAGTATTGTCTCCTAGGCATCACCTGCTCAAAAACAATTATTACTAAACCAGGCTGTGTTAACCTGGAAAACAATACTAACTAGTCCTTAACATAAACTAGTCCTCAACATAATTAAGATGCTTAAATATATTGATAACACTTCATACTATTTGTAATACATGCCATGTGTAGACGCCACCCTATTCCGGCATTTCCCCTGCTTGATGCTACCATGGTTGCCTGTGGCTAACCTGATGCTATGCCATGCCTCTGAAGCTGGCACTAAAGTCCTCTGTGAACAGTTGCCTCCTCCATAAGCAGTATCTCAAAAAATCTCCTGCAATATGGTACTTCTTTCCTTTGTTGACAGGTCCAAGACTGTAATGAGTGCTTTTGGATGCAACTGTGTGAGTGCTTTTGAATCAATATTTAGCGTCACACTCTGTGAACCATCATCAAGATGAAAATGATAATAGAATGAGAATAGGTCCAAGACTGTTATGCAAAATGAATAATTACATTACACTGTGCTTGTGCCTGGATCTGTGGCCAGGTCTTATACCTCTGGGGGATACGTTTATCAAGATTTACAATCCGAACTTTCAAAAGCATTTAGTGTTGCTCCTTGAGCCTGCTCTCCTTTAGGAAAAGCTAATTCTGGGTATTCATGCAGTAGTTTTTGTTTTGAAGTTACCCAGTATGTAAGCCCTTCCTGAATCTTTTTCAGCAACCTTTGGAGCTTTGTAACATCAACTGCCCCTAATACTGCATATTTGTGCTCAGCCTTTACAGCATCTTTCAATGTATCCATCTCAACCTGAACATTGTTTTGCAGGTTGATGATAGATTCTATCTCAACTTTGAATGCCTGCCTTGCATTTTCCATATTAGACATTGCTGTCACTCTTTTACCCATTGCATCGTGAATTTTCTCCATTAGGTCCTGCATATGCTTATCTTTTTCATCGGCATCTGTCTGAGTAATCTCAAATTGCTGTGCAACAAACTTGAGCTCCGTCTCATACTTCTTAATCTCATGATCATGTTCTTTTAAGATAATGTCCCATTGGTGTGATATTCTGAAGAGTGTTAGGGCATCTTGTCTTGCTGTTTCCAGCTTAATTTGCGCTTGCTCCACATCTTTCAGCAACTTTTGTATTTCTTGCACCGATACAACCTTACTAGTTGTATGACAATCAATCACAGAATTTTGTCTAATTTGCTGTGTGTTAGGCTGAATAGCTGTTAGCACTAACAACTTTCGGACAACATTAGTCATTTGCTGTTCAGTGGGCAGGGATTTGTCCACATGCATATCAGGTCTTTTATCCTGAATCTCTTGAATCAGATCTTCCATTGCCTTTTGTAATTCCCCTGCTCTTTTATAGCCTTGGTAAATATCACTCTTGGCGCTGTCCTCCAAAGCTTTTCCTGCTACAAACTTGTCTTCTGGGGCTAATTTAGATAAGTGAATTGTAATGGTGTCTCCTTGAGAAGTTACTACCTTTATGTTTTCTTGACTCTGTTGAATAAGCGGTGGTACTTCTGTTTCTTGGCCTTTCTGATTTGATTCCCCAGTTACAGGTTTGTTTTCTGTAGCTATTGATGAACATACATAGTCAATAGTCTTTAGTTTCTCGCGTTCTGTATCATTATTTTTCTCCTCTTTTGTATTCATGTCTGTTTCTTGGGTAGATGTATTGTAATGAGAAAATGGTGCCGGTAGGGGAGGAACCTGCAATGCTGCTGATACAGAACTTGCAGAGGGAGCACTCATCGACACCAACGTGCTCAATGGGTGCTGCTCTTTCTTTAAAAACTGACCTGATCTAGCCCTTTTCTTGATTCTTTCTTCCCTAATAATAGCAATATCGTGCTGCCCAATCCCTGATCCGGACTCATTTGGGTCTGTCTCAAGTTTGCCTGTCTTATTCACCAAATTATTCTCACCCTCATTCTTTTTACTCTCAGATTTAGCCCTGGGTTCTGTAGGCCTTGAACTAGTGGTGCCAGCCATGGCCGATGGGGCAGAGGTCCTAACAGAGTTGCCAACAGACATAGACATAGCAGGAACTGTGCCGGTACCTGTTGCAGCAATGATTGCTGGCTCTGCTTTTTCCAGAAGCCACTTGATTGTTTCCCCATCCGTTTTGTGACCCAGCTCCTTTGTCAACTGAAAAACCCTCGCTGCACAGGCAGCGGGCATTCTGATCCTTCTTCCTCTTCCGTCCACCTTTATATGCCTGTCTTTGTTTGAGTTGCGCACTGCCTTCTTCGCAGATAACAATGGCTCCTCATCCTTCTGCTGCTCATCTTCCATCTCTTTTTCCTGTTTCACATCAACAAACGCAGAGATTCCCTGGTCCATACTACTGTTCTCATGAAAAGCAGAATAAAAATTTAATGGGTTCCCAATTCCACTAGATCCATGCATGGCGGCCATGATGATCCCACACTCATATTTCTTTCCTTCTGCTGCTGTTCTTCACTGTTCCCATGCTACTATCATCCATATGAAACTCAAAACAGACGATTTGTTTTCAAGATATTATATTTTTCTTAGGTTTCTGATGACCAATTTAGTTAATGGATTTAAATAGTCAGTAGATCCCTATATTTAACCAACCCAATTTACATTCAATCACAAAAAACTAACAAAATTAGAAATCTGTTACCATGATGGTAGCTACAATTCATCCACGAAATCGGCTACTGTTCCCCCAATCTTCAGACTTCTTTCAAAAACCTCCATGGAAGCACCGATTTCTACCTTTTCTGGACATCATGTGGGTGATACTACTACTGACTACTCCAAACACTTATGGATTATTGCTCCAACAGCCATTGAGGGCGTATAAGACCATGGAAAACAACCATGCACCCACAAATATGAAAAAATATATGTATATATGGAAATTCTGTCAACAAATTCTTGTACCATAAAAAGTTGGCACACTTGGCCTTTCTCTGTCAAACAGAATAAACAAAGAAACAACAAAAAGTTACGTGGGGCAAAACAAAAACATTTTTCAGGTCTGTTTGTGGCACTTTCAGGAATCACAGCTATCATGTTGCATCTTGGGAGGTACGTTGTCCGGTCTTCACTCCACCCAGTTAGCAATTGCAGGTATAAATATACAGTTTTATATCATATGTGAAGGTATGATTGAGATTCAGATTAGATTCTGTTAGTACATTTTATCAACTTTATATTTAAGATCATTAAGTGTAATTTAGAACGGTTGGTAAGATATAAATTTATTGTAAAATTAGTAATTATTATTAAAGTATTTTATTAAAGATATTGTAGAGTTGCTCCTATGGTTATACTTCAAGGGTAAGTCCTTGCAACGGAGATCACTAGGTCACATGTTTGAACCTTGATTGAATCACGAGCGTCAGGTGGGGCATTGACGTAAGCCCAAGGGATTACTCCGTTGGACTTGCCCCATAATAATGTGCCTAAGTGTCTGCCAGGTCGAAATGTTGTTAGATACCCTCGGTTACCATTAAAAAAAAGATATCATGATGTTTCAATCACATTCTCCAAATAAAAAGAAATTATGCTTCATAAGTATTTTACCTATAATAGAAAACCAAAAGATGAGGGGAAACATGAGTCTTTATTGTTTGAAAACCCTCGTCATCAGTGTACCCATGTATCTATTGTTATTAACCCTCCTTGTAAGTGCTCTCAGCGATGGAGAAATTGTCATATATGTAATACAAACAAAAATTATATGAAAGAAGATATGTGTCCATCTGAGCTAAAGTTAGGCTCTGATAACGAGGTTCCCTCAATCACCCTGATGTAATGTGATCCAAAAAAACATGTCTCCTTCAAAACTAAAAATAAGGAAACCATCAATGTCACTTTCCACTATGATAGGGTTGGACCATCTGGACACCTTCAAGTTCTTTTCCCATGTTAAGAAATCCTAGGTGTTGGTCATGGTTGATCCAAGAAGTACACTTAATATTCTAGATAATATATAATTCCATAGACTAGGTCTGACTCAATGTGCAGCTCAATAACTTGGATAGGAGGTTCGGAGATAAAAAATCTAGATATGATGGATTGATATGAATTGCTTAGGGTACATGTGTATATATAGGCTAATTTGAATTCAAATCTAGACACATTCGCACATAGGCCAACCATGAAAAAATTAGGAACAAATAATTAAGGCATGATAAATCAACACAAGGCACAAAGGAGCCCACAAAAGCCACTTGACCATTTTTGGCACGAGTCGGGGAAAAACTACAAAACAAAGATCAAGTTGAATTGAGGATAAATGTTAGGAATCTAGAACAACAAACATGCTCTGATCCACTCGTTAGGATCTTGCTCCTCAGAAAGAGCACAGTATGATTACCAAATATATAAGCAATTGAATATGCGGAAATAACCAGAAACACAAGTAACTAGAATTCACCAATAGCACAGAATATGAGAGACAATACACTATTTTGTATTAACACTATACAGAAAAGAATACATCAAAGAGCCGCCACACTCTTTCACCTTACAGAGATTCGCCACACCTCAAGTGTACAGTAATTCTTCTCACACACACTCTCCTACACAAAAAACGGTCCCAACAACCAACTCACACACAGAATTGGTGTTCACCTCACCAACCAGTCAGTAATAACCCTACCGGTACACCAAGCACTCTATAGCACTTCAAGCTGATCTCTCATGAACCTGCAACCTGCAATTCAAAGACCAAACTTACATGTAGATCACCAATGAGCTTGCAACAACCTGCAACTCATAGATCTTACAACTAGAAGGAACTCTTCCTTTCTATCTCATGCCTTAAACAATACATGCCAATGGGTCTATAAATAGATCCCTAACTCAAACACTAACTTAGACTCTTAATTTAGACAATTATCCTCGTAGCCCAAGACTCTGGGTGGTCTTGACATGCAAACTCATCGTTCACTTAACTAACTGTCCGTGAAACGAACACTTCGGGAACACACAGGCGACCGACGCCGGTCCCTGCTGGTCTGGTTCTGCCGACGTCGGCCGACTTCCTGCCGTCGCCGGTGGCCTTCTGCACTGGATTCTGCCGACGTCGGTCATGCTGCCGACGCCGGTTCCTGTAGAACTCAGCAACCATCTGTTCCTAGTTTGCAAAGGTTGAAGCTTTTAGCTCCACAACCTAACAATCTCCCACTTGGAGATAAACAGCTGCAACCTGTACCTGTACCTGTACACCGTCTAGTTTGTTTCTTGGCTTTGTATCCCTCCTCAAGATCACTCTTGAAGACCAACCACCACAAAATCCGTGATGCAAAATCTGTCATCCAAATTACCTGCCACATCCGTATCTACAACCATGTAGAAAAAGAACTTGACCCTGCATAGCATGTGCACCTGCTGCTGGTCCCACTAAACTGCCCTTCAGTATTACTCTTCCGGATTGACTCCAAACTTGTGACAACTCCCACTGCTTGGGAAAACTCAGGTTTAGTACATGCCATGCACTCAACCTCATTATGTGAATCAAGACCCCTGTTCTATGAACTGTCTAACCATCGGCGTGCTAACCGGTTTCACACAATCATCCTGAAACAAAGTCAAAAAGACCTCCATGTCTCTAGAACACACTCATGCCAAAGAATCTTGCTGCTCCCAGATTCTCCATGACAAACCCCTGAACTAGCTTTACCTTTAGTTCAGAAATACCTGTATATGTAACCCTGCAACAAGCACATCATACAAAAAATAGAATAGTGTAGCTAATACTATCCAACCTGGTAAAGAGAAACACAATGATCAAACCTCCATTGCCCTGCAGCTAAAACAAGATCAAATACCCTGATCTTCCAACTCACGTATCCATTTCCGCTCTTCTTCATCCTCAACATCCATTCGTCTCTCAGTGCTTACTTCCAGCTGGCAACACTACCCAAAACACCTGTTTGGTTCTCCTCCAAGGAATCACATCCTCATCCATGCCAAGCTCCCACTGTTTTCTGGATCTACCTGTTCTGCTTCTTCAATAACTTCCTGGTCCTATGCCATAAGTGAGCAACAAGTAGTGTAAAGAAGGGAAATGACGAATTTAAGAACTTACTTACACCTTCAGTCCTCCAAATGGGTGCTTGAGACTCCATGACAACTCGCTGTCCACCCAAAATTCGTCTCAGTAACCGATGCCGGTCACATCTCAGTCTACATCCGACCGATGTCGGTTCCTGCGACTGCCTCCTGCCGACGTCGGTTTCCCCTGGCCGACGCCGGTCGCTGTTTGCCCCGAGTCACCGACGTCGGTCTTCACATAGCCGACGTCGGTCCCTGTCTGGACACCGACGCCAGTTTTCCTGCCGACGTCGGTCTCTGTGTTTTTCTTGTGAGACCTGACTTTTTCCCGCGAGCTCTTTTTGGATCAAAACCTTGTCCAAATCACCCTTGCTCTGCTCAGAATTCCTCCGCACCTTATGCTGAACTCTGTCCGTCACTTTCTCCTTGAAAACCAAGGCTTTCCCGTTCTTGTCACTAACATCGGATTCCTCAAGAAACCTTACCTTCTTCTTCTGCATACAGAAACCACGATCCATGCCTTCCAAATCCGAAAGCATACTCTTTGACTCAAGAACCAGCATCTCCTTCTTATCTATGTGACCAAGCCTATCAAGCCACATCTCTGAATCTACAGCTGAAGTAGATAACCCAGAAAGAGAATCAGTAAAACAAGTAGATAGATAAAGCGTACCTACTTTCTTACCTCTAGCTATAACAAGTGTACCCTTAGTAACCTTCCAAGAGTCCGCTGTGAGAGTTACTGTGCAACCCTCTTCACCCAAACTTCTAACCGAAATCAGATTCCGCTTCAGAACTGGGACATGCATGACCTCCTTTAACACCCATGTGTCACCTGTCTGCAATTTCAGCTTCACTTTGCCTTTGCCAATAATCTGACAAGGCTTACCATCCCCTACACAAATTTCTCCAAAGTCTCCCTGGACATACTCATGAAAAAATTCTCTATGTGGAGATGCATGAAAAGAGGCACCATAATCTAATACCCAAGATTCTACTTTATCCAAAGAACATACCAGAGCATCCTGTGCAATGTAGCCTGCAACATCTGCTTCTTCTCCATGTTCTTCATGATGATCTTCACCCGATCTGCAATCTCTCTTTAAGTGCCCTTGCTTTCCACATTTCCAGCAGGTTATTCTGCCATACCTGGACTTGGATCTCTTGCCTGTCTTCGACCTTGATCTCCCACGCTCTGTCCTCTCTCTTGGCCTTCCTCTTCCTTCAACACTCAAAGCATTTCCAGATAATTCACCTGTGCTTTTCCTGCGTATCTCTTCATTCAAGATTACACTCACAACATCATCCACTTTTAAGACTTTTGAAGGAGACACAGTATTAGAAACTGCCATTACCAAACCTTCCCAACTTTCAGGTAATGAACACAAGATTAAGAGAGCTCTAAGTTCATCATCAAATACAATATTAACTGAACTTAACTAGTTTACCAAACCATGGAAATCACTAAGATGGCTATGAATAGATCCACCTTCCAACATTTGCAAATTAAATAAACGCTTCATAAGAAATACCTTGTTTGAAGCCGAGGGTTTTTCATACAAATTTGCCAAAGATTTCATCAACTCCACCGTTGTCTTACACTGTGATAAGCTGGAAATCACAGATGAATCAAGACTCAATCTAACAGATCCCAGAGCCTTCCGATCAAGAACCTCCCATTCTTCATCTTTCATATCCAAGGGTTTGCTAGCAACCCCACCCAACGGTAAGTACAAATCTTTCTGATACAGATAGTCCTCAATCTGCATCCTCCATAATTGGTAGTTCTTGCCATTAAAATTTTCCATTCGTAGTTGACTTCTTTCTGTCATTGCTCAACTCCCACTCAAACAGAAACCCTGTGAGTAACCTGTAATCAAAACACACTACCCAGATCTACACCAATCTGTTAGTATCCCAACCAAAAGCTCTGATACCACTTGTTAGTGGTATCAAGCTATGAGCTAACAACCTTGCTCTGATACCACTTGTCAGGAATCTAGAACAACAAACATGCTCTGATCCACTCGTTAGGATCTTGCTCCTCAGAAAGAGCACAGTATGATTACCAAATATATAAGCAATTGAATATGCGGAAATAACCAGAAACACAAGTAACTAGAATTCACCAATAGCACAGAATATGAGAGACAATACACTATTTTGTATTAACACTATACAGAAAAGAATACATCAAAGAGCCGCCACACTCTTTCACCTTACAGAGATTCGCCACACCTCAAGTGTACAGTAATTCTTCTCACACACACTCTCCTACACAAAAAACGGTCCCAACAACCAACTCACACACAGAATTGGTGTTCACCTCACCAACCAGTCAGTAATAACCCTGCCGGTACACCAAGCACTCTATAGCACTTCAAGCTGATCTCTCATGAACCTGCAACCTGCAATTCAAAGACCAAACTTACATGTAGATCACCAATGAGCTTGCAACAACTTGCAACTCATAGATCTTACAACTAGAAGGAACTCTTCCTTTCTATCTCATGCCTTAAACAATACATGCCAATGGGTCTATAAATAGATCCCTAACTCAAACACTAACTTAGACTCTTAATTTAGACAATTATCCTCGCAGCCCAAGACTCTGGGTGGTCTTGACATGCAAACTCATCGTTCACTTAACTAACTGTCTGTGAAACGAACACTTCGGGAACACACAGGCGACCGACGCCGGTCCCTGCTGGTCTGGTTCTGCCGACGTCGGCCGACTTCCTGCCGTCGCTGGTGGCCTTCTGCACTGGATTCTGCCGACGTCGGTCATGCTGCCGACGCCGGTTCCTGTAGAACTCAGCAACCATCTGTTCCTAGTTTGCAAAGGTTGAAGCTTTTAGCTCCACAACCTAACAATAAATGGATGGACCCTGATGTAGACCATTGATAGATTCGGAGGTGTTCATGGGAAGATGCAAATGACACAAGGATATGAAGGGTCCAATATGAAGGGAAAGTGTACCAATAAGATACAAATGTAATAAATTGAGAAAAGTGCACAAAACATGAAAAAGACATTACAAATACATGACTTGTACATGTTAGGGTGTTCACATTATTAACTCTTTAATAATGTAAATATTATTAGTTAAACAATATTATGTAAATAGGTTTGTGTGGTATATTATTGTTATAAATAACAACAATATTATACGGGAGAGTTTTATTAAGTGAGAGTTTATAGGGATCTTGGGATCCCCATATATAGTGTTTGCACTTCCTATATAAGTGCCTTGTAATGTTTCGAATGAATATAGTGTGAAATTTATATTATCATTCTTTGTCTATCCTTTGTTGGTGTTCTTTCTGTTGTATAACTCTAATTTTTACCAATATCTGGTATCAAAGCAGGTTGGCCATTAAATATGAGAGTCATTTGCAAATAAAATAGCCATGTGGAAAGTCTATGTGATTGATTGTTGTTCTAGACTTAGTTGTCTAGTGGATGTGCATAGTCCTGCAACGAATTAGATATTGAGGTATTTGGCATTGCAATAAATCAATCTCAGATTTGGATCGATCTATGTTGATTCGCATCAGTAGAGTTATAAATCTAGCTATTCTACCTGTTGCTTTGTGTGTCAGATCTCGACAAAGACGTCAACTACAAATTGTCTTACAATTTGCGTAATTTTGATAAGAGACATCATAGTTGGATATATTGAAATTCAAGACTTTTGCATTGATATTTGGAATTACAATGTCAAAACCTGAGGTTGTATTTACCAAACATGCATAGCTGTTTGCTTGCTATGTAAACAAATACTTGCTCGCCATCTATGAAAGTTAAATAAACATTGAACATCACAGAGTTATGATAGTTTTTCTTTGAATTGTATAGCACATTGGAGTTCAAATATGTATTTATTAATGTATTTTCTTTGAAACATTCAACCTTCCAAATGGCTTTCCTCAAATGTTCGAGTTCGGTCTACATTTTGATGTCTTGATCACACATCTTTTGGCATATTCATGCATTCCCAATGAACGCAGATCCTTCGTCAACATTCAACTCACTCCAAAGCCATGACTCTTTCTAGTTTGTTTCAACCACTTGGATATTTTCCCATGCCATTGCATAGTTTTTTAAGGCAAGCTACCCTGGATGATTTGCAATTAGCTGGTAAGTTCAAATCCATTTATTTACATTTATGTGCCTCTATGAATTGGATATTTCTTGTGCCATCCATTTGTATTGGATTGACATTCTTAGCACTATGAATTTCAAAGTGAGCAAGATCTTACCCGTCGTGGTGTAGTATACAAGCACCTGATCTACACAAGACCTCTCAGCCTATTGTGGAAGCTATCAACAATCTTGTGCATCGGCTCATGCAAGTCAAAAAAATGATTTATGCAAATCATGTCATAAGTCAGTCATATAAGTCTTTAGTTTTATCTTGTGTAGTATTTATTTATTTATTTATTGTTTTAGGTTGGATGAC
Source organism: Torreya grandis (assembly GCA_037957365.1). Classification (NCBI taxonomy): domain Eukaryota; kingdom Viridiplantae; phylum Streptophyta; class Pinopsida; order Cupressales; family Taxaceae; genus Torreya; species Torreya grandis. Next base: position 692,670 of record JARHVA010004621.1, read on the forward strand.
TTTGTTGTATAGGTTTAAGTTCTAATTTATTGTCTTGCATTCGAAGTGAATGTTATATGCTAAAAATATTAAAAATACAATGATGTGTCCAATAATAATATAGGTTTATTGTTTATCATTTAAGTTAAATGTTATAATAAGTCAATAGTTTAAAGGTCTTAAGTAGGGTCAAAGTTACCATTCTATGTCATACTTGAGTCAAAATAAAACATTTGTCAAAAGTATCAGAGTCTTATTGTGTCAAAGTGTCAATATTAAAGTCCTTATTGGTATAGTCATTATCTATAATCATTTTGTCAAAAGTCATATTTTGTAAAGGATGCATTATCAATGGAAATTGACATTTTGTTTCAAGTCTAAGATCATAATGGATAAAATGAGAAAAAAGAAGAGAAAAAGAAGGTAGAGCAAAATGAAAATAACTACAAAATATATATATTTAAAAGTGTTGAAACAGGTGTACCCAAATGTTGATATTTATAGCAAAGATATGTGTATAATGAATTCTTTCATTAACAATATCTTTGATAAATTGGTTCAAGAGGCATCCAAGCTCGCTCGTCACAACAAGAACCCAACTATTACATCCAGGGAAATCTAGATAGATATATGTCATGTCTTGCCACAAGAGCTTGCTAGACATATTGTTTTTGAAGGTACCAAGGTTATCATTGAGTTTCCCAGCTCTTAAGTAACAAATAATTGGAGGTCAGACGCAACAAAGGTAGGAAGTTTCAGAGCCTCATGTTAGCCACTAGCAATGGGGCCACTTTTGCTTTAATGGTGTATTTAGTTTCAAATTTATGTGATAAAAATAGATGATGTATACATGTTCACATTTTTAATAAGTGAATTGAAAATTCCTCTATAACTTCTCTGAATATGTGATAGTGAAGAGAGCTAATAACTATACTGCACATCATGATGTGGTTTGAGGTAAGCCACTTCCAAAACCATTTTTTGTGGTTGTTGCTAATTCAATTGAAAACCATATCATTTTGGTTGTTGGTAAGCCATATGTAAAACCATCATTAAGGTTTGTGATTGTCTTGTGAAAATCATCAAATCATGAGTATAGGTGCAGATATGGGATAGATATGTTTTCCCGTGTTTACATTAATGGGGTGCAGACTAGGGATTAATAATGTTCACAACGGGGTGAATGTTAGGGTGTTCACATTATTAAGTTTTTAATAACGTAAATATTATTAGTTAAACAATATTATGTAAGTAAGTTTGTGTGGTATATTATTGTTATGATTAACAACAACATTATATAGGAGAGTTTTATATAATTAGTTGGTTGTTTAAGTGAGAGTTTATAGGGATCTTGAGATCTCCATATATAGTGTTTGCACTTCCTATATAAGTGCCTTGTAATTTTTTGAATGAATATAATGTGAAAATTATATTATCATTCTTTGTCTATCCTCTATTGATATTCTTTCTATTGTATAACTCTATTTTTTACCAATAATACCAAAATTAGATGTCTACATTATGTCCCACTTTGATGTGCATGCTTTTATGCATATCAAAGTAAAATAAAAATAAGCGCATACCCAAACATTAATTAATAGGGATAGAAGATGGGATTAGTATATATTTAGAATGAATAACCCACATTCCAAAGTGTCAACAACTAAAATGTGCCTGCAAGCGAATATGAATGCATGCAAGTAGATCAATGTCTCTCTAAATTGGTGTTAATTTAACAAAATAAAATAAATAAAATTGGAAATAATCAAAACAATGAATACATATAGTGGTATGAGAACTTGTAGATGCTTAAATCTAGATTTATATATTAAACTAGTCTTGTACACTTGACAAATATTTATCAAGGTGTTTTAATCATTTAGGGTTTTACTATGTATCTTTCCAAAAATAGTAAATACAATGAAAAGATAGACTTATTTGGATATACACAAAGTTTCTCACATATCTGAATATTGGAGATGACTGAGCAGACAAAGAGGAATATTTCATCTGTAGACTATTTTTTGAGATCTAGCTTAAGAAAATAGTGCCCCCCTTAGGACATTAGTGCAATGTGGTGCTAATTTCCAAACCTGGTGCTAGTGTCCCTCCTGTAGTGTATGTCTTTGTAACTTTCAGAGAAGTTGTGGTAGTTCATAAGGGTCTTTTAGGTGATAAATATCGTGTAGGGGCTCGTCTGTATCACTATTTCAGTCGATTCTTCTTTAAAACCCTGATGAATACCTGCACACATGAAATAATGAAATAATCAAATGTAAAAGAAAATAAAAAACTAGGTTGTGGGATGTTACAATTGCACAGATTGGAACCCCTATTGTCTTGATTGTTATCTACATTAACCCCAATGATAGGGGTCTTAGATTGCATGTAGTTCTCACTTAGGAAATGTTCACCATCAACTTGCATGATATGCTAGGCTAAATTTTTCTTAGGCCCTTCTTTGATCAATCATGCAAATGTTTAGGTGTGAATGTTGAATAATATGTGGAGTATTTGAGTTGTACTATTTATTGATTTTATTTAATAAGTGCCAAAATAGTAAGTGATAGATGTAAAATGACTTGTGAGGCTCTTTATATAGGAGGATATTTGTTTGGAATATAATACCTTGTTCGTTGGATGACATGTCATGAAAAAGATATAAAAAACTTAAGAGAAGGGTCACGAAGGGGTCATGACTCAAACACGGGTGAAAAGGCCCATCAAACATTGAAGGGAAAAGTGTAGTAGCACCATGTGGAACTATTATCTTTAAAATGGCACAAATGTCCAAGGGCTTAGAACAGAGCAAAAATCAAGGATGATAGGCTAGGGGCCCCTAGGATTGGTAAAAGGTAGCCAATGATTGTTGGGAGTGACAAAATAGTGAGAAAAAGGAATAAAAAAGATCAAAATACTCAAGGTGACCATGCGAACAAGGACTATAACAATCACTAAGACTCTTTATGTGAAAGAGAAACAAAAGACATAGTACTTATGGTTGCTTGACCAAATTAGGGTGTTTACTTTTTCCCCCCTTTTATTTTTGTAATGCAATGAAATGGAAATACTAGAGTAAAAGAAAATAGAAATGCATGTATGTACTTACCTGTGTGAATGTAATCCATATTTTTCCCACTTCTTGGCCAGAGAAGTGGATGAGAACTGGAGTGAGATATATGAAAGGAAGCATATACTATAAATGCCCCTATTCTGAAATTGATTATGTATGCTGAATGCATGGAGAAATAAGGATCGCTTGCCCCCACTCTGAATCCAAGTAATGTGAACTGAAGGTGTGGAAAAACAAGGATCACTTTCCCCCACTCTAAATTTGAGTAATGTGAACTGAAAGTGTGGAGAAATAAGGCTCACTTGCCCCACTCTGAATTTGAGTCATGTAAACTAAGTCTGGTGTGATGTTATGGATCAACCATTGCATATAGCCCTATGATCCAAACTAGGAACACCTGGTGACAATACTAGTGACGATACTGGTGAATCTAAAAATGGGAACCAAGAACATGTGTTATGCATCGTGCCCCCTAATCCTGATATCTGAGTGATATAGCTATGTATCTGAATATCTGAATGAACTGGTATACCTATGTCAAAGTTGTATATCTGCATGGAATGTATATCTAAATACTTGTATAGACTTGTGTATCTGGAAATCTAGAAATATGTAACTATGGATGCCTATGTAAACATGTGTAGACATGTGCATATGTATCTCTAAAACTCTATAACTCTGGATATCTTGTGTAAACCTGTGTGGACTTATATATCTGTATAGCCTATGTAATTGAGTTCCCATGTAAACTGATGTAGACCTGTATGTCTATATCTTTGAATAATCTATGAAACTAAATGCCTGTGTAAACCTATGTAGACTTGTATGTATGTATCTCTGAATAATTTATGAAATTTAATGCATGTGTAAACCTGCATAGACATATTGTCTGTATCTCTAAATAAACTATGCAATTGAATTCTTGTGTAAACCTGCATAGACCTGTATGTTTGTATCTCTAAATAAGTTGTGCAATTGAATTCTTGTGTAAACCTACGTAGACATGTATGTCTATATCTATAAATAAGTTGTGCAACTGAATACTTGTGTAAGCCTGTATAAACCTGTATGTTTGTATAACCTGAATAAATGGTGACTTTGGATACCTATGTGTCTAAAAATCTGAGTGTAACTCTATGTGTCTGAGGCAATGTATGCACATTTCCCCCCTTTTGGTGAGAGATCCAAGATTGTGATGAGCATATGTGAATAAAAGTGGTAACTATTGATTGTGTTGGTGTGTATTTGGTAATTTTATATTGTATAATGTTTGAATAATATATTGATTGTGTTGGAGTTTGGTAATTTATGTGTAGTTATATAGGTACTTGGTCTATTGTATAGGTAATAGAGTGTAATTATTTTTGTCATTTTGTATGATTGAAAATAATGAGAGGATTGGTTTTACCAATATGGGGTAGGTTATATTGGTATCAAGTCCCATTTGCAAGAAATAGTTTGCGAATCAGAGTTATGGTTCTCGAGATATAGAAATAACAAGATAGTTGTATTAATTAGCAAAATTGGTGCACAAGGTTAACCTTAATAGGGTGGCATATGGTAAGTTATGATTTTAATATGTCAATTTGAATCATTAACAATTCATTTGCATCATTTGAGTGAGAAGAAGTTTGAATCTGAGAGATTTGAGAGAGAGAAACATGTTGAGGAGACAAGATGCTAGGTTCTCACACTATGGGGAGGTCGAGGCACTTATTCAGGATGGGGAGGAGGTACACTAGGTATGGGACCCTAAATTTTCCTATTTTTTATCATTTTAGTTATCTGTATTAGTGATTTTGTTGGAAAAAGGTTTTTTTTATTTTGTAAAATGTGGCACTACTGTCATGTTCTGGGCACTAGTGTCTAGGATTTAGTGCTACTATCTAGAGTGTGGTGCTACTGTCTAGCACCACTATCCTCTGGGTAGCACTAGTGTCCTATAGGCCCCAAATATGGTGCTTAGCATTGATGACTAGTTTCTAAATTTTGTTGTTATTTTCTAGTAATAGATTTTGTTTCTCAGATGTCATATTTGGCTGAAATTTTTACAGGTTGATTCCCATATGAGGGGGTTTCATGTTGATCAGATGATGGAGACTATTTAGGGTTTGCCCTTGTTTGAGCTAGAGATAGATGTTCTTTATAGAGTAGGGTTGAGACATGTGGATTTCCTGGAACCTATGCTTTAGGATAAGCATATGATCACTACACTATGTGAGAGATGGAATCCAGATATGTGTACATTATGGTTGTCCACGAGGGAGATGACTATGATATTAGAGGATGTATATAAGATCCTATGATTACCAATTTCTGGGTAGTAGGATGTGTTGTAGGAGGCAACTGGTGTGCATGCTATACATAGAGCATCTATGTAATTTTATACTATGGTCGTGGTACTCATTACATAGGTAGTCAAAGTGATATATTATTGACCTTGATTATTTTGTCTGATGTTCTACAATTGCAGAGGTTTTTATTAGTACTACTATCATCATTTATTTTCATAGATGAGAGTGGTGTCTCCATTTCATGTAGGATGTATGAGATAGTATATGACATTGAGCATCATGGCACAATATATTCTTGGGGTTAGACTATGTTGGCTCATCTATATAGGGACCTGTACCATTTTACTCAAGAGATGAGTGGTGGAGGTATCATTACATTGACACTATTGCATCATTGGGCATACAAGCACATAACATTGAGTAGGCTAGTGGCACATCCATTGGATGGATGGTCTCACCCGTAGGTATTTATAGATAAATGGATTGGGATAGCATTTAACTGAGGCAGATTAGAGTGAGATTTTGGATACATGATCATTGGGATAATGTATATGAGTGGTTTCAGTATGAGAGGGTTACTCGGTAGTTTGGTGTCATACATGATATACCCCCAGCACTAGTAGTGTGATTGAGGAGTTCTCAAGCTCCTATGAGGCCAGTGAGTAGGCCTAGACCATCAATTATAGAGCTAGCTCCTATGTTAGTGATAGAAGAGGATCCATAAATTGAGGTACTATATGTGGATGATGTTGGGGTGATCGAGGCCTACTCGGCTTGGTGGAGTGAGCATAAGTGGGCACCTATATTCTCGAGAGATGGGATGGCTACATAATAGGTACTAGACATAGAGCCCTTAAGGGACGTGGATGGTAAGTTATATAACTTATTTATATGTTATGTGCAATGTTTGATCATGTGTTTTTGATACAATAATATTATTTTTAATTGTATGGAAACTTGTAGGTGTAAGAAAGGATGAGTATTGGGAGGTTACTATTGAGTTGACGCTTCATGAGTTGACACAACATATTTTATATGATGTTGTGGATGATGGATTGGTGAAGTGGGCCACCAATGTAGATGGAGTGCATGCTCATTTGTTTGATCATGCGATGGTAGTGACTATGGCATATAGGTGAGAAGTAACAGATAGAGATGAGTTACATGTGGAGTTTCAGAGGTAGACTATGCCCTCTCTTGATGCTCAAGGTGGGGCGAGTAGTCACATAGTATATGACTATATACGAGTTCAACAAGAGTATGATAAGTGTAGGGATGATTTAGCTATGTATCGAGAGAGAGAGAGAGAGAGAGAGAGAGAGAGAGAGAGAGAGAGAGAGAGAGAGAGAGAGAGAGAGAGAGAGAGAGAGAGGAGAGAGAGAGAGAGAGAGAGAGAGAGAGAGTAGGCATAACCATATATCAAGGTCTCATGGAGATAGTGGGGCCTCCAGTTCTATTACTGATCTGTCTGAGAGTGAAGGTGAGGTAGCTGGTCCTAGCAGTCATGTTTGCATCATTGAGTGATGCATCACATTTGTATTTGAAATGATGTTATGATTTATATATATGGATATGTTTTTTATGTAATTTGGAATTATATATTGATATATGGATCTGTTTAGATTGTGTAATTTGTTATGTGTGCAGATTTGGTTATTTGTTTGAAATATTTGATGTTTGCAATTTTATTTCTATTTGAGCAATGTTAATTATTTTGTATATGTGTTATAAATTTTTTAGGTAGATGTACAGGAAATTTAAGTTTTTTTTATTAGTATATGGTGTTTGTTTCTTAATTGTTTATATCTTAAAAAATGTTTGTGTGTATACCTTATGATGGCAAGATGCCCTATTTGAAACCTGATGGCATGGAGAACTAATGACCATATTGCTCATGTTGTGTTGGTGTAGATGTAAACTGTGACAGTGGATCTGCCTGTGATGTAATAGTAGTGGAAAAATGTGTAGACTTTGATGCAAAAATATTGATTGGTTGTTAGTCAAAAACTACACTCTGAGTTGCCTGATTTCTTATAAATATCTTAATCGGTGTTTGAACTGAAGTTGGATTCTAATCTTTGTACTGATTACCATAAATCCTTATTAGTTGTTGAACTTAAGTTATAGCCTTGGGTTGATAGTTACTCCCAAATATCTTAATCAGTTAACACATAGGATGTACATTCTAAGGTCTATAATTTTTTCCAAATATTTTGATTGGTATCTATACTAAAACTATGCCTTTGGGTATTTATTTGTTCCCAAATATCTTAATCAGTATATGCACTTGTGGTTCATTCTAAACTTTATAAATTGGTTGCCATCATTGTTGAGGATGTAATGTAAGAGTCTGTTGATAAATAATTGTACTAGAAGTCACATGGCTCATATGATGAGTAAACAATGGTTCATTAAAATGAACACCCTGGGATAACTCTGTCTTAGAGGAGTGTGATCTAAGCGAGTATGATGAATGAGGGCCTAATTCCCCCTCTATGAACTCTATGATGCCTTTGCTAACATACTATCCAATGCAAGCTTTGAGTGCATAACAATGATAATCTGAATGTCCATTAATCTGGTGAAAATGACAATAATGCTTTTGTGGTATCAAGTGTTAATGGTGAGGTGGATGATAAGTAGTTTCAGCCCCTTATCTAGTAGTTTCAACAAAATGTCATGAGGCCTAGCCTTATCTAGAAAATTTATAAACCCTTTATGTATATATTATGTGCTACTCACTATAGGTTGTGTTGTATAGAGTGGCTATTTTCCCTTACTGAGTATTTTTATTGGTTGTTTGATTTTCATTGGTTTTTGAGTTGGTAGTGTAGTAAGCTCTTATACCAAATTTAATGACTAGGGTTCTAAAGGATCTAAAGCCAAATCTACCTCTGACTCTGTAATAATGGATCTCAATTGTACCTCTAATGAGATAACTACATTTCATATATGTCTTAATGATTTAGATGTTTGATATATCAATCTATCCTTGAGAGGATAAATTAAACCTCTAACAAGGATGTATTACACTTATAAATCTATTGGTTGATAAATTAACTGATGTAAACAAGCTTTAAAATCGTAGAATGTATTTTGAGGTAGGCTCTATCTTGCCCTAATGTAGTGAAGGTAACATCTCATGTGTGACTAGAGGTCCCTTATTTTATATATAAAGCTTGAGAAAGACTCCCTCTAGCTCCTCATATGTATGTAAATATGTACGAGGGAGTGTATGGTGGAACTAGTCTAGTGTTTTGTCCTTTAGTGACTTTGGAAACACTTGTAGTAGGATTACCTTGTTTGTAACATGAGCCATGGATTTATCATAAGCCTAAAGGTGTAAATATGGATCACATTTTCCATCAAAGATAGGTAACATTGGTATCTGAAAGTTATGTGGCAACTTCATAGTTGAATTCTGCATGGAATAAGATTGTGATGGATAACATTGGCATCATCTTGAGATCTATATGCCTCATTATCCAAAGTGAGATGATGTACTTGGTTTTTCAAAATACCTACAACATGCATTAAATAAATTAACACTTGTGAAGGTATATTACAATCATCTAGGGGTTCATTTAATGTTTTAATGTTATTGTTGTTTATTTTAGCCATTGGTATATAAGATTGGAAATATTTTTTAAGATGGGTTGGTGTGCTCTCAATAACCTTTGGATATGTGATAGCTTGGACCTAGCTAGAGGGAAATAAGCTATCACCCTTATTTGGGTTTGTTTGAGAACTAGGTTCTACTGTAGTAAGGGGGGTTGAGGGAGATTCATTGTTATCTTTTATATTGTACATTTGAATAGAAGGTACATTATTTTCTAGTGAATGAAAATTATGCACATAGGAATAAGTGTTTATGTGTATTTTAACATGTGATCTAATGTTTGGTTGAATAAGAGAAATATGTGAAGTAAAAGAAAAAGTAGAAGTTGTAGATTATATGTCATCCTCATCATAATCACAACAATCATCATTATCCCATTGTTCTTCAAAATCATAATTTAATTCATTTGAATAAGTAAGAGTAGAATAAGTAACAATCATATTCTCATTAACAGAAGGAGAAGGAGAAAATTTTAACTTTTGACTACTATGCAAGGTATCATCTTGTGTAAGTGTAATGCAAGGCATTTGTGTACTAGTCATTTTAGAAATGCAAGCATGATTATCATTTTCTATTTGAGGATCAAGGGAAGAAGGAGTAACAAGCATGTTTTCTTTTTGTACATTATGACATATAAGGGAAGTGTTAGAAACATGTGCATTATTTATTTATGGCAAAGAATCAGTGCATTGAGCTTGAAATGTGAATGAAGGTGATAAAGGAATCTCATCTACCTTAGTTTGTGCATTGTTAAAAGGTGTAACATTCTTTGTATTTGAATTTTGAAATGTAATTGAGAAGGGTAAATAAGATGCATTATTTTAATCTACTTTCTTTGAAGCATGTAAAAGTAATTTTCATGTAGTGCACTTATATTGATTTAATTTGAACAATGAAGTAGTAAAACTAGTTGAAAAATTAGGATCACATTGTAATAACATGCTACCAACAAGAGTTTATTTTGGCATTATGTTATTAATTTGAGTTTTAGGAAAAAGAGAAGAGGAAGAGGAAAGAGAATATGATTTATCTAATACATCCTCATGTTCATTTGTATTATCATGTGCATAATAATCCTCATATCCATCATTTTAAAAATAGTCATCATCATCATCATCATCATCATAAATGAAATCATTATCATGTTCTAATATACAATCTTGAAAATTAGTCCATTCATTGTTATAATCATGAGAAGAATCCAATATTGCATCAAGTGGATGAGGGGTAAAAGACTTTGTAGATGACATTTTAAACTTTCCAAAGAAGATAATGTAAATAATGAATAATAAACACACAATAGTTAAAATATAATCTAACATAAGTATGTGTGCAATGTGTGAATTTGTTGAATAAAGATTGTAACAAAAAATAGGGTTGTTTTGGGAACCCTAGTTGCTAATGTTTGTGTGTATAGGGACCTAGAATGTGGATCTAGAGTTTGAAATTAGGGTTGTGTTGTAAGTATTTAAATTGAATTAAATAAATAAAACCCTAGTATTGAATGAATTAAATTAGCTAGATTAATCTAAAAAATTAGAAAACCAAAATTTTGTAACCCAAATTTAATGTGTAATTTTTGAAGATAAACCCTAAGAAAATTAGGGTTTTTTAAGCTATGTTTTAATTAAGATGGGTTGACCAAATGTTTTAACCATTTAGGGTTTTACTATGTAAATTCTAAGTTTAGTTAAAGGGTTGGGTCTATAGTATATCTGGAATAAAATTGGAATTAATTGATTCTATGTATCTTTCCAAAAATAGTAAATATAGGGAGAAGATAGACTTATCTAGATATACACAAAGTTTCTCATGAATCTGAATATTGGAGATGACTTAGCAAATAAAGAGGAATCTTTTATCTATATACTATTTTTTGAGATCTAGATCAAAATAGTAGTGCCCCCGTTAAGATAATAGCACCATGTTGTGATAATGTCCAAACCTGGCGTTAGTGTCGCTCCTGTAGTGACTGTCTGCAACTTTCAAAGAAGCTGTGGGAGTTCTTGAGGGTCCTTTAGGTGATTTATTATTGCATGGGGGTTCATCTATGTCACTATTTAAACTAATAATTCTTCAAAACCCTAATGAATAGCTACACACATGAAATAATGAAATAATCAAATGTAAAAGAAAAGGAAAAACTAGGTTGTTGGATGTTATAAGTGCATGAAGCAGAACCCATGTTGTCCTGACTGTTACCTACATTAACCCTAATGATAGGGGTCTCATATCTCATGTAGTTCTCCTTTAGGGAATGTGCACCATCAACTTTCATGATATGATATGATGAATTTTGCCTAGGCATTTCTTTGATCAAGCATGTAAATGTCTAGGTGTGAATGTTGAGTAGTATGCAGAGTATTTGAGCTATACTATTTATTGATTTTATGTAATAAGTGCCAAAATATTAATTTCTAGATGTAAAATAACTTGTGAGACTCTTTATATAGGAGGATATTTGTTTGGAATATAATACCTTGTTCCTTATCTAACATGTTGTGAAAAAGATATAAAAAACATAAGATAAGGGTCATGAAGGGGTCGAGTCTCAAACATGGGTGAAAAGGCTTGTCAGACACTGAAGGCAAAAGTGGATAGTAGCGCCCTATGGTACTGATGTCCTCAAAAAGGTGTTAATGTCCAAGGGCTTAGAACAGAGCAAAAATCAAGGATGATAGGATAGGGGCCCTTGGGGCTTGAAAAAGGTAGCTAGTGATTGCTAGGGGTGAAAAAATAGTGAGAAAAAGGCATAAGAAAGATCAATAGACTCAAGGTGACCATGTGAACAAGGACTATAACCATCACTAAGACCCTTTGTGTGAAAGAACAATAAAAAGACATAGTACTTGTGGTTGCTTGACCAAATTAGGGTGTTTATACAAGGCTCTACCCTTCAGTTTGACCTTCATTTATCTAAAAGGCTTACACTCACCATCTCACTAGGTATATTTACTTATTTCTTAGTCCATTCTTTATTAATATGATTATCGATATCACTTGTAACCACAAGATGCCTAAAATTTGATATGTATCCTTTATTGTTAGTTATAGAACCTCAACAACTTTACTCCATCATGGATAGTTGTATTAAGGAAATGACAATAGTGTCAATGCTAATGTCTCTACTTCAACTCAAGCGTCCTTCCCTAAAAACACTCAAAATTTCAAAATATTTTGATGTGTACAGGTCATCCTAAGAATGTCTGTAACCCTTCCATGAGGATTATTTTAAAAGAGATAGTATAAATACAAGTCAAAGCTTACTCATTATCTATCTAAAAAATATCAAAAAATCACCTCTCAAGCTTAGACATATTATTAAGTGCACAACTAAACTATTCTACCCTATTCATCCATATTTCATATCAATCATAGGAACAACCATACTATAGGTCTGAATCACTAAAAATATAGCCCATGAGCCATATTTGTCAAGTTCCAAGCTAGATCACTACATGCATATTCATATTATATATTTCACCCTTATGCACACACATTCCCACACATAGGGGATAACTACATAAGTAGTAGGCCCTCCTTGGAGTATTGGCTTTGTAGGCAACACTCACTGATAGAGGGGTCTTTGAGGTCATCTTGACATTGTGAGCCCACTAACCCATTTTTCATCAAGGTAACCTAACCTAAGGTGGAAAGATAAGGTTTGAGCTATAAACACTAATATAGACCTTGTGCACGAGATCCAAATGCATCAAATGAAAAGCAATAGAAAATATAGAAAGACTTACATGGTCGCATATTGATACAATGAACATTCTGTAAAAGAAAGTTACATCAAGATTTTGATAATAGTGTCGATGTAAGTGTCCATGGGTAGACATAAATGTCTAGGTAGCTAGAAAGAATATTTATAGAGTCTAATGACTGGTTCTTGAATATCAGATAACCTATTTTCACACTTGTACATCTTAGATATTTTTGCGCATCATTATATAAACTAAGTAGTGTTTTTTCTTGGTGATTACACAATCAAAATATTATTTAGCATTGTACTTTCTATATTTATTATTTGTTGTAATTCAACTCTGAAATTGAATATCATAAACTAAATTATTAATTGACCTACTTTTAGGAATATGTTATCTCACTCTTAACTATCTTATTCCCCATAACCCTTAATCTAAAAAAGGGTCAAACATAACCACTTTGTCACTCTTAAAACTCTAAGATTAAAACTAGAATGTTAAATTGGTCTCATCAACACTAGGTAAAAAAAGATACTTTTTTATTAGAGAAGTAGACATATGGTAACTTTGAGTTCAATGTGGTCTCATTTCGTCTGTTTAGTTCAACTAGATTTTATAACTAGAAATAGAGTAATATGGATAGATGGTCCTCTTTTTTTGGTGAGGGATGTATTAGGAATTAGATTTTACATTAGTGAATTTGGGTATTTATCAAGAGGTAAATAATAATTGGTTGTTAGTTATATTTGGTTGTAATAAGTTGTCGTAATATTGTTATAAACAATGTTATGAATATAGATTAGATTATATTTTATTGTTAAGATTTATAAAAATTATCGCTTATAGGTTTGTAAGTTATATTAGGGAGTCGCGTGAGAGATTTAAGGAGATATGATCTCCTTAATTATAGGAAAGAGTTTTCATATTTAATTGTAAACTCTCGTATTATTTATCATTCATATAGTATGAAATAATATAGGGAATAATATTATTATTTATGTAATTAAAATTCTCTCTATGTATTCGGCTTCTCATGATTTAATTTTTTATATCAACTCTTTGAATTCATAATAGAGGTATCAAATCAGGGATGATTCTCTAAATGTTAATCTAGGGCAGAGAGTCACATGTTGCTTTTTGGTTGCCCCCTATGATGGAAAAAATATTTTGAGTAACGAGTTTGTAGGAGTGTTTGTGTTTAGTGTTATAGTATGCAGCTTCTCTGTTAAACAAGTTCTTCCAACCTGCCTTGATCTATAATTGGCGACATATAACTATTCAATCTATGCATATATTTTATAGTCATCACAATTGTGCAGTTTTATCTATATACTTGTTGATGACTATGTGGATGTAGATATAAAATATTTGAATACATTGAGAAGGGCATGACAATATTCTACCACGTGCTTATATTAATCTATCACATTAATAACATTATTTTTTATTATAAAAATTATTCTATCTACCATACTCTTCATAGCATTTATTATTATCACCAATTGCATGTTGATATATGCATACAAATCCACATCAAAATTTAACTTGGGATATTTTTTTTTGGTTTTGGAGCTTTCAAATGGGAATAGATTCAATATTGCTATATTTTAGAAATTGCTACAATCACTATTGAATTTGTTGATCATATTCTACCAGATCAATGCTACAATAAGTGTGCTGCTCTTTATATACAACTTTGAGATCTTTGTGAGACCTTGCCTTCCTCATGCAACTATTTTTTTAACTGTGAGCCCTATTAAAGTTTCACCATCCATGCATGTTATTATCCAATAATATCATCAAATTCAACCCACCAAGATTATCCATCCATCATCTATGTAAGTATGATGCAAGGATTGATGTGCTTCTTGATTCATCTCCTTATGCCATGCTCATTCTATATCGATGCATGATCCCCCAAGCTCACTATCAGTAATGTTTCTACTATAATTCATGTATTTCTCCCACCCAACTTTCATCGCTTCTCACTAATGCCTATTGTACACATGTATGTGTTGAATAAAAAACTTTTTGTTAATGTGATTGGTTTAGTTAAATCATTTAAGTTTTAGAATTGTCAGGTTTTGTCATTTTAGATTTAAATCATTATATAGGTTTCATTTTAATCTGTAATGTTAGGTTGTCTTTATTTGTTAAGTTTTTAGTTGGTTGGTTTGTTTTTAAGATTATTTTTAATTCTCTAAGGTTAAGTCAAAACTCAATTAAAATTGAGTTGTGTTACCATGGGCCAAATTTTTAATGTTAGCCTTATGTTATTTTTAAGTAATGTTATTAAGTCTTGTTTTGTTTCATATTGTCAAAATCAAAATGTGTTGAAAAGTCATTTTTATGTTAAAGTAATATTTTAGTCGAGTCATTTATTTGTAAGAGTCATTTTGCATATTAAAAGTCAAAGTGTAAAAAATAAAATTAATATTGTAAAGGATGTACTATCGCTTGTATGCAATGTCCTAATGTCAAATATGTCAATATTGTGGGGGGGACCCCATTTCAGTCAAAGTGACATACATCTGAGCTTCATCGAAACTTTTATTAGTAAGTAGTGACATACTAGAGGTTGGAGGATACATGAAAGATGGAGGTCTTTCAAAAACCTCTCATCAGTTGTCAATGATGGCGTCACACTAATGTTTTGGTAACATGTTGTGTGGTGTATTTTTCATTTCTACTGTGTGTTTACAAAATAAGAATAGAAGAATAATACCTATTCATGTAATGTAATCTGTGTAAAATTCCAAACATAATTTTCTGATGTGAAAACATTTTGAAAGTACAAAAAGCACCAATGTAAGTCAATTTGAGGATCTTGAAAGGGTTTGTGGAAGAGATCCAGAAAACTATAGGAGGTGAACAGTTTTTTGGCAATAGTTAGGAGAGAAACTACTGTAGAGATCCCAATACTACCTTACTTATTTATGGAGATGACCCTTAATGACACATTCGGTCATGTAAAGTAAATGTAGGATGTGTTCCTTTGCATAATAATGGTCATGTACAATAAGATTGCATTATTAGTATGCAAACCTAAGAGTATACAATGGCATAAAATTTTATTCATGTCAATTCTTAGAGGTAGATGGTATTCATTTTCATGTCAAGGTTTGTGGTAAACCTATAAAACCATGGGAGGAGTGAGGCTCTCTTTATATCAAAGTCATGAGCCAAATAGGGCATGCTACAATGGGTGAGCATACTTTAGATAAGAGTGTGAATGTTTATGCACCATGTAAAAATTATGGGGGGGAATGTTAGGAATTAGCATTTACATTAGTGAATTTGGGTATTTATCAAGAGGTAAATAATAATTAGTTATTAGTTATATTTGGTTGTACTAAGTTGTCGTAATATTGTTATAAACAATGTTACAGATATAGATTGGATTATATTATATTGTTAAGATATATTTTTATGATTTTTAACAATATATGACTTATAAGTTTGTGAGTTATATTAGGGAGTTGGATGAGAGATTTAAGGAATATCTCCTTAGTTATAGGAAAGAGTTTTCCTATTTAATTGTAAACTCATGTATTTTTTATCATTCAGATAGTATGAAATAATATAAAGCATAATATTATTTGTGTAATTAAAATTCTCTCTGTGTATTCAACTTCTCATGATTTAATTTTTTATATTAGCTCTTTTAATTCATAACAAGATGGCCATGAAAATCACTCATTTAAAAAAAAATGATTAAATATACTACATGTAACATAAAAACAAGGTTAGTTATTTCAATCATTGAAAGTACATCTATAACACATGTATGTAACTATAGAAAAATGAAATCATGTATTGCTTAATTGATAATATGTAACCCAATACTTATATATAAAGTAAGGGTGTAAAAGGAGAAGGAAGGGGTAAGTGATATTCCCTTATGATATCTTTTAAAGATAACACATGCCCCAATATGGAAAAAAACATAGCAATAAAAGTATCCAATATAGTAACCACAATGTGGCTAGATATAAGAAGGATATCGAGAGAACCCATCTTGATATAAGAAATGTAGGATTAATAGACACATGGGTACATCATGCCTCCAATGGAAATATATATATGATATGCTCAATAAGGATATGGATAAATGATATCTACCAATGTAATAATGGGCCCTTAGGAGGGTGAGATGTAGGAATGAAGTACACAATTGTAGTATGTTGTAATAAATGCATGGTAGAGATCATGAAAATGTAGGTAAAAATCAGATTTTATCTTAAGAATAATATAAATGATATAAATAATGATACCATGCATATGATATCACATAGTATAGGCAATAAAATCACACACAATCATGTAACCACATAAAAATGTAACCGTCAAACTATAAATGTGACCAATAAGAAATCAATCACTTAAACATGACATTAAATGATGACTAAAGTATTATTTATAGAAAACGTAGGATAATACTTGAAAAATAACACACACAAGGACACACAAGCACATTCATGCAATTGAGAATCATAGGGCATGCAATAGAACACACAATGTAACCATGTAACTATCATATGAAGCAACACACAAGAGATATATATATATATATATATATATATATATATATATATATATATATATATATATATATATATATATATATATATATATATATATATATATATATATATATATATATATATATATATAATGTATAAATTTATATATGAAAAAAGAAAGTATGAAGGGTAGTTTCGTAAGCCCACTAAAAAATATTCTCCTTATATAGGCATGCCCCCAATGTGAGAATTCCTTTGGGTGTGGGCAAAATGAAGCCAAAAAACATATGTAAATCCATGATCATATATAACCTACACATCTGACATCTCACTCAAATAATAACATAAGAAGCATATGCATAACATATATTTCTAAATCTCAAGTATAGGTATATAAGCATAATAGTTATTAATGTGCCACTATGTAACTGACAAAGATAAATGTATTTTTTTAATGTATTTTCATGTTTTTTAAAATTTTATGATTTTATAGAAGAAGGGACCAAGCAAATACTAATCTAAGAGTCACAATCAAGAAGAAATAAGGATAAATCAATCAATCTAGAAGAAACCAAAGGATGAATACATGAGGAAACAAGGAAGAATTCCAAGGGGAAAAATGAGAAGAAGTAAAAATAGGAGAATTCCTACTAACCTAAAACTTCCCTCAAAACTTAATGTACGATAAGGAGTAAGGCATCGATGTATATGTATATATATATATATATATATATATATATATATATATATATATATAATGGACCAAACAAGGATAAATCTAAGAGGCATAAACAATAAGAAATAAGAAGAGCTCAATTAACTGAGAAACAAGTGAGGGGTGAAGGCAAGAGGAAACAAGGAAGAAATTCAAGGGGAAAAAATGTGAAGAGGTAAAAATAGGAGGATTCTTACTAACATAAAACTTCCCTCAAAACTTAATGTATGTTAGGGTGAAATGCATAAATGTGTGTGTGTGTGTGTGTGTGTGTGCATGTGTGTGTGTGTGTGTGTGTGTGTGTGTGTGTGTGTGTGTGTGTGTGTGTGTGTGTGTGTGTGTGTGTGTGTGTGTGTGTGTGTGTGTGTGTGTGTGTGTGTGTGTGTGTGTGTTTTCATCATTGGAAATTCCATGTAGGATTTTAGAATGGGATCAACAATAAAATGGGAAAAGGATAAATAAATAATGTAATTAACATAAGCCAAGGGTATAGAATAATGAAAATGAAAATTAAGGAATTTATGATTTTTTAGAAGAATGGACCAAAAAAGGAGCAATCTAAGAGGCACAAGCAATAAGAAACAAGGAAAACTCAATCAAGTGAGAAACAATCCAAGGGGTGAAGGCAAGAGGAAACAAGAAAGAAAACCAAGGGGGAAAAAAGAGAAAAAATAAAAATAGGAGGATTCTTACTAACCTAAAACATCCCTCAAAACTTAATGGATGTTAGTGTGGAAGGCATCAATATATGTATGTATGTATACTACATACATATATACATACATACATGTATGTGTGTGTGTCTCTACACAGACACACACACACACACACTTTTTCATAATTGGAAAGTACATGAAGGATTTAATAATGGGATAAATAATCAAATGGAAAGATTCCAAAGAAATAATGCAAACAACATAAACTAAGGGTCTAAAATAATGAAAATTCAAATTGAGGAAATAACATAAATTTCAAAACTATAAGAAGCATGGAGCAATAAGGAACTCAAGGGAGGAAGGAAATGGAAAGATATAAGGAAGCATGCACAAACTTAAATATAAACATAACACTAGAAGAAACACATGAAAGGTACCAAACATATAGGAAATAAGAAAAAGATATGTTTGCGGTAGATTATTCCTTTGAAGCAGATGAGATAGACTAGTAATGCTAATTGATTATCCCATTTAAATGTCCATAATAAGCTTTGTAATCATCTTCATGATCAAAGTCTAAGGATATCATAGAATATGGGTGTGAGTAATTAGTTGTTTGACTAAAAGTATCCTAAATAGAAATAATACTTGTATGGTACCCCAAATCACCACTAGTAGATGTAGATACTAAAATTTGGTCTTTGATAGTTGACAATGTTTCACACACATTTACCACACATGACTTGAGCACTCAAAGAAGGTCTTAATACACCATGATCTCACACTTGCATGTTATATTATGATTCAAACCTTCTGTTCTATTATTATACACCAATATAAACCTCACTATCAATTTCAAACTTGATAAATATCTTTCACAAACATCTCTAAACTCTCATATTAGTTTACCTATACACAAGGTGTGTTAACCTCAAAATTAGAATAGATTTTTTATTTATGACTAAGTCTACAAGGTATTTGATAGATGTAGCTAGAAAGTAGAGATTAGCATGTACTAACATAACTAATCCACACTTGCACCTAAATGACATAGAAAAAAATCTTGTTGTGTACCAATAAAACATTCCATATGCACATGCCTATCAATTTAGTCAGGAAAAATTACTAAGGTGATTGCATGTTAGCGTCAACCTATCCAATTTAGTGTAAATCATAGGGACAAATAATGAAAGTTATTATTAGTAGTTGACTCCTAACAAAACATATGATAAGCGATGGAAAATGATGAGGCAAGTGACCTTGAGTGAAATAATGCATTAATTGCCAAATGGGAATCAAACACAATAATTTATTATTGGTGGAATTTGAGTTACTTGTTGATGTGAGGGGCATTGGGAAGACTATAAAAAGTAGAGACCTAAGAAGGTAAAGAGAGATAAGTGAGATGTAATGAAGCATTGTTGGATTTTTGAGAGGGATCAACCAATAGAGAAATGTTATCAAAATTTTGATAAAGTTCTGAATGAGAAAAGGGGTCGTATTTAGCTTGGAGTATTTCTGAGTTCCATAAAACACATTGCAATCATGAAATACTAAGTAATTAAAAATATCATTTTTAGTATTAATGTTATATTTGTGTATGGCTAAATAATACTAATAGTATTCTTGGACTAATGCATTTCTTATATTTAATGATGTCTTCCTAGTGAAATCATGAATACTTAAGTGGAATCAACATGCTTGTGCTATAGTTTAATATTTTTGCCTTATATTGATAGAATAGTGCATCTAGGCTTTGGTTCACATGTTTATTTACTTGTTTCCATATGTTGATAGGATAATAGAGACTAATTTCTTAGAACTCCTATGTGTACAAAGGTATGCATGTGAGACAATGATTGGATTCACCAATTTTAATTAACCCCAACAAAGCCTAATTACTTCTCTATGTGCCTCAAATGAGTGCGTATGGATCACTTGCATGATATGATGGTGTAGAAAGAATAAGTGTTGGGATGTGTACATGGACTAGCACACGAGTGACTACCAAATATGTTAGTATCTCTAATTGATACTGACCTAATCTAGTCGATACTATCCCACATTCAACAACAACTATTTTTAAAAATCATACATCTCCTTAAGGTCAACCTATTTTCCTATAATGTCACTAGAATGATAAATTATTCAATTAGATCCATATATAAAAAAATCAAGGTCTCATTCTAAAAGAACTTGACATTTATTTGATATACATCAATACACTATTGCACATTGAGCCAATCTATCTTATTATTCCCAAAATTTAAAACCCATCACTAGGAACAATCACAAGCCAAGTCTAAATTACACTAAATCCAAGTCAAATCAAGCATTTTAAAGTATCAAAGCCAATCACTAGTTGCATCATATAGTGAAGGAGCACAATTTCACAATCACACTTGGTGGGAGAACTATGTGTGGCTTGATTTTCCTCCTCAAACTATCAGATAAATATGCATTAGTTAATCATCAAATATAGGTCATTAGGGTTAGCTTAACCCATTACACTTTCCCCATTTTTTTCAAGTTTATAGACCTCACAAGCACACATAGGGTTTCAAGGTAAAGGAGACTAGTTTCTGGAACTATGTGCATCATCAGGGTTTGAGATCACGAACACAAATCAAACATAGATAGGTTTAGGTGATTGTATAGTCATTTTTTTTAATTTCTTCACAATTTAGTACCAATGAACAAATCAATATCAATCAATGATATTGACCTAGTTTGGCAGAACCAACCCTATGTAGACAAAGAGTTAATTTCCAAACCAAGTAAATCATAGGATTATTTTATCTTAATTTTCACATCTAGAATACAGTCATAGTTAGATAGTCACCCATAAAATATAAGTAGTCATCTCTTTCTTATACTTAATACATTTAATATATGCCACTTATCAAATCCAATCAATCAATATCAGTCTTTTTCATGCAAATGTATACTTGAATGCAATATATTAATAGCTAAATTACATTTCAAATTTTTATCCTAATTATATTAATCACTACAATTAATCAAAATTAGGGTAAAATATATTGGTGAACCCATGAAAAATTATCGAATCATCCTTCCAAGGCTTCATTTTTTTATCTAGGGTTTTAAAAATTGAATTCTAATTTCCATAAAAAAAACATCTTGTACAAATTTTTTATCCTTAGGTTTCAAATCCCATTTTTGATTTCCATACACAAAAAACCATTCCAATTTTTTTTCCCTAGGGTCTCATGATCTAAGTTTTGATTTACATACATAAATAAATCTTATTCAATTTTTTAGTATTAAGGATTCATTATCTAATACTTTATTTCCATACACAGAATATTTTCACCTTTGGCCCTAGCCTTCTACATCCTTGCTTGATCCCATCATATGCCATTTGAGAAGACTAGTTCCATTGATTATCTAAGATGTAGTGCTAGATTAAATGGGACCCATATAGAGCATAATCAGTGTCCTTTTATTTCAGCGAAAATGGTTACAATTAATGTTTCTTCTTTTAATGATGTAATTATTCATGAATAAGTGCAAGAAAATGATTATGTTGATATACCTACATTGGAACATGATAATAAATATAATAAAAATGTACATAATGATCAAGATAATTATGAGAGCCTAGATAGAATTGATCCAAATGAAATTAATGGGGTAGATCTTGACCAAGTTAAAGCCTTACCTAATTTTAGTCAAGGACTCTGTCAATACCCTAAAGACATGGGCAAAATTTTTTAAATGATCATAGCATTTAAGGTAGTATACTAAGCCAATATTTCTACATCTCATATGAAAAAATAAGATCCTTTTACTATTATTAGTCAACCCTTTCAAGCCATAACTTCCACATTTGGTATTAAGACCTCTACTACTAATACTATCCCTATGTTTACACCTTCAGTGACCTAAGTGACACCCATCCAAGGTTTGGGGGAAACTCGAGGACTCCAAAAAATCTATATAATTATTCCCATGCAATAAAAATTTACCCTTACCTTGATGATGACACATGTTCCATCATCAACTTAACTTACTGTATGTTTTATTGAGTAGATGATCCATAAACAAGTAGATTTTCTACTCTAAAAATGTTACTTATTGTATCCTTATAGATGAATTAGATTTAATTTAAAAATTCAACTCCAAAAATATAATCAACTAAAAATAATGCAATGCAAGTAATAATGAACACTGTACATAAGTTGATAATGAAGTTTGGCAGATAATCGATTCATTATAAAAATCCATTTACAAGTACAAATTTAAAACTTGCAAAACTATAATGAATCCATCATGAACTTAAGTGCCAATTGGTCCTGTAGAGACCCATACTAGTCTTGGAAGGCTTTCAAAATGTTCTAACATGGCCTCCTTTCTTCACACCTTCCTATTGACTTCTCCTCTATTGCATGGGCACCAAGAGCCTCTACATAGAGCTAAGTTAGAATAGGCATCAATTGTCAGCTCCATAAAATGATCCTTCTCTGTAGCCTCCAAGTAGTGCTAAGTCCTCTAATAGATATATTATTACAATAGTTGGATTAATAACACCTTATGAATAATAGAGAATCAGAGCTTCCGTAGTCCTGTATAATGCTCCTTCAGTGCTCCAAAAAAACCTCTTTGATCTTTTCTTGAGATTCAAGTAATAAATAGAAGAATTAGGCTTTATAATCCTTTATAAAGCAATAATAATAGTAATAAAAATCCAAATGCTTTTAATACACTTGGAATGCCTTCACAATCTCACTTAAGGCTTGCAAATTTTAATTAAACTCGAATGCCTTTGCATGAATTAGGCTTGAGTGGCTTGAGTGTGAATTCCTAAAATTTTAATCAAGTTCTGCTTCCTTAAATGAACCTCCACCCTCTTTATATACTTGTGGAGGGTCCACTTTTTGAGGTTTGGATAGTAATACCTTTACAATATTTGTAGGATTTAACATTATTCCCCCACTTATCCCATATATATAGGATTCACCATTATTTATGCCTTTAAATAAGGCTCATATGTGGGATGGAGGGATATAATAATTTATTTATTTAAATGCTCCACATTTTAAGTAGTCTATGCTATATGTTACCTAAAAAATTTTCCACATGTCCCATGCTAATTTGTCCATCTACCAACATTTAATTGGTCCATGTTTCCATGTCATCACTTTTATCGGATTTGATCACAACTTTGACTGGCCATAACTTTCACATATGAACTTAGAATTGGTCCGTTCAAAATGCATCAAAAATATTGTGATGAGTTTTATGCCATGAAACTGGTTTAAAAATTTTCTAAGACCATCAATTTTTTTAGTTTTAGTAGCTTTGACCACTTGTTGACCAAACTTTGACTAATGATAGCTAGAGCATATGATGTCCCTTTTTTGCATTTCAATAGTTGTCAAAAATCTCTTGATGATCTCTACACAATGGACCACATTTAAAGAAAACTAAGGAATATCTAAAAATATCCTCTAGATCATGCCTCTTCATTGAGAAGGCTTTTATTCCACTAAAAACTAAAACATTCATTTTCTCGGTATTGGATTTAGTTCTTTGCAATGCCTCATTGAGATCTCTGTAGTGGACTCTGTGGCCTCTGAAGCTGATAATCTAATATGGGTAGGCTATGCCATTCATTTCCTATAGAAAATCATCAATTCACTGTAAGCACAACATCACATAAAATGATTAGTTTGAAAAAAGACATCTCAATGTCAAAGAGACAAGTGTTTGACTAATTTGGTGATCTGCCAGTGAATAAGCTATCCTGTATAGCGTGGGGATAATAGAATTTGTCTATGTCATTTGTTGTATTCCCAAAATGGTGAATTTCTTGTAACTATAAAATATTACCTGGTACATCTATAGACAAAATTCTACCGATGTATGGGTCTTGAACTGCATCTTACACATTCTATCATCAGATGTAATTTTAGAACAATAGTTACTTCAATTGTAAATATCAAGAAGGTACACTGAACATGTCCCAAACAATATGTGTATACTATTTTCAAATTCATAATGGAGTTAATTAAAATGTGAGAAAAACCAAGCATGATAAACCTATTACAAGATTCTCCTCATCTGGTTACTCCAAAAATATTCAAAGCTAAAACATTGGCTAATTTTCATTTCATCAATCATCATAAATCCCAAAGATGCTTTTAAAAATTTGCATGCTAATCTACAATTCCAACTATGCAAACATAAAATTAAGGAACTTCTTACCAACCCATTTTATCAGATTATCCCATTTAGGTGTTTTTATTTCCTCAGTAAATACCTAGGTTGGCTCATCAACTGGTGGTGGATTAAAAACTTGATTTAACTTTGCAATAGGTCTATATTCCATCTTTATATTACTATTTTGAGATGGATGAAGTCTCCAACATGACTCAACCTGATGCCCATTCACATGATTATGAGCACAAAAGTTCCTCTTAGCCTCCTTCTTAGATGAGGATTCACATTTACCATTTCTTGCCTCTGAACAATGAGATTGGCCTTTAACACCTGCCTTGGTTTTAATGAAAGGCATCAACTTCTTCAACAATGACCTTCTCTTCCAACAACTAGTAACAGAATGGTTACTTACCGCACAAAAAGTGCAAGGAAAAACATGCCATATTTTTTGTATATCATAGCCATATTTTTTATACTGAAAGAGAGGATTAGAATTTTTGGAATTTACACAATTTTGTCTAGCACTATGCTAAGTGTAAGAATGAGGAGGTGGAATTTCATTACCTCTTTTTGTCATTCGTTTACACCTTTCATCATCCTATTGTGATGACTTGATCTTCTACATAGAATAATTTTGATATACTAGTGGCATAAACACTTGGATGTTGAAAACTTGTCTTTCTTCAATAGATTTGGAACTCTCTCATATTTCCATTCGTTCACTAGAGTAACCTAAACCTATAAAATGAGGATGATCCTCAACCTGTATTGGGTTAGTAATACCTTGTCTATTATTTCCAAGACCTCTTCTATCAAAACCCATTTTAAACAATAGTTTTGAGCTAATACTTCTGGTGTATTTCTCAAAATCACTAAAAATTGCATTAGAAACTAACTGGGAGGAAGTGTTACATGGTGAACTTATAGTGCAATTATTTGTCATGGTCTCTGCATCTATGGTGGAAGTTAACTCCTTTTATTCACTACTTTTCAACTATGCCAAGAGCTCATCTTTAGTTTGTAAATCAACTTTCAAACATTCGACCTCCTCTTCTAAGGAGTGAAACTTGGATCTCAGGAAAGTATTCTCATCCTAGATCTATCAATTGAATGGTTCGAGATCTTTAAGCCTTTCACGCTTCAAGGCTTTGTCCATGGTTTCTTGCTCCTATAAACAACTTGTATCTCTAACAACCACACACTACACTAGAAGATTAAACAAATCCAAAATGTCTACAAGTAATTGAAATTGATATCAACAAGCTATGCAATTAGAACAAATTCCTACATTCAAACCACTTTGATACCAAACTTGATCTATAAATAGGTAGATTTTCTATTTTGAAAATTTTACTTATTGGATCATTATAGATGAATTAGTTTTAATGTTAAAATTCAACTCCAAAAATATAATCAACTGAAAAGAATGCGATGCAAGTAATAATGAACACTGCACATAAATTGATAATGGAGTTCGACAGATGCCTACATCTCTGGGTTCTATAAATGATGAATTGATTCATTATAAAAATTTGTT
The DNA here is from genome assembly GCA_037957365.1 of Torreya grandis. Taxonomy (NCBI): domain Eukaryota; kingdom Viridiplantae; phylum Streptophyta; class Pinopsida; order Cupressales; family Taxaceae; genus Torreya; species Torreya grandis. The sequence continues at coordinate 718,956 of JARHVA010004621.1, forward strand.
TGCAAGTATGAATTTAAAACTTACAAAAATATAATGAATCCATCATGAACTTAAGTTCCAATCAGTTCTATAGAGACCCAGATTGGTCTTAGAAGGCTTACTCAATGTTCTAACATGGCCTCCCTACTTCACACCTTCTTGTTGACTTCTCCTCTACTGTACGACCTCTAAGAGCCTCTACATAGAGCTAAGTCAGAATAGACATCAGTCATCAGCTCCATAAAACAATCCTTCTCTGTGGCCTCCAAGTAGTGATAACTCCTCCAATAGAGCTATTACTACAGTGCTCAAGTTAATAACACCCTATGAATAATAGAGAATCAAAGTTTTCGTAGTCCCGTACAATGCTCCTCCAGTGCTCCAAAAAAAAACCCTTTGCTCTTTTCCTAAACTTTGAGTAATAAACATGAGAATTAGGATTTATAAGCCTTTATAAAGCAATAATAATAGTAAGAAAAATCCAAATATCTTTTAATAAACTTTGAATGCCTTCATAATCTCACTTAAGGCTTACAAATTCGAATTAAGCTTGAATGCCTTTGCATGAATTAGGCTGGAGTGTAAATTCTTAGAATTCCAATCAAGTTCTACTTCCTCAAATAAACCTCCACCCCCTTTATATACTTGTGGAGGTTCCATTTTTTGAGGTTTGGATAGTAATACCTTTATAATATTTGTGGGATTTAACATTATCCCCCCACATATCCCATATATATGGGATTCACCATTATCTATGCCTTTAAATAAGGCTCATATGTGGGATGGAGGGAAATAATAATTTATTTATTTAAATGCTCCACATTTTGACTAGTCTATGCCATGTGTCACCTAAAAATTTGTACACATGTCCCATGCTAATTTGTCTACGTGCCAACATTTAATTGGTCCATGTTGCCACGTGATCATTTTTACTAGGTTTGACCATAACTTTGACTGGCCATAACTTTCACATGCAAACTCAAAATTGGTTTGTTCAAAATGTGTCAAAAATCTTGTGATGATTTTTACACCATGGAACTAGTTTAGAAACATTCTAAAACCATAATTTTTTTATTTTGACAAGCTTTGACTACCTATTGATCAAAATTTGACCAGTGATAACTAGAACATACGATGTCCCTTTTTTGCATTCCAATAATTGTCAAAAATATCTTGATGATATGTACACAATGGACCACATTTAAATAAAACCAAGGAACATCTAAAAATATCCTCTAGATCAGTAGATTATTACAACTTTGCCTGCCAGAGTGTTTCAACTAGAGAAAGGTACACTGATAGCTAATCATTTCATGGATTCACATGATTTGACACATAACCCCTTATCCCTTAAGATATAAACATATCCTTTACCAATACGCTTTGTAGCTCCCAAATTTCTATTATACAAAGGTAAAGATGATCCCAAGCAACACTTTAGATCATTCCATGCAACATGCTTGGACTAAGCATATGATTACAAACTTTTGAACAAAGCTATTTCCAATAAGTCTCAAGGAATATACTTTGAAATGGTTCTAGGTCTCCCTCTCCAATATGTAAGAGTATTCAACCTCTTGGTTGAAAATTTCCTAACACATTTTTCCATCAACATAGATGAGAAACTATCCTACGCACAAATTGTTAAACTAAAATAAGGGTCCAATGAACCAATTAGTGATTATGTACTTTGATACAAGATAATTATAGCCAAGATGACCAATGTTATGGATAATAATTAATCATAAGATATATTCAAACATAGTTTGTTGGTCCTGATACATGAATACATTTTTAAGAGATTCAAATCATTTGAAATTTTTTATCATATAGTAATGGACATAAAAATCAAGTTAATATACTTTAACAATATCAAGTATACATCCACTCTTCCAAACACTTAAATAAAAAAGTTTTAAATCAAACCAAGCTATAAGGTCAAATCAAATGATAACAAGAATGATTCCAAGGTTATAGTTTATTCAGTATTGCAACCTAAAAACTAATTATAATAAACAATTCCACTAAATAGGCAATTTTTAAGTTTACCATCACCTCCTCATGTGTTAATAGAGAAGTTACTCAAATGTAACCTTATCACACTCCTTCATTCATAAGAGCTCAATCCAAACACCAATGAAGTATGATGGTAATGCTATTTTAATTATCATCAAATTGTAGGACATTCAAAGAATATATGTTTAAAACAAAGACATAATATACAAGACCTTATAGATGAGAAAAAAATGATTTGGGTAGCCCTATAGAGGAAGCTAGACCACCATACATTGTAAAATAAAAATTTGAATATATTTATTGATCTTTTTCCTAAACATGAGACAACATAAACTATGGACATTTCAGAGATACATAAAGCATATAATGTACATCCTCCATTAGTAATGTATGATCATCCAGTAGATGTTATTATTGGTACACTTACTGATACTTCACCATAACACCCCATGATCAAATTTTATGACACTGAGATAGTTGATGATGATTCAAATTTCCATGCGCTCTTCACATGAAATTATATCAATGAAAAACTTACACAAAATGTCATGATTGAACATGGTTTGAGTGAGAACATTTTCATGATGATACTCCTTCACTCCCTTGGGTACACATAACATGATTTATAAGATACAATAAAAGTAATTAAGGGATTATATGGATAAAAAAATAATACTTTGGGATGCATATTATTACCTCTTCAAGTAAGCTCATCAATATTAACCACACCATTCCTAGTTTTAAAAAGTAATGGGGTCTTCAACATGTTTTTAGGACACCCTTGGATGCAGAGACTTCACGTAGTCCCTTATGCATTGGACTGATGCCTAAACTAAATACATTACAAAAAAGTGGTCATAGTTATAGGAACAAGGTATGAGTACCCTCTACAACTAGTGGTGTCTCCCCCACCACCACCATGATTTGTTGATACACCTATTTAATATCATTATACATATATGGTTGATACACCTATTCAAGATCATCATATAGAGATGGTTGATACACCTATTCAGGATCATTATATAGAGATGATTGCTACACATATCTAGTATCATTATATCAAAATGATTGTTATAAATATATAGGATATATCTAGTTTAAAGGAACATAGTTGGGGCTACCAAATAACTAGCTATGCAGTGTTGATCACATCAAAGAGTTATTTATAAGCCATAAGGCTTCCATCTCCTATAGTACATAATAAGATAGCACCAAAAACATTTTATTCCATGGTAAAAATAGGCAGTGAGACATCCTTATACTATGCATTAAACCATACATAGCCTTCAACCATATAAATTTACCCATTTTACACCGTGTTCTATGAGCAATGATTATGTTAGATATGGTACACCACATGACTTCTTATTACATCCTAACCCACCCATAATTTTTACCTCCGATACATGACATAAGACCCTTACATTATCTGATACAATTACTTCCCATGATCTCTCATTTATGGGATCAATGGTTAGCTTTTACAAATTCCATATATTCCAAATATACAAAAAAAAAATCATAAAAATATTAAAACATTCAAATATTCAAAAAATAAAAAAACAAGACTTGAGTGTGACATGATGGATAGATTACACTATTTACATATGTCATTTATCACATGTTTGGTAGATAGCATATTATTTTCATAAACACATAAATTTTGTGGTATATGAGTGCTACGTAAGAGATACAAATTACACGTGGACATATAAATGTTGAACTTTCCTCTAACTATTGGCCATGTCAACACTAGGTGTATCTTGTTCCACATGTTTCACTATTATAGGTTATATATTTCTATGACATATTACCATGTTGATCTACATACATTATTTACACATTCCTTGCTAGTTATTCATATCGTACACAATGATACATGTATATAATACTTTACTATGATGTGATATTGATACATATGGATGGTGTAGACTAATTCCCTTATTTTATGATCTATTGATAATGTTACTCTTTTACATGATAAGGTTACTATGTGCTTAACTAAAATGTATAGACCTTGATCTTATTAGATGAGACATATTTGATGTCCCTTATTTGTGACATTTTTATGTCCCCTTGTGTGTGGCCATTTGCCTTATTTGTTATGACATATCTATGTCTATTGTATATGGCCCTTAGACTTATGTATGACACTAACACTTGAACTTGTTAAGCTTCCTGACATTGAGTGGTGCCATGATATATATCATGCACTTTTACTATGTAGTCTTAATCAAAGATCCTATTAGTGTGTATTTCATTGATAAATCTATCTAAACTTGGAACTTATATGCCCTATATTACATACATTACATACATGCCTTGATCGATATATACATTTTTATGATGACATATTCTCCACATGATCATATAATATTACATGATGTTATATTTATACATGACATGATAAAATTAACTCTTATTTTGAGATGAGTGACTTACAACATACATGTCTTGATTGATATATACATTTTTATGTTGACATACTCTCCACATGATCATATAATATTACATGATGTTATACATGACATGATACAATTAACTCTTATTTTGAGATGAGTGACTTACAACATACATCCCTCATCTCAAAAGGGAGGCATTACAGTGTGCTTTTCATAGAGACATAAGCCTCCTTGAGAATAAATCAGATTAGAGTACATATTTTAGATATTCAAAATGGTTTAGATATATGATAACTATTTATATATCATTATATATTATAGGGAATATGCACTCATTTTACATATAATTGAGAATATATTCATAAACACTTGAGTACATATGTATAGGAATATGTATATAGTTTACAAAAACATTAATTATAGGTTTTTACATACACATACATGTTTTTATCTGATTTTTGCTTTTTCTTAAATGTGAAAAGAAGAAACTTGGTTGAAGGGTGTGGAAAAGTACCTTTTAAATTGCACGCATTGGATCCAAATGATTGTAGAGAGATATTATTTAGACTGAGATGATTACCTACAAATAAGAAAACACTAAAATAAACTTGTTTGTTAGACAAGTAGATGAGTGGATTGCCTAACATGAGCTAGATCTTAGAAGCAAAAGCTTTCTAGGAGTCTGTCAATCCACATATTTTAAAAATTTATTTGAGCTGATAAAATAAATGCATTCTTACATTAAATCTTAGCAAACTAGAATTAAAAATATCAAACAACTGAATTTAATATAAGAGAATTAAATGCTTTGCTAAGTTAACCAAAATAAAGCAACTAGTTCAGTTATGCTAATGCTGAAAATTTGTTAAGGCAAATGGTGGTTTTGGTTTGGTTTATGACAAGAATAAAAAGAAAATTATAAGGTTTTTATTGAGTTGGTAAATGATATTCAATAAAGGGAAGATAATTGGTAAAAGGGATTATGAGGTCAAGAGGTCAAGATGGCAAAGAGGCAAACGGGGTAAATGGTCAAGGTGGTAAGAAGGAGGTAAAGGATGAATAGAAAAAAAATTAAATGGAAAAGAGGATAGGGAGTTAAAGGGGTTTAAAATAGGAGAGTAAAACATGATAAAGGTGTGAGGTCAAGGAAAGAAGAAGGTCAAGAAATGAAATAAATGGAATACAATAAAGCAAACAAATGTCATCTTGATGCTTGATGAAGATGGTTGATGAAGATGTTGTTGATGGAGCCTAAGGTAATTTTGGTAGAGATTAGTTTCTTTTATATTTTCTCCTCCAAGATGATGATGACCTCCAAAATTATTCCCTCCTTCAAAAACTTTCAACAAAATGTTAATAACCAAAGACTAGGAGAGGGGGGTGTTTATAGCATTTGATGTGAAGAAACATGCCAAAATAGAGGAATAGTAAAGAAATTAAAATTTATCCAAGTGGGATCGTGAATGAGTCAAAGATGAGGTTGGTAGGGATTCACACTTTGATCATAAGTCTCCCATTTAGGTTGGTGTGTCTCCCACCTTGTACATGAATCTAATTTTGAATGGGAATAATGCACATGGGTTTAAATGAGACTAAAGACTTTTCACCACCATTTCTTATCTTCATCCAAGAAATTAAAGGTATGGCTCAAAAAATGTGGTGCCATTTTCCATGTGGTGCCTAAATTAGTTAAGGATGAGGTTTGTGGGGATTCCCATTTGGGTTGGTGAGTCTACCATTTGGGTTAAGAAGTCAAAAATGGGTGCCCTTTATCTTTAAAGAGGTAGGTATCTCATGTTGAAGGATAATTTCATGTGTGCAGGAAAAATATATGTTGAATGATGGCCTCTTAAGTGGATATTCACCATATTTCAAGGGGGGGTCCTTGTGATGCTTAAATGAGGTCATTAAGCACATTGAAAAAGGGTCCCAAGTGGGGTATGATGTCCCACATCAAGCCACATCACTTCTAAGACATGTCACTTGAAATATCACCTTCCATGTCACTTTCCATGTGACTTGCCATGTCACCTGCCATGTGACTTGCCATGTCATATGTCATGTCATCATGATAGTGATAGTGGGTCCCATAGTGAATAGTGATAGTGAATAGTACTTTTAAATAGTGATTTTGAATAATATTATGTGACTAGGAGAATAGTGATTTGGTTATATTAATAAGGGTTGATTAAGGGTTAAGAAGGTTTAGAGGGTCTTTAGGGGGTCCCGAGGCATTTAGTCATTGAAAACTATAAGTGTACAGTTTTTTAGTGTCTACATTTTGGAACGTCCAGTGGGACGCTTGAGTTTTATTGGGTTCATTAGTTGTTTTAGGACATTTAGTTGCATTAGTAAAATGACATTTATATATAATTTCATTTCTGAAAATAAATCATTCATCTCTTTCAAAACGTAAGTTTTAGCTTCTTTTATTTAGAAAATCAGAAAAAATAAAAAAGTAGAAATTTTCTTTTTTTTCTTGCATTTCTAAAAATAAAATAAAAAGATCATTCATCCTAAGATTACAATTTCATTTTCATTTTGAATTTAAGTTCATTTTATTTGTTTTTGTTTTCATAAAATAAATAATTTTTTTTTTGCTTTGGGTTAAAATTAATTGCATACATTGTTTGCTTGCTTGTTTAATTAGTTCACCTAGATTAATTAAAGGCAAATCAAATTAACTGTAGTTCACAAATGTTACAAAACCAAACCACTTACACCAAAAAATATAAAACTCACTTGAGACAAGGCCCGACTAGGGTTTCATCACCTAGCCAATCACCTTACCTTTCTCGGTTATCGTACTTGGATTTAATCACCAAGGGGACAACCAACTCAGCTCTTTGGTTGAGTATAAACTCTGGTAATCAGTATATATTAGCTAAGCACCCATATTAGCTATGGGTCATGAAGTGAGGGGAACAATCCCCAAGCACTAAGCCAAGTACTCAAACTAGTACAAACTTCTTCTTGAGTGCCTAAATAGAACCCAAAACCAAACATAGACTACCTTGTTTAGAACCTATTCTACAAACCATATTTATTCTTCACACTTTCTAAGGCATAAGCCAAAAGAGAGATAATTAAAAATCTATAATTTAATGTATCGTAGTGTATGCTTTGACTACCTTGAATATTTTCTTTTACTTACTTCTTATTAGAGGTGTGAGCTTCATTTTTCTCCATTCTTCACATAGTCTTTACCAGACTACAAATTGAAGAATCAAACCAACCAAGAACCTACTTTCCAACACCTCGTCTCCACTACCTTTTTCAATGAAGAGCTTGCCTATTTTCTCTCTTGGAGATCCTAACTTTTATAGGATCTTGGAGAACAATCCTTTCGCCTTAAAGCGTTACCTTGCATCACAAGCCACTTATGCTCCCTTCCTTACCAACAATCAACCCAAGCTTATCTACAACCAACCCAATCCTATTTACAACCAACCCAAACTTGTATATAACCAACCCAACCCTATCTAAAATAAACCTAAACTCACCTATAACTCATCAAACTCCAACTTCAACCAATCCATAAACTATCAACCTTCACCCGAAATACCACCTGAGTTTGTTGCAATGATAATAGACCAGATAGCTAGATTAGAGTCAAAACTTAGGCCATCTATTTCTAGTATCCATGATCAATAAAACCTCACTTACAACCAACCAATAACCTATCATAAACCATTTAATTATTATCATTCCCAACCAACAACCTATCAACATCTATCATCTCAATCACCCCAACCTTGTAAAAGCTTAAGCCATTTCCCCTGCCCATCATATCAACCTCAACCCAGCTTGTTAACCCAATCAATTTCATCACCCTTAACTGATCAACCAACCTATCAACCCAACCAACTTGTTAACCTATCAAACCCACTAGCCTCTTCAAGCCAACCAAATATCTTACCAATAGTTTCATACCCTAATGTGATAACTAAGACATTGGTACACCTAATTTTGGCCCTTAGTAAACCTACAACTAAAAAAACTATAATAACACCAACATTAACCAATCCACTTATTGAACAAGTATAACCTTTAAAAATTTCCTTAAAAACCACAATTAAGGAAACCAAACAACCTTTTCCACTTCCCCTTTTAGTGAATCAAAGCCAACCAGAATCATCTGACACTTATGAGGTGCACACATTCAATGTTGTTATTGATAAACCTATTACTACTACTTCTACCCAACTAATTGAAGTGGGGGAGTCACTTCCCATTCCTTTTTATGACCAAACAAAGGAAACAACCACTTCTTTCCTTTCACTTGACACCATTACACCTTCCTCCCCCACCACAGACTCACCTACTCTTCCTTTGGAAATCATTCCTTTAGAAGAGGTCACCTTATCCAATCCATCCATGGAAGAAAAATCTTCTCTAAATTTTGAACCTTCCACCAAAAACATAGATGGGGAAACCATTTCCTCTTATCCACCCAAGATTTTAAGATTTGAATCAATGATCAAGGAACCAAACCTATCTACAAGCCCATTTCTAGGCTAGTACAAATCCTAGAGTTCACTTCTTAACCCAATCTCGATAGATCCACTTTTTGGCATCATCTTGGCCTCCCCTATCAAAACAAACAAGAACCTTGAGCTTTAGTTGAATCCACCCTCAAAGCTGTCACTACCTCAACCCCATCCTTAGATACTCTATCCTCCAAAACCATAAGGGAACCATCTAACCCACTTCCATCTAAAATTATTAAATACCCTTACAACTCTTTGACCAAACCCATCAAGAATCTAGGAATACTTCCTATTCCTATCATAACTCACCAATATTTGAAATTAGACCTAACTCCATCAAGTCCATCAAAGAAAACTTTGACTAAACCTATTAAAAGGGTAGAATCTCCTAAACCATCTCGAAATAGACCCATGACCCCCCATTTTATTAAATCTTCTACTTCTAAACCAACCAAGCAAGCCCAACCTAACCAATCTACTAAAACTATTCCACAACTAAAAATTTCCAAGGTAAAGCCTACTCCTAAGAAGGCTCGAACTCTAAAGCCCAAAAATCTATCACCTCCAACGCCTTTACTTGAATCCTATTCAACCATTTTACAAAGGTTATTGAAAACCTCCTCCTTAACCTTACCACCTCTCAAACATTTCCAACCTATCAAAATTTTTGACCCTTCACATCCTCAACCAAAATGGTTTAATGTCATTTTAGTCTGTGCATACCATAGGACACGTAGACATGACACAGAGCATTAAAAATCTCTCTAAGCACTCGTCCAAAAATTATATGAGGATATTATGTTATTATATGAACCTCCCTTAACAAAGCCATCCCTACCTAAATGACAAATGAAAACTACCACACCACCCATAACTTCCACAGTAAAACTAATTTTAGGAAGGCTCCCAAAACTAAGAACCTATCACCTCCAACACCTTTTCATGAATCCTATTCAAACATTATACAAAGGTTTTTGTAAACCTCTTCCTTAACCTTACCACCTATCAAACCTTTTGAGCCTTCATGCCCAAAACCATTATGGTACAATGACCACCATGTGTGATCTTACCATAGGATACTTGGCCATGATACAAAAAACTACAAGGCTCTTAAAACCATTATCCACCATCTTTATGGCAAGGATATTATGTTATCAAATGAACCTCCTTTGAGCTCAGTACCAACCCAACCATCAACCAAACCTACCCAACACTTGCCTATTCCCCCATTCTCACCTAAGAGTAAGGAGGAACCGAAGCAACAAGCTAAACCAAAACTTCCTTTTATCCACACCATCCATAAGGTTACCCACTCTTAGGTCCAATAAAAGGATAAGGGAAAGGATAAAGTGTCCATTACATAGACATACCCTTCAAACCCTCAACATTCTAATTGATCCCAACCACAAACACCTTTATTTTTGGATCTTTTTCCCACCCATGCAAAGATTAAATTGGGGAAACTTTCCTTGCATAAGGCTTTAACCATTTATTAACTTCAACCATACCTTAACCATTAACTAAACTAACCCTTGGCTTTTTTGCCTCTACCAAACCTATCCATCAACCCAACTTGAACCAAGTGGTTTATCAAATTGGGGAAACCCATTTGAACACCACCTGACCTATTTGGGATACAAATTCTCCCATCAAACCATTGGATATTACCCATCTCCATCAAACATAACCAAATTTACCTCAAATCTAAATAATTCAATATTGGAGACCTCATCCTAAAGGAAAACTGACATGGAAGAAAGTAAATGCGGCAAGTTTGCTTTCAATTAGTTTGGAACCTACATCATTATCCATAAGTATGGATCAGGAGCTTATCATTTGTCCTCTCTTAAAGGCAAACTAAAACCTGAGCCTCTCAACACTTCACATCTACATCCATTTTTCTATTAAAGAAGGATCAAGCTCACTCTTTTTACCTAACTTAAGCTCATCCCTTGATTATGAGATTCTCTCCTCTCCTCTTGAGGATAATTGATTACAACATAGAATCATATGATTAACCATCATAGTCATAGCCTAATCCTAAATACGGGTGCCACGGCTCTACCCATAGCATGGTTCTCATGGATATTTTTTATCTTTAACAAGATGGAATCCCATGGTCATTGTCTCTCAAAACCACACCCTTTCACATATCATTGACCTTCCTATGTTATAGTTTTTCCCTCATAAAGGTAAACCTCTAAACCTAATTAGACTAGTCCATGTATAAACACATTTCATCTTGTAAAAATTATTTGGGTCAATATATTAAGTATTATAGACTATTTCTTTGAAGGATAGCTACCCAAAAGTAAAATAAAAATTTCTAAATGCAAGGTAGACTACTCCCTTGAAGGATAACTATCAAGAAATTTAAACAAAGCTAATAAGATTAGACCACTCCCATGAAGGATGGATAAGTTAATTTTTTCAAATGTAGAGCAATTTATTGGAAGCTTCCCACATTGATTAGCTTCCCATATACAATAATAAAGTAAAGGGCCTACTATCATAAAAAATTCTAAAGCCACAATCGGCTCTCAAGAAGCATAATAAGTTGGAAGCCGCAATCAGCTTTCACATGTAGACTTCTTGCATTGATTAGTCTACATCTAGCATATGACATAGACTTGTCTATTACCATTCTTAGGTCACCTATAGAAGGGATAAATTAATTCACATGAGGTTATCATACATATCACCCATTACCCTTCACACCACCTATCACCCATCTTCCCTTTAAACTATATGTACATCAAGGGATTTAGAGCTTACTTAACACCCTGTGTTCGAGAAACCTTATTTATCAACTAACAACCACTCATTCATAGTATGTGAAGGGCTTATATTCATTAATCTGATCTTACTTTGGGTCTATTTTTAGTCCTTATCAAAAATATAGCATTAGACCCTATTCTTATCTTAATGTGTGTGGTTGATGTTTTCACTATGACTTGTACCATCCAACATTGCAACAACAATAGTCATTCATTTTACATTAAGTGAGATTACAATAACCATAACCATACCAATCATAAACATAACCATAACATTCAACCAGTAACATCCAACACATTTTGTACATGTTTACATCAAACTATGCAATATTTTATTTAAGGTGCAAGGAGTCGCACGTCACATACAAAGTTATCAGACTATCCACACTTCACCTAAGGCCCCTACATATATTATTTTATTACCTAAGCATTAGATCAATTATCTTGTGACTTTAGATTTATGTTCAGCCATCCTTCTACTTGATTACTCCCTAAACTAACATTTGTACCATTCCCTATCTTAGTGACCACTAAAGGGTGTACTCAATTCTCCTCTCCTACATTCATCCCCAGAGGATGAGAATCATATTCTACTTTGGGTCTTTCACCCTACTCACCTATCACAACCATTGCATCCCTTTGCTCTAGTTTTTCTACTCGCATAGGTATCATTGGTTATTGCCTCAGTATGCATCCCCTTGGATAGTTAGGGTTCCCTCTGTAGATAGGTCGATGGTCATGTTCTCCAACCCTACATCTTGCATAGTGAAATTATCACCTTATTTGCTACTATGGAGGTAATAATTCTAGCTCAAGCTAAGGACATGGGTGCCTTTCCCCTTGTTGATCTAGCAATACTTCCATTATCACCATTACATGTTGTAATATCTGGTAGATCCACACATTCACCATATTAATTATTTTAGGTCATGGAGGTTGTTGATTATCTCCACCATTGTTTCTATTATTTGCCTTCATCAACCTTGTGTAGTTCTCTGTACTCTCTATAACCTACAAAACTAAATAACTCAATGATAGAAATTCATCCTTATCATGATTCTTTAAATATAATACCTAACCATTCTTGTTTTCCAACATGATTCTCCATTCCACTGACTGGGAATGTTATATGATGTCATTGATTCCCTTGAATAGTCTTCCCACTTGAAATGGTAATGTCTACTTACCTTTTCGTATAGACACATCACCCTCAATCTGATTGGTCACCTCGATAAATCCATTATGCACCATCATGATATTGTTAGGGCGTGGAGCTAAAAGCTTCACCAAGGAGCATACTCAAACAGGTTCGGGTCTACACAGACACCGGCGTCGGTCAGGAGCGACCGACATCGGTCAAGTGCAGTTGCAGAGGCGCCGACGTCGGCAGTGGGTCGACCGGTCACGGTCACAGGCGAACAGGCAGGAACCGATGTCGATTACCTGTGTGTCCAGAAAGTGATTTCCGAGGACAGAAGCGAGTGTTTGCATGATGAGTTTGAGTTGTAGTCTTAAGCTCGCGTCTCTATTATTAGCAATATTGTTTTTAGAGCCCTTGTTCAAGAGGCTTAACTGTTTGTTGTAAGTGCATGCTCAAGTTTCCTAATTCTATATGTAGGAAAGATCTTCTTAGCTTAGTGTGTGAGTATGAGTAGAACATTGTGAATGTTTGAAGGACAGTACTGAGTTGAATCAATCCAGGTTATTGGAATTGATTGTACTTGAGAGAGAGAGCTCTTAAGGAATAGAGATCTAGTGAGAGATCTTGTGTGCATCTGAGAGAGGTGTGGAAGAAATAAGTTTCTTCAATTGTATTCTTTTTGTAAAGAGTTTTAATACAAGTTTTCAGGGTGGTTTCTTGTATCTCTTGTTCTGTGCTATTCATCATTCTAGTTGCTTATCTATCTGATTTATATCCGTGTTTATTGCTTTCACAAGTGTAATCCATTGTTGGTTGATCCCCAACAAGTGGTATCAGAGCTCAGGTTCACTAACAGGTGGTTCAGATCTGTGTAGTGTGTTTGGATTACAGGTTGCTCACAGGGGTTTCTGCAGGGATTTCTATTTGAGTGGGAGAAGCAATGGCAAAAGAAAGTAAATTGAGAATGGAAAAGTTTAATGGCAAGAACTATCAACATTGGAGAATGCAGATAGAGGACTATCTGTATCAGAAAGATCTTTACTTACCGTTAGGTGGGATTGCAAAGAAGCCCAAGGACACAGAGGATGAAGAATGGGAAGTTCTTGACAGAAAGGCTTTGGGGTCTATAAGACTGAGTCTAGCATCCACTGTGATATCTAATTTGTCATAGGAAAAAACAACGGTAGAGTTAATGACTACGTTAGCAAATTTGTATGAAAAACCCTCCGCTTCTAATAAGGTATATCTTATGAAGCAGTTATTTAATTTGCATATGCAAGAAGGTGGATCTGTTTCTAATCACCTGAATGATTTCCATGGAATTCTTAATCAGTTAAGTTCAGTCAATATTGTATTTGATGATGAAATAAAAGCTCTTTTAATATTATGTTCTTTGCCTGAAAGCTGGCATGGCTTGGTAATGGCAGTTTCTAATACTGCATCTGCTTCGAATATTTTAAAAGTAGAGGATGTTGTTAGTGTTATTTTGAATGAGGAAATTCGTAGGAAAAACACAGAAGAGACATCTGGGAACGCTTTAAATCTCGAGAGCAGGGGAAGGCAAAAAGAAAGGAGCAAGAGGAGATCAAGATTTAAGTCTAAGGGAAAAGGCAGATCCAAATCCAAAAATGGCAGAAGGCCACAATGCTGGAACTGTGGAAAGTTGGGGCACATAAGCAGAGATTGCTGGTCAAAGCCTAAGGAGGAGAATCAACACGAAGGAAAGGAAGAGACAAAGGTTGCAGGTATTGCACAAGATGCTCTAATTTTCTCTTTGCATAATAATATAGAATCTTGGGTATTAGATTCTGGTGCATCTTTCCATGCTACCCCTAACAGAGAGTATTTCAGTGACTATATCCATGGAGATTTTGGAATAGTGTACTTAGGGGATGATGAGCCTTGTAAGATTATTGGCAAAGGTAAAGTGCAGCTGAAGATGCAGAATGGAAACACATGGGTGTTGAGAGATGTGATGCATGTTCCTAGTTTGAAGAGAAATTTGATTTCTGCAGGAAAGTTAGGAGATGAGGGTTGTACAGTAACTCTCACAGCAGATTCTTGGAAGGTGACCAAGGGTGCACTTGTTATGGCCAGAGGTAAGAGAGAAGGCACTCTCTATTTGTGTAATTGTGTTACTAACAAATCTCCTTCTGTATTATCTACTTCAGATGTGGATGCTAAATTGTGGCACTCAAGGCTTGGCCACATGAGTGAGAAGGGGATGTCAATTCTTAAGTCTAAAGGTATGCTTTCAGATTTGAAAAGTATGGATCTAGAATTTTGTGAGCATTTTGTATTTGGAAAATAGAAAAGGGTTAGTTTTCTCAAGACTGGGTCTACTAAGAAAAGGCATAAGTTGCAGCTTGTTCACACAGACGTGTGGGGACCGGCTCAGGTAGCCTCTATTGGAGGATCACGGTACTATGTTACGTTCATAGATGATGCTACAAGGAAGGTATGGATCTACTGTATTAAAAAGAAATCTGATGTTTTTGAGACTTTTAAGATTTGGAAAGCTATGGTTGAGAATGAAACAGGCAGAAGATTAAAGTGCTTGAGATCTGACAATGGCGGTGAGTTCTGCAGTCTTAAGTTTAACTGGTATTGTTACACTCATGGAATTTGAAGGCAAAGGATGGTTCCAAGGACACCTCAGCAGAATGGTATTGCTGAAAGGATGAACAGAACAATTATGGAGCATGCAAGATGTATGAGATTGCATGCTGGGTTGCCCTTAGAGTTTTGGGCAGAAGCAGTTGACACTGCAGTGTACCTGATTAACAGAGGACCCTCTACAGCTCTGGATGGTGGAATTCCAGAAGAGGCATGGACAGGTAAAAAGGTAGATCTCTCATATCTCAAAGTTTTTGGTTGTGAAGCCTTTGTGCACGTAGATAAGGAAAATAGAAAGAAGCTTGATGCTAAGTCCATGAGGTGCACGTTTATTGGCTATGGCTCAGATGATTTTGGTTTCAGAGTTTGGAATCTAGGAACTAACAAGGTAATTAGGAGCCGTGATGTTATTTTCAATGAAAAAGTGATGTACAGTGATCAGATGAGGAAGCAGGATCAATCTGGGTAGAGCAATGGAGAATTGGACGAAGTTATGGTCTAAAATGAGATCGCGAGAAAAAGAAATAATCACTTACAGGAAAACACAGAGACCGATGTCGACAAGGTAAGAACCGACGTCGGCAGTATAGAAACTGATGTCGGTCATACAGAGACCGACGTCGGTAGAACAGGCACCGAAGTCGGCCAGGAAGAACCGGCGTCGGCCAGTGACAGGTCTATAGGTGGCCGAGGTCGGTCACTGTCAGAGAATTTGGGTGGACAGCGTGTTGAGAATGAGTCCAAGACACCCATCAGGAGTTCAGAAAGGGTAAGTAAGCCTCCAATTAGATATTCTCCTTCTTTATACTATTTATTGCTAACTGATGGTGGAGAACCAGAGAGTTTTGACGAAGCATTACAGGTGGAGTCCAGGAGTAAGTGGGAGCGTGGCATGGTTGAGGAGATGGAGTCCTTGAGAGAGAACCAAACATGGGATTTGGTTGAGTTGCCAGCTGGTAAGAGAACACTGAAGAACAGATGGACCTACAGGTTGAAGGAAGGTGAGGATGGACAGATGAGATATAAGGCCAGATTGGTAGTGAAAGGATTTGCACAAAAGCCAGGTATTGACTTTGGTGAGATTTTTTCTCCTGTTGTTATGATGACTTCTATAAGGGTTGTATTGTCTTTGGTTGCTTTTGAGGATTTGCATCTTGAGCAGCTAGATGTTAAGACATCGTTTCTTCATGGAGATTTGGATGAGGAAATATACATGGAACAGCCAGAAGGATTTGAGGTCAAGGGTAAGGAGAATTTAGTGTGCAGATTGAAGAAAAGCTTGTATGGCCTCAAGCAAGCTCCTAGGCAATGGTATTTGAAATTTGACAGGTTTATGACTGAGCATGGCTACAGTAGGTGTCAATCTGACCATTGTGTATATTTTAAGAGATTTGATAATGGTAGATATATTATTCTATTGTTGTATGTAGATGATATGCTGGTTGCAGGATCACACATGCAGGATATCTCTGAGCTTAAGGTGAAATTAGCTCAAATATTTGCTATGAAGGATTTGGGAGCAGCAAAGAAAATCCTTGGCATGAGCATTAAGAGAGACAGGAAAAATCACAGGTTGATATTGTCTCAAGAGGATTATGTGGACAAGGTGTTGAAACGATTCAATATGCAGGATGCTAAACCGGTAAGCACACCTTTGGCTAGACATTTTAAGTTGAGTAAAGAACAATGTCCTAATTCACATGATGAGGTAGAGTACATGAGTAAGGTTCCATATTCTTCCGCGGTAGGAAGTTTGATGTATGCAATGGTGTGTACTAGACCGGATATTGCCCAAGCAGTGGGAGTAGTAAGTAAGTATATGGCCAATCTAGGTAAGGAACACTGGAAAGTAGTTCAGTGGATCCTTAGATATCTGAGAGGAACCAGCAGTAGACACTTGTGCTATGGAGGTTCAGATACTTCTCTACATGGTTATGTAGATTCAGATATGGCAAATGATTTGGATGGCAGGAGGAGCACCATAGGTTATGTTTTTACTGTAGGTGGAACGGCGGTTAGCTGGATATCTAAGTTGCAGAAGGTTGTTGCCTTGTCAACTACAGAAGCAGAGTATATTGCAGCCACAGAAGCTAGCAAGGAGATGATATGGATGACACGGTTCATGGAAGAGCTTGGAAGGGAGCATGGGAGTTGTAGATTGTATAGTGACAGTCAGAGTGCAATCCATTTGGCTAAGAACTCAGCTTTTCACTCAAGAACCAAGCACATACAGCTAAGGTACCACTTCATACGGCAGGTATTGGAAGATGGTGAGTTGAAGCTGGAGAAGATCCATACAGATAGGAATCCTGCTGATATGCTAACCAAGCCGGTTACTAAGGAGAAGTTGAATCTTCATTCAACTTCTGTTGGTCTTCATGATTGAGTTGAAGATGGAGGAGCTAAAAGATGTTGCTGTACAGGTACTGGTGTAGCTATTTATCTCCAAGTGGGAGATTGTTAGGGTGTGGAGCTAAAAGCTTCACCAAGGAGTATACTCAAATAGGTTTGGGTCTACACAGACACCGGCGTCGGTCAGGTGCAGTTGCAGAGGCACCGACGTCGGCAGTGGGTCAGCGGGTGACGGTCACAGGCAAACAGGCAGGAACCGACGTCGGTTACTTGTGTGTCCAGAAAGTGATTTCTGAGGACAGAAGCGAGTGTTTGCATGATGCGTTTGAGTTGTAGTCTTAAGCTCGCGTCTCTATTATTAGCAATATTGTTTTTAGAGCCCTTGTTCAAGAGGCTTAACTGTTTGTTGTAAGTGCATGCTCAAGTTTCCTAATTTTATATGTAGGAAAGATCTTCTTAGCTTAGTGTGTGAGTATGAGTAGAACATTGTGAATGTTTGAAGGACAGTACTGAGTTGAATCAATCCAGGTTGTTGGAATTGATTGTACTTGAGAGAGAGAGAGCTCTTAAGGAATCGAGATCTAGTGAGAGATCTTGTGTGCATCTGAGAGAGGTGTGGAAGAAAGAAGTTTCTTCAATTGTATTCCTTTTGTAAAGAGTTTTAATACAAGTTTTTAAGGTGGTTTCTTGTATCTCTTGTTCTGTGCTATTCATCATTCTAGTTGCTTATCTATCTGATTTATTTCTGCGTTTATTGCTTTCACAAGTGTAATCCATTGTTGGTTGATCCCCAACAGATATCTTTTTTTTAACCTTATCATATGATTCACATATGATGTATTTGATTGTTTTTCATCTTGAAATCCTTGTGGGTTTGATCATCATCACCCTTACCTCAGTTAACATAAATTGGCTTCCAACCATGTGCTACTACAATAGTCACACCTCCAAAACTACCACTATTATTGGTAATGGTAGCATCTAAATCCTCACTAATATAGAACCTCTTCCATCCAAGGTAGGCCTTCATGAATTCACAATAATATATTCACCTTCTTATCCCCTCTACCCTATTATTACTACTATCCCATTTCCATAGGCTCTGAATGCTAGACCCCAACCATTGGCAGTTCCTATTCAAACATGGTAGTATTTTCTTTTGTGCCAACTCAAAGTTCATCCATACCAGGTAAATGACCACCTTCTTCAGGCCTATAGCCAATATCTTGGGCCACATATCTTCTGGTTAGGCCCAACCTAAAATACCCCACATCCGTAGTTCCAAGAAACTAGGGCACAAAATACAAACATGGCCACCATTTATCTAAACTACCCATGCAACCCTTGGGTTAGGTAAGGCCCTTCCTCTATCACTCACAAGGCTACTAACTTCCTTACTTGTAGAATCTACTTGACCATTAAATAAATTCTTTATAGGTCATCACTTCGTTACTGCCCTTAAAACTTAGCTCATAGTGGTGATAAACCTTGGCTAAAGTTACTTTGTAAATCCAAATATACCCCCACCTCCTAAAACTTAGCTCGTAGTAGTAGACACTATCTCCAAACTCCTACCCTCACATAATTTTATAAGGTGTAACATCCTAAAAAAGGCACCTCTTCTTTTGATTAGCTCCATTGAATATTTTTTATGGTACTTAACATTGTGTTCCCTTCTAATTTATCCTACCTTGCCCATCTGTATCTCTCATCCTACTAAATGTGGGATCATTATGGTAACTATTTACCAATCTACACCATTCACTTTCACCGACACCTTCACCAAAACCCAAAAATTTTGTTTTACAAAGTTTTCTCCCTCAACCCAAACCAACCCATGTGGTCCTTCAAATTAGGGAAACCAATTTGAACACTGCTTACCCAAACCTTATTGAACTACATTGGCCTGATATCCATGGACTATGTAGGCACTACTCCAATTCTAAGGTTAGCTTGACCACTAACCACTAATTCCCATTCCCTTTTTATTCTCACTCATTTCCATTGCTAATAGAACCTTCTTGCTTAGGGCATCCTACATCAAGGAATATTTGAATTCTTTCTGAAGTGTCCTTATGTTTTAACACCATCTAATACTTCCTCCTAGTTTTTCCCCCATTGCTAGGAGAACTACATTGGCTTGAGGTATTTTTTGACTATGTAGGCATCACTTAGTTACTTAGGTATACTCAACCACATCTTTATTTTGTTTTCCCTTCTCACCTAAAATCTCTTACTCCACTTCTCTACCTATCCCCTCATCACCTCCCTCCCTTCAACTTGTCAAACTCTTTTAATCAATTTTCCATCTTGTCAATCTCTTTTAACACAAAGGTTGATAACCTTCCCCATTGACCCCTCTTATCTCCCATAAAACCACCACCTACTCTATTTCATTGGCCTCACCATCACCTTTCCTTACATATGCTTTGTGGCTCACTTCCCCACCCACCTTTTTCATTCTCTACCTCTCTTTCACCTTATTACCAACCTTGCCCTTTATTCCCTTCAACTTCTTTCTCCATCCTCATCTTCTCCCCTCACCCTTGGATATTTTTCATACCTTCTTTATCACTCTCTTTTCCTCACCCATTCCACATCATACTTTGCATCTTGCAAGCTTTCTATTTCTTCTGTTGTTGCACTTTTTCTTTGCGTGTACCACTACTCTTTTCCATTTCACCACTCCCCCCACCATACCCATTTTCCATTCTTCTTGTTTGCTTTTTTTCCATCCTGTCATCCTTTTTATCTTCTTTTTTTCCTCCACAACTAGTTTCTCCCTAGGTATTTATCCTTTGAGAAGCCTTTTATAATTTCCTCTTTTCTTCTCCTCAGTTCTTTCCTTTTGCCTTTTGCATTCCCCTTTTCCTCTTTCCATCTTGGTAATCACTTATCTTTTGCATTTGTGTGAGTATCCTTGCTTTGTATCCCTACTTCAATTCTTCCTTTTTCTTCTTATAATCCCTTATCTTCATCCTTTATTTTCATCTCATTCCCTTTCATTTTCTTCCACCTTCCTCTCCCTTTTCTCCATTTTTATCATCTTGAGGACATTCCTTGTTCTTTTTGACCTTCTTTTTCCTCTTATATGACCATGCTTGGCTCCTTCCATCCTTCTCCACCTTCATCTTTATCTACGACCTTCTTGTTTTCTCTACCTATTTCTTCATCCATCTCCTGGTCTACCTTCACCTCATCCCTTATTAGATCTCCATTCTTTTATCCCATTCAACTTTCACCTCTTTAGAGTGTAGTAATTAGTTGTGCTACTTCTACGTACATCTCCTTGTTTGCTTCCTTATATCCTCCATGTCCTTGATTTCATGCATGAAATCCACAACCTACTCCCTCATTTAATTAATATTATTATTTGTCTTGCTCCATATTCCAAAACCCCTTAGAGTCTTTCTTTGAATTTCCTCAAAACTCAATGCTTACTTATTTTGGGGCCCCACTAGCTCAAGGGTCAAGAGTTCAAATCTTCACCACTTCTCATTTACCTGCTCTGCTACTTTGCTTCGCTGAATCATTGAATAATATCCTTTCATAGCCTATTAATGACATTGTTGTGGCTTGTACACAATGCCAACTTACTTGGATGGTGATGGAAGAACTCATTAGATCACCATGGTAATTTGAGTAGTTCCAAATTTTTAAAATCCTGGTAAAGCATATTTCTCCCTTTTCTTTTCTTTAAAAAGGTGTTAGAAATTTCATGCTTCAACCTACTTATCCATGGTTGTAGATTCCTTTTTCACAGTTGAAGCAATCATCTTATTGCATCTTAGGTAATCTCATCCACCATTTCTACCACACCCATCAGAAACTATTTGATATCCATCTTTCTCACCCTTTGGAGCTTCCCTTTCCCCAACATCCTTCCATCAGACCTAACTGCATGATATCAAATTGGGACAACCAAGTTAACCAACACCCTTCACCTCAAAAGAACTACATTTGGCCTGCCATTATTTTTGGATTCTTATCCATAGATATATGTAGGCAACATCCACTTACCATATGCATCTAGAGTCAGCTCCATCATCACCTTCCAACCCATACCCAATCCACCTACACTTTCACCATGTCCACCTTGACATTGCTTTCTTTTGACCCTAACCATTAGCATATTTCACAATGACTTTGCATGGTCCTTTGACCTCACTAACCAACCTTTCCATGTTGAAATTTTAAACTTTTACACCACCTCATGCATGACCTAACCTATTGTATTATTTTATAGGAGCACTTCCTACCCTAGATACTTGCGACCAACATTGACCTTGCCTAGATGGATTAATAGGCCCAACCCAATCAACTATGATAAAAATTGTGGATCAGTTATCCCTATCATGTGTCCTTCTAGGATCAACCTTATTTTTACCAATAATAGCATCTTTAGTCTTTGCACAATCTTGCCTATCATGTTTAGTCACCTTTCACCCATTAACATTCCACATGCCCAACTACCTTGTGGCACCACCTAGTGCCTCCCCACCAACTTATTATCAAACCTACACTCGATTAGGCCTTTCCTCATCAACTCTTAGTTTGAGGGGGAACACCTCCTCCCATACTCGGGGCACTCTGACCTTCAACCAAGTGATTTATTTTTGTTTTATAACTTGTTAATTCAAAATTGCATAACAAAAAGGGGCAAAATGTAGACACTAGAAAACTACACACTTATAGTATTCAATGACTAAATCCCTTAAGGCCCCCATAAAGACCCTTTAAACCTTATTAACCCTTAACAAACCCTTCTTAACCTAACCAAATAACTATTCCTATAGTCACATAATATTGTTCAAAATCACTATTTGAAAGTACTATTCACCATCACTATTCACTATGGGACCCACTATCACTATTCATGATGATATGGCATATGACATGGCAAGTGATGTGGAAAATGACATGGAAAAGTGACATGGAATGTGACATGGCTTGATGTGGGACATCAGACCCCACTTGGGACCCTTTCTCAAAGTGCTTAATGACATCATTTAAGCATCACAAGGCCCCCCCTTGAAATATGGAAATTTTTCCCTAAAGGGGCCATCATTCAACATATATTTTGCCTTCACACATGAAAGTGGACCTTAAAATGAGATACCTACCTCCTAAAAGACAAAGAGAACTCATTTTTGGACTTTTTAACCCAAATGGAGGCTCACCAACCCAAATGGGAGACTTTCCAACCCACATGGGAATCCACACCAACCTCACCTTGATTCATCCATGCACCACATGGATAATGGTGCCACATTTGGTGTGCCACCTCTTTAAGTGATTAAATGAAGACAAATGAGGGTGGTAAAAAGTCTTCAATCTCATTCAAACCCATGTGCATGATTTTCATTTAAACTTGGATTCATGTGCAAAGTATGAGACTCACCAACCCACATGGGAATCCTCACCCACCTCACCTTGAATAAATCATGCACCACATGAAAAATGGTGCCAAACTTCCACTATTATCTATTTTGGCATGATTTTTCACAAAAATGCTATATACCCCCCCTTCTCCTTCACCAATTTGAGATACATATTCTCAAATTCAGCATGTAGATCTATACTATTATATATCAGTTGGCACCAATTTAGGGGGCGTGATATTTTTCTATGCATATACACAAAAAAATAATTTATAGTTGAAGGACAAACAATTGTTATTAAACTTCACACTTATCAGATCTATGTTCATGATGGAGGCATGAACATTGCTCATTCTCTTTTGATCTTACATTTTCTATTCTACATTGAGTGAAACTATACAATTAACCCTATGTTCATGATGGGGGTATGCACATTGTTTATTCTATTTTGATCATTATTTTTTTTACATGGATCAAAATTGAGTGAACTTGAGAGAAATGATAAAATTTAATCTATAATCCATATGTGGTGGTTGATTCAATTTATTTGAGTGAATCTAGCTTGATGGTTCTCTATTTACTTACATAATTATTTGGGTTATTACATTATGTATTTTTCACACATTCATGAGGGTTGGGGCATGTTGCCTTCCCAACCCAAGAACCTATATAGTTACATAAATTTGGGGCACAAACACCCTAACTCTCCATGTGCTTCAGAAAAGAAGAACAAGTTTCTCCAATCCTCTAACAAAGAAGAATCACCTCCAATAAGTTCCAAGGGCAACATGATTTTCACCATCACATAGGTGAACTCTAACCCTTTTTTTAAAAAAATCAAAATTTAAATTGTCAATCTATGGACATTGACTACACATGATTGTAGTTTTTTCTATTGAGTGACCTACACAATAAGAGATTCATACCAAAGATAAAGTGTTTTATACACACACAGGTACATTTTTACGTTTTAATCTAGAAATTAAATTAATAGAATAAAATGGGGGCATTTATAGATACAAAAATCTGGTGTTTGGTACATGATGATGACAAGTTTGACACACATTTCTAATGCATGACTTGAACACTCAAACAAGGTCTTAATTTGCTATTCTCTCACACTTTCATGCTATATTATAATTCAACCCTTCCATTCTAATATTATATACCTAAAAGAACCTCACTATCAGTTTCAAACTTGTAAATATCTTGAATAGACTTATCCAGACTTTCAAACTAGTCTACCTATACACATGTTGGTTACGTTGGATCTAGTCAATATCATTAGTTGATATAGACCTAATTTGGTTGGTACCAACCCTCTCCTAACAATAGATATTTTTCAAAATCAAACATTTCCTTAAGGTTGATCCATTTTCCTAGCATGTCACTGGCATGAGAAATTATTCAATTGGATCCATATAGAGATAAATCAATGTCTCATTTGAAATGGGAATGAAACTTATTTGATTTACATATATAGTCTTGCGCATTAAGAAAATATTTTACATTCTTCCAAAAAATGAAAACCTATCAATAGGAGTAGTCACAAGCTAAGTCTAAAGCACCCTAAAGCCAAGTCAAAGTAAACATTGTCAAGTATCAAATCCAAATCATTAGTTGCATATATTTAGTGAATAAGAAAAATTAAATAATAAAATTAGGTGGAAGAACTAAATATGGCTTGATTTCTATCCTTTTAGTATTGAATACTTATGTAGCAGTCAATCATAAAATAAGGGTGATTGAGGTCAGCTTAGCCACTGTAATTTTCCCATTTTTTGCAAGTTTTTAGCCCTCACAAACATACCTAGGGTTTCAAGGCAAATGAGATTGATTTTTGGCTATGCATATCATCAAGGTTTATGATCTAAAATATAGATAAAACAAAGATAAACATAGCAGACTATCCACTCACTATTCATTATTTCCTCACAAGTCAATACCAATCGACAGGTCAGTATTGACTGATGATATTGAACTAATTTGGCAGAACTGACCATGTGTAGACATAGACTTAGTTCCTAAACCAAACAAATTACAAGCATGTTTTAACTTGATTTTCACTTCTATAATATAGTCATAGTCAAATAATGGCCTAAAAACTCTAAGCATTCATCTCTTTATTGTAATTACTATATTTAACATATGCCACTTATCAAATGTGTTTAATCATTCTTAGTATTTTACATTTAAATGTATGTATAAATCACATCTTAATATCTGGATTACATTTAAAATTTATATAATTATTAGATTAATCACTCTCATTAACCTAAATTATGTTAAAACATATAATATATTGAATACAAGCATGAGTTCTATGGTATCCTAAATTGTCACTACTAGTATCAGAAATGTGATCACAAGTAGAATGGTAACTGTAAGCTTGTAGATTTGAGCTATGGAGTTTATATACTATATATAGTAACTTAACCCAAAACTTACAAAAACATAAAATGGAGAGGATATAAAGGCAATCATAAATTATAAGAGGACTCTTACCATCACCTTTCTTCTCTTGTCTTCCCTTTAAGACCTTCAAATGAATTCTCCAAGGATTATTGACTAGCTTGTTGGATTGCTTGATAATGATGGATACAAGATTCAATATGGATGCAAGAGGGATCAATGGCTTCTTGAATGCAAGGATAATGTGGATGCAATGAAAGTATGAAGGCTAATAGAGATGGTATGTTCATGCAAGTTCGAGCTTTCAAGTTAGTTCAAACAAGCTCCATGCTTGGTTATTTATAGGGTGGTGGGAAAGGTTTAAAATCAATTTTAAATTCATAATAGTTTTCTAATTTTAAACAATTCTAGAGAGTTAGAGAAGACTCTATATTTTAGAGTCTTCCAAATTTTATTAGGAGTTAATAAGGATTATTTTAGGGGTTTTAGGGAGGTTTAAGGATATAGGTGTGTAGGAAAAACTATCAATAGTTTGGCTAGCAGGGTGTAGGTAGAATATTTTAAATTTTAAATTGATAAGTGGGGTATGTGGTTAATAAATGATGTGAGATTAGTAGTTTAATAGGGTATTAGTGGGATAATCAAAGGATTAATATAACATGGAGGGTGTAGGAAGGTTAGCATGATGTAAGAAATATATGATAGGGAATAAGATTTATTTATTCAATGGTTACAGGATTAATTAAGATAAATAGTGAGATTAATGGAATAGATAGGGTGAGCGATTTTAGGTTTATACATTTTCCCCCTCTTTGAAAGGGCATTGCGAGTGATGTTTTGGGGATTAATGGTATTTCAAATAAAAACCATTACATGGATGGGTTAATAAAATGAGGTTGCATGATTCCCCCTCGAGGGGGCATTTGAGGAGGAATGAACCGGATGGCCACTTGAAAAGAGATCATGAGGTGGGTATAAAATTGAGATGATGAAGGGTTGGGATGCCCTGAATGCTAGTTGAGATAAAAATGATAAGATTCTCCAAGTGGATATGCAAGGGAAAGAGTTTGTAGGTGTAAGACTAGTCCCAAGGGGGAATGCACATTAGCAATGATGATTAGCCTCTGAGGATAAGTCCTAGGCAAAGACTAATGCCAAAGAGAGAGGCAAGTAGATTTATGGGATTAAGATGAATATTCCCAAGACAATGGCCTATGTTTAGTAAATAGATAGACTTAAGGAGGTAAATAAGGCCACAAGTTGTTGAAATTTTCTAGGCAAAGACACATGTAAGGGTTACATTGGGCCAATAAAAAGGATAGGGTGATTTGTGATAATAGATAAATTAGGTATGATGATCATAGCTTGACTAGATTTAATATATTTAAGTGACCATGAGAAGATGGGACATGAATTAGTGGTCGAGCTATCCTTGGGCACTAAAAAAATGGCCAAGTGCTACCTACATAGTCTAAAAAGACCTTAGGCTGATGTAGTTCAGACTCAAGATGTTAGATGGGGAGTGGGGAAATGGAAAACCATACCCCTGAAGATGATTAAAATGACTTGTAGGATAGAGAATAGTTACCAAAGATGTGATTAAACATGAGTAAAGGATGGATAAATGGATCAAAATTAAGTATTTAGGTAGAAGGGTAGTGTTAATGTGGACTAAACAGGGTGAAGGAGGGAAAAAATAGGATTATGGGGGGTAAAATAGAAAATTAGGGGTAAAATGGGGGGCATTGCCATGAGCTATCGACATTTACCAGGTAAGGACACATGTAAGGGAGAACTACAAGTTGATAAAAGAATGTAAAATAAGTGATTTATGATGATAAACATATTTGACATGATAATCGTAGCTCAACATGATTTAATATATCTAAGTGACTGGAAGGGGATGGGACAAGAATTAGTGGTTGAACTATCATTGGGCATTAAAAAGTGGCCAAGTTTTGCCTACATAATATGAAAAGGCCTTAGGAAGATGTAGTTTTGACTCGAGATGTTAAACATGGAGTAGGGAAATGGAAGACAATACACTTTAAAATGATTGGAAGGACTTGTGGGATGGAAAATAGTTAGTGGGAACATGAGTAAATATGATTAAAGGATGGCTAAATGGTTTAAAGAATCAAAATTAGCTATTTAGGTAGAAAAGTAGGGTTAATGTGGGACAAATGGGGTAAAGAGGGGGAAAAGAATAGGGTTATTCGGGGATAAAATAGAAAACCGGGTTTAAAAATAAGTCATTTTCACTCTTGGATTTTGTTATCTTGTGTTCTAGAGCAAGGATAATGGATCGCATTCCTCATGTTTCTCATGCACAGAGAGAGAGTTTATGAGTTCCAAAGACTAAGGAGGTTGGACTACAGTAAGTACCCCATCCTATCCTATAATTTTTTTTCCTTTATGTGCATTTATTAAGGTATTAATTAGGGCTAAAATTAAACAATGAAAAATCATAACTAGGGCCATTGCCCTAGGTTACGGTTTTGTGCCTACAAGTTGTAGTGAAGCATTCGTTACATGTGGGTTTGAAAAATTACTTGTAGAAAACTATAGTTTTGTAAAACCATAGTAGGTGATTTGTGGTTTTGTAAAACCACATAGGGTCACTTATAGTTTCGTAAAACCACAAGTGGTGACTTCTAGTTTTTCAAAACCATAGAAGCAAGGAGTAATTTTCCCAAAATCATAAGTTAGGGTTAGGGGCTAGGAACAATTTTGCTTAGGATTAATGTTGAGGGTATTTATTTAAGAGGACAAGTAAGGTAATAGGTAAATGGGTAAGTAGGATAGGTATGGTATATGAAAAATTCATGTTAGGGTATAGGTTTGTAGTGATTAAGGGTTAACATGTTTTTATGGTACATGAGGATTTAGGTGTGCTATTGTCTAGACTATGACAACCACTAGTTTTTCATGAGATGCATTAGTTGAGATCAACTAGTTTTAGAGTGATAGAGATGACTAGATTATATTACATCACCATGATGATTTTTAATATGATAGATCAGGTGCTCATTACTGCATTAGTGGAGTGATGGCAATCTGAGATGATCACTTTCCATTTCATTATAGGAGAGATGACAATAAATTTAGAGGACGTATGACACATTTTTTGATTAGTTATGAGTGGATATGTGATCTATTGGAGGTCATGGACATTGAGTGTGACTATTTGGTCATCTACAGGTCAGAGTTCATGATTCATGGATTGACATTAATAGGGATTTTAGGGATGGGACTATTGACAGGTGACCCTATTATTCATGTCTTTTATGACTAGCATATTATTTATAGATAATAACATTTAGTGGTTTCATCTGGGTTTAGGTTATGTAATGGTGGACATGGTATATGATTACCAAGTATTTATATGGGGACACAGTGTTGGGCCACCTGTATAAAGAGCTTCATATGGGGGCATATAGGGGGTCACAAGCTTTAGACCCTCATTATTATTATAGATCTAGTGTTGGGAGCACATGGCAATCGAAAGGCCACTAGGCACGTGAGCATCTCATAATCATGATTAGCCACTAGTGTTTGGATGGTATATAATTATGGGGGTGTAAAGGGCTCATGCAGGTGACATGATATTTTATAAATAGGCTTTGGATAGTTTGATATAGGACCAAATTACATGGATATCAATTATATAATAAACCACTTGCTCTTTATGTTTCTCATCTCATTGGGTAATCATGGCACCTAAAGCATGGTTCATAGCTAAGATATAAAAGTAAAAATATTTATCCTCTCTTGGCAGAATAAGGACAGTGGGAGATAATAGATACTTATTAAGAGTATAAAGGGATACTTGAAAATTTGAATCCCATATAAATTGGGTGTCTTTATTAATAAGGTGATGGAAGGGTTGACATTGATCTGAAAATTATGAAATAAAGTGACAAATAGATTGCAGCTTCCCTTGTAAACTACAAAGCTACTTGAGATTGAAAGGAGGTGGCATATCGATAATGGATTTAATTTTAGTAGGATCAACCTCAATTCCTAAAAGGGAAATGATAAAACCCAAAATCTTTCCTGATAAAACCCCAAAGACACTTTTTGGGTTAAGATAAACCTGATATTTGGTTAAACAAGTGAAGATTTTTTGAAGGATAGATAGGTGATCTTTATGATACCTGGATTTACCAAGGAGATCATCTACATAATCTTTAATTATTTTATATTTTGGTGTTATATAGATAAATTATAGAAATTTAATGTTATATATTGAAAGATAAATGTTTCACAAATTTTTCTGTTAGTTACTCAAAATTAGTAATGGACCCCTTGGGTAAATGCATGAACCATTCAAGAGTGGGTCCTGTGAGACTTTTAGGAAAGAGTCAGAGTAAATACGCATCATTGTATGTGGCCTCATGGCATGCCACATAAAATTATTGAATGTGGTCATGAGGGTCCCCTCTCCCTTTATATTTATCAAATTTTGGAACTTTAAAATGTGTTGAGAAGGGTATCTGTAAAATACTCATGTTGAATGGGGGTGTGCAAAAGTCTTTGTATATGTATTTCATTGCATGAGGGTGAGGGTTTATCATATTCCATTTTTGGGAAAAATAAGTATCCATTAAGGGATTGTAATTATGATTTTGGCTTGATTTTGATTTTAACAAGTTAATATTAGTGTTTCTAGTGGTTCTTTTGGGTGATGAGGGTCTTTAGTTTTCAGAATGAATATGAGATGGAAGGGAGTTGATTTATTGGGTAAGCTGATCTAAGTGATCCTTTAAGGTGAATCTCGTTCTATCATCCTCAATGCAATTATTTTGAGGGGCTTATTCTTCTTCTTCGATCTCTTATTCATGATATACAAGTTTAGGGTTCCCCTCTTCTTGGTTTGTGACATGTGTGCAAAGAGGAGTGTTGGGTATAGATGGTGGTCGAATGAGATGTTGTAAGAGATTAGGATTAAATATAGGGGGTAATTCCCACCCCTGCCATGGCCTCGGCCCCCCCTAACCCCCCCCCCCCCCCCCCCCCCCCCCCCCCCCCGCCACATTAAAATAACTTGGGCTAGGATTTGGTCATTATTTTCATATATATACTCATTGAATCGGGCCCTAACTTCATCACTATTGAATAAGTCATTAGTAAGTATTTCATCTACTCTAGGAGAATGCATGCCACTTTGATTTTCTTCATTATCCCTAATTTGTTCGCCTAGTGTACTTAGGACATCATCTTCCTAATTTTATCCTTATCCCAATCTTAGAACTTGGGTATGGGTCTTGATTGGCATCATGGATAATGTGGATGATATGAAGATGATTAGATGTGGATTTAATATGAGATGGAAATTAATGTAACTTTGAGTACTAAACTTGTCTTGAGTTTTAGACTAGGGTTGTCAAAATGTTTATAATGGATGTGATAAGAATTGGTTTTTAAGATCAAGGACTATGATGATAATGTATTACCAACATGAAAACCCTATGAAAGTTTAATCTATTAAGGAGACTAAATGATGGGATGACTACATGCCTTTATTCAGATTAGCGATATGACAATTGGATAGAGGCTAATTGTGAATAGGTGAGATGATAAGATGGTAGTGTGCTAGATGAAACCCAATGGAGTTATATACTTTGGTAATAATTAATCAAGGTACTATGTATTAGGATGGATGAAGTGATGAATAATATAATTTTAAGACTTTTAAGAAGATATGGGTGACCACTATAGCTTAGTTTCAAGATAAAATATAGTACTCAAGATTGTGGAGGATGGGATGAACATGAAAATGAATGTATTTAAGTAATAAGATGGAAATGTGTCTTAAGGGTTTTCTAGGTGTTTTATGAGAAAGGGAAAAGGTTGACTCAAGTCACAAATAATACGAGTCTATCATGACACACACATAATCACACCAATCACAATCCCTAATATTTAGTAAACCAATGGGTGTGTAACTTGATGAGTGCATTGTCTAAAAGCTTTGTGGGTCAGGATGTAGGCTAGTGACCCATTATAACATCTCCTAAACCCTCTAACCCCGTCTGCACTTGATGACTACTATGGAGGCTAATACTAACCCTGGCATTAAGTCACTTATTACAATCGTGTTGTCATGGTTTTTGAAAAAATAAAAACCAATGGACATTTAATTTTTACTAATGACTAAATTTGAATTGAGATCAAAGTCACCAAAATTTTGAGTATTTTTTTTAAAATTAATTAATTAATTTAATTTAATTAATTAATTAATTAAAATTTCATTGGCAAAATAGACTATGCCAAATGCTTTCAAGTTTTATATATAAAAATCCATTTACTTTTTCCATGCAATTTACAAAATCCATTTAACTTTTTATAAGTTGTGTAAACACATGTTACTTTTCCCAAAGTTGTACAAAATACACCAAAATTTTTCAAAGTCATGCGAATTGCAAATTTATTTTTCCAAACCATGCAAATTATAAATTATTTTTTCCACTTGGTGCAAATTTCATTTTTTATTTTAGATTTTGTGTAATTTGCAAATTTATTTTTTAGCCCCGTGCAATTTTCAAATTTATTTTTTAGTTTCATTTAATTTGTAAAATCAATATTCATTTTCGTGCAAAGTGCATATTCGATTTGTATTTCCATGCAAGTTGTAAATTTTTTTGTATTTCCCCTTCCCGTGAAATTCCAAATTTTATTTCCATAAATTATACAAATTAAATTTGTACTTCCCTAGATTGTACAAATTGAAAATACACTTCCCTGAGTCGTGTAAATACAAACCTCCATATTATAATTATCTTTTTCAATGGTGAAAATTGTAAATACATACCTTTGTATTGTAATTATCTTTTTCAATGGTGAAAATTGACATTGTAAATTCAACTCTCTCTTTTCAACTTGCATGTAATTTCATTTATTTCTTCTTCTAATCATGAAAATTTGGTTATTTTTTTGGACTATGTTAAATAAAAAGTGTATTCCCTTATAAAAAAACATTTTTAACTTGCACGTTTGAGCTCTGGATTTTTTTAGCAAAAGTAAAATTAAATTTTCATTTGTTTTTTATCTACCATCTGCTAGAATAAGTATGCACAGTGTCATGAAAGAGAAGTAAGATAAAAAAAAATTAGTTTAATTTCTTTTTCAACCAAGAAGAGGTTGTACAAGTGCATTCTAGTGAAAGAAGAAATAAAAAAGAAATTTGAAGACCAAAAATAAGTAATTTTATTGTGTCTTGTATCAGCTAAATGCTTCAACGAGAAAAATATGCCTAGCTCAAAGGATTCAAAGAATAAAAAAACACAAATTTAAATATCAAGTTTTGATTTTTAATTTTTACTTCTCAAGGAGTAGGCCATATGGCCATATAATGGCACCCCAGAGAAAATGAATAAGATAGATATTAAAATTTTCAATAGGAATTTTCAATTGTTTTACCTAGCTAAAATGTATGGTGACACCCAAGGAAGATTAAGAGTTTAAAAAAAGAATTAGATTTTTGTTTTTCTCTGCTAAACAAAGGTCTTACGATCCATACAAAAGAGGTGAAAACTATAGTTTCTATCAAAATTTGTTTCTTTTTTTTCTTATTCCTTCCTCATACCAAGTCATATGACCTACATGAAGTAAATTTGGGAATTTAAAAAATTCATTTTGGCTTTTTTAAGGTAGAACTAGAGTTGTACGATTGTCGTACGCCCAAGGGGAGCTGGTATAAATAATTTTTTTTGTTTTTAAGTTTTCATTTGCCGAAAGAGAAATAGTACAACTAGGTTAATGGAGGAAGATAATACAAAAGTGAGAATTTTTTGACCTCTTTAGAGCTAAAAAAAGAATTGTATGGATTTGGGGAAAAGAAAATATAAAATTAAAATAATAGATTTTGATCTTTTTTGTTTGTAAATGGAAAATTATATGGCTATGTGGTGCCCCTGAAAAGAGAGATTGAAATTTCAAAAGCTATACTTCATGGAAGGAGTTGAGAGTTGTTAAAATAAAAAAGGATATTTTTATGGGGTTTTGATTTCGAGAAAATAAAATCAGGGTTTAAATTATTTTCACTAGAAAATTAAAAAAATTGTATTTCTTTTAGCGAGTTCAGAGGGTTTGAAATTTGGCAAAATTATCGGTAATTAATTTTTAATGTTTTGATTAAATAGGAAACAGATTATAAATTTTTTCTTGATTGTAAATTTTTTTGTTCAATCTCTATGTATGGTTATTTGGTAAACTTCCTCAACAATTAGAATAAAATTGAAAATAAAATTTTAAAAATTTATTTTCAATTTAATTCTAATTTTTGAGGAATTTTACCAAATAACAATATATAGAGATTGAACAAGAAAAGTTACAATCAAAAAAATTGGTTAGATAAAAGTTGAAATTCATACATGTGATATTGAAAAAAAATTGGAGTTATTTACATGGACTAATCTATGAGTACAACCTCCCATTATAATTAAATAAATTATTTTGGCTTTAAGCTATTTAATTTCATCATTTTTTATAAATAAGAAGCTTTCTATAAATATCTCCTACTTGTCAGTTTTATTGTAAAATTTGATGTCTTCATCCTCTACTCAAGAAAATATGATCCCGATTAAAGATAAATAAATCATGAAATATCAATTTTAGGACATGACACCTCTTTTGCCACTAGAGTCCAATGTTAAAAATATCACATATACTGATCTAGGTCAAATTAAATTGGATGAGTTTTGGGAAAGGATAAACACAATGCATAATATAGATTTTGGTCAAAGTATTTTTGATAGTGGATTGCCACAAGTGGTAGTGTTATCAATTTTAATATAGTCTTCTGAGCTATTCTTGGTCATGATAAATGACTTCAACTTAGAGACAAGGGAAGTGAGAGATTCATAGGGAGAATTAGTAGCAACTTTTGTTCCTAAACACATAGATAATATTTTTCACCTTCCAGATCATGAAAATTTTATACATATTACTCTTAATTCTTATCAAATATTTTAGGATGATAATAGTATTGTGTGTGCTAAAAAATTCAACAATGCATGGTTGACTAAGCCAAAACATTTCTCCACATGACTCCTAAAAAATATTGTAAGGTTTGATTTTAAGAATGAGATAAATGACATGATAACACTATTCCATAGGATAACGGGAAGCCAAATAACAAAGAAATTTTAGACATGGATGTATAAATTCATTTGGATCATCCTAAAAAATAAACAATATATCAATTAGGAACAGTTGATTAAAGATGTAATTCACAAACAACTAATGGATGTGAAAGTCATGTCAAAGTTATATATGACTTCATATCTCATTTATATTATAGCTAGCCAATGATATTGTGATAGATTGCATACAATAGGTGATTTTAGGAAGACAATGGTATATGACTTCTATCCCTAATTGGCATTGAAAGAAAATTCCCATCATTTCAAAAGGGTGAATGATTTTTTGGTTTATTTTATCTTTCAATTATTTGAAAAGGAAATCTTCAACATGAGGATATCAATAATAATCACCAGAAAGATAGTCAGATGGGGAACATGGTTTATATAGATCCCAACTTTTACTTATTTGAGAATCGGTGATTATGAGGTTACTCTTTATATGCTTCCATGATATGTCAGTGATAAGTGAGTGTTGATGGAAATAGTAAGACAACTTGTTGAAACACACAAGTTCCTAACAGGGAGACATAAGATATGAGTCAAATTTCTAATTTCAATTGGTAGATATACTTGTCTATCATTGATAAAGGCCAAAATAGTTGAACAACACATGTCTCATAATAATCTCGAGACTTTTGAAATCAGATTTGCACTTGACATTAGGGGCTTAATTAAGAAAAAATTTGGACCTTCATATGAACATATCCCACATTTTGAGAACTATTCGATGGATTATGATAATGAGAAAACAATAAGAATCAGAAACTATTCATGGTTTACCATAAAATAAATAGTCAAATTTGGCATAATAAAAGTGCCAAGGTAGTTGGTGGATGATGAGGTCACATTGGATCCTATATTTGAAAAAGAAAACATCACGATAAAGCCATTAATTATAGTCCATTAGGATAAGAAGGAATCTACTTATCTCAAAATTAGAACAAGAGCAGTACTTGACAAAACTCTTAAGTGGTTGAAGAGCAAAGGAGTGGATGTTGGGAATGTTGATTTCCCTATACTTCTTGGGAAGGATGAATTTGGTAACTTTTACAAGCAACATGATGAATCATAAAAAGTAGAGGAAGCAGGTCCAAATGGAGAAAACCTAATTATATAAGAGGCACATGAACCATAAGCTACTCAATAAGACATTCAACCATGAAATATTCTCAAGCTCAAAATAAAAAGGTCAGGTGAAAATGTCTCCTTTTTTCCTAGTTTGTCAATTCTTCAAGAGATTCATGTTGATAGTTTCTCGCATTCTCAAGAATTTTTAGAGAATATAACCCAAAAAATTTTGGCTTAAAATGATATGATGTTCCCTATGTCATTTACTTTCCCATTACAATAGATTACTAATATTTCTTCTTCTCCCTCGAATCCTAAATTGCCTCTTGTCTCCTCTCTAATAACTCCAATTGATACAATCAACACATAGGAACAAATAGAAACATATTTCTAAGGTGACATAACTGAGAAATCACCTTCTTCTACTTATAGCTATGCTTATCCCACCAATATCAACTATTTTCCCACCTCCTTCTTTAAGTATGACAACTTCAGATTGGTTGTCCATAGTGGTGAAAAAAACAAGAAAAGTTATTGAATCTAAGGAGATAAAATTTAAAACTCTGACAATCCATTTCTTGAAGAGGCTAAAGAAAGTGAGAATGGTTTCACAAATGGTAAAAGATGAAAAGGAAGAGAAGTATGCAAGAGTGACAATTCTTGCAGTCAAAAAGGATAAGTTAGAAATCAAAATTGAAGACTATTAGGTATATAGGGTTCATTTGGGAAAGTCTACTAGAGAAGGGATGAAGGGAGATGTACAGTTGGTGATTGATACTATTTTTGAAAAAATGTACAAGGACAAAGTAACAAAGGATGAACTGAAGGAAAAGGTAGAACAATTGAATTCAATGATACAGAGATTGATTTGATTAATCCAACTAGTAATTGCTTCATGAAGTCTTCATGCTGAGAAATTAGAGAAAGTAAGAGTGGTAGGTCAAATGGGAAATGTAGTGAAAGATTGGATTCAAAATATTACTGGTCTAATAACCTCAACAATTTTCATCGCAACAACAATGGTCTCTTCATTTATAGTTGGATTAAATATATTTTCAAATGGATTAGTGAGGAGACATACACAAAGATTAATTCATATAGCTAATCAAATACTTTATACAACTAGGGTTTCTTCTCATGACCATCAAGGTGTCTCAGGCTCTAGTCCTTAAAGCTAATCTCAACTAGATTATGTAAACTTAGGAAGATATTTCATTAGATTTGAGAATTTTCACTTGGGATAATAGGATAAATTCAACACATTTTCATAGAGTAATTAAAATACTAGAAGAAGAATAAGATCAAGTCATTTTAGCATAAAGGGTAGAAGCATTAGTTGCATGAAGAGTACAAAAAATAAGTCCATCTCAAAGAGTTCTTCAAATTCAACCTCCACCTCAATGCCAGTAACTTTCTTCCAAACTAGAAGAAAAGAGATTCACTAAAGTTAGTAAGTCAAAAGGTGAAGTTGACCCTTTTTATTAGTTACAAGAACATTCTAGTTTCAAATTAAGCCCTAAACATCAAATAAATATCAAAATAATAACTAATCTTCCCTTGAACTCTAAGAAAAAGAAATAACTTGGAGGAACTTTGACAAGTCAAGCTCTTGTCCTATCAGGAACCGTTATTCCCTTATAAGTAAATTTTCAAACTATGGCATTACCATGGGGAAATGTGATTGGTCTATTGGCTCAAGGACAATTAAATTATCTTTCAAAAGGTTCAAGGAATAATTTTCCAATATTCTATGGAGATGGAAAACAACATCTAGATGAACACCTTGCAGTCTTCAATATTGCATGTGCCATTTTGGGCATTGAACATGAAAATGTTGTTGTCATAATATTCATCAAAATGATACATGATGGGGATATAGATTGGTTTAATCACCTCACTCTAGGATCTATTACTAATTGGAATACTATAAAGACTAAATTTGAAAATATATTTAATCCAACTAAAGATGTTCATGCATTGCTCATTCAACTTACACAAATGAAAAAAGAGGTTTATGAGCCTATGAGAGATTTTGTCACCAAATTCAATAGGATACCATCTACTGTGTGACCAAAATATTAAAATAAAAAATATTTCTTTATCAACTCTCTGTTGGCTAAAGTAAGTTATTAATTAAGGAGAGCTAAGGTAACAAATTTGGAAGCAACCCAAGTATTGGCTATTGATGTTGAAGATGACATGGTAATGTCTAGAAAACTTAAAAAGGAACCTTAAAAGAATAAAGCTTAGAGTTTAAGATAATATTCAACATAATGAATTTTTCAAAAAATGGTTAATGATATAATGACCCTAAAAAATTAAATACCTCAAAAGATCATTACATCTTCGTACCAAGATATTTAAAGGAATTATGTTCCTTTTCAAAAAGATTGCCCTAGATTGCAAGCTCCTCAACCAAAACTTTTACTTGAGGCCCCTCCTCATCAAAAAATCAATGCACTTGTGAATGTGGTCTTGGAAATCTAGGAGATATTTGTATACGAAGAGTTTGAAGAAGAAAATGAATTAGAAAATCTAGAACTTTAAGAATGTGAGATTGAAGAACTTGATGATAACTCTGTAAACATGTTTCTGAAATATAATCCAAATAAAGATGAATATGAAGAGAGTGTTGGAGATATGAATAGTCAATTCTTCATAATTTTAACTAGAGCTCAAGATCATAAAAATTAGTCTAGTGACTCATAAGAGGAAACTCCAAAGGTTATCCTCCCATGAGGAACTATCCCACTAGTGCAAACAAAAGGAAAGCAACCACTAATAGGTAGTTCATCTAACATAATGCTTCTCAACCTATTGAGACTCCTATTTATTTTTCTAATTTTGACATAATTGATCATGTCAACAAAACCAAAATTTAGATGTCACAAGTTGAGTATTTTAGAACATACCTAGACTAGTTGGATAGGTTAGTTGATTTTATTAAAGGTAAAAATTCAAATGCTAAAAAAATTAATTTCAAAGGTATCCTAGATAACCTATTACTTCCAATCAAGTCAAATCAATAGCTTTAGCTACTTTCAAATCTAATAAAGTTGACCCATTCTACATTTACCTATTCCTCAAGGGATATAAATTTAGTAATTATGTCATCGACATAGGAGTCTCAAATAATGTCATGTCTGTCAAAGTTGCTCATGTTCTTGGCCAAACTTGTATTAAAACCTTTGGGCATTAATATTTCATAGATGAAAAACAAATTACACTCATTTTAAAAATTAAAGATGTACAAGTGGCTTTGGCATCTTTTCCCCAAAAGTGAATCAAAATCAATATTTTGAACATAGACATGCTAGTAGATTATGGTATTCTTTTGGGTTAATTTTTTTGTAAAGAATTAGGAGGTGAAATCCAATTAGATTTATCACATGCTATGATTCTAGTCAAAGGAGTCAAATAATGTCTGGATCTTGAATTGAAAATAAAGTATATAATATAAAAATTTGATGATCCTAGGGCAGATATTTTGTTTGAATATGCAGGGATTAGTAATTATATTTTGATGACAGAGAAAGATATAGAGTTACCAAAAATCATGCAATCGAACATGAATGATGTTTAGACAATGGAGTTTGATAGTAGTTGTTTATCAATAGATTCAAGTGCAAGAGTGATCTTGATATCTCCATATAAGAAAAAATTTCATTTTTCCTATAATTTGTAGTTTGATTGTACCAACAACATAGCTAAATATGAAGCACTTTTGCAAGGATTGTAGGCAACATAAGAGATGAGAATCAAGAATTTGAAAGTCTTGTTTGAAGCTAAACTCATTGTGAAGTAGGTCAAAGGTCAATACCAAGTGAAGAATGATCATCTAAGATATTACAGGAATAAATTTTGGGATAACATACAAATATTTGATGTTTTCTCTATTAATACAATTCCTCGAAAACATAACTCTAAAGTTGATGCTTTGGTAGTATCAGCTTTTTTGATGATTCCTCATGCAAATATTGGTACAAAAAAATATACAATTGAACTAATATACATATCAATTATCCAAGATAATGTAGATAATTGGCAATTTTTCAATGATGATCAACAAATTATTTTGTTCCTTGAGAAAACAAACATCTTTATAAATTTTTACTTTGAAGGTAGTGATTTATCATACATAGAATCTTCAGTTCATACGTTGAAAGAGGGAATCACTGACGAACAGGATGAAGAAGGTGTTATCAAGTTGAAAGGAAATAAAACTCCTAAAGGCCTGGTCTCTTTACAAGAATTGTTTGATAAACATGATAGATTTGTAAAGAGTAAAATTCAAAATGGAAAACTTGATTTTGCTGACTACAAAAAAGTAAACATTGGTTCAGAGGAACATCCTAGGTTAATCAATATTAGAAAATGTTGCTCACCTAAATAAAAATAGAAGTTTGTTAGCCTTCTTTGTAAGTACATTGATATACTTGCATATTCATATGTAGACTGTAAGTCTTTTCATCCTAGGAAATGCAACATATAATTCCTCTAAATCCTGATGCAAAACCTTTCAAGCAAAAGCTAAGGTAATATAATCCTACATTCATAGGAATAATTCTTGATGAAGTGCAAAAGATGCTCGATGCTAGCATTATTTTTCCTATCCAAAATCCAACTTGGGTAGCTAACATAGTACTAGTTCATAAGAAGAATGGTGATATCAAAATTTGTGTCAATTTAAGGAACCCCAATCAAGCATCTCTCAAAGACAATTACCCACTACTAGTTATGGATCAAGTTCTCCATGTAGTAATAGGTGCTTAGATTCTTTTAATGCTTGATGGTTTTTTAGGATAAAACCAAATTGAGGTTAATAGTGAAGATCAACACAAAATGGCTTTCACAACACCTTGGGGCACTTTTTCATATAAGTAGATGTCATTCATATTGCTCAATACATGGGCTATTTTTCAGAGGGTAATTGACTTGGTGTTCAAAGAATTGAAACATGAAATCATTGTAGTGTATCTCAAAGACTTAATAGTTTTCTCAAAAAAATGAGAAGATCACTATGTGCATTTGGAGAGAGTTTTTGAAAAGTGTCATTTACATAGAATTTCACTCAACCCTAAGAAATATATCTTTGGAGTGATTGAAGGAAAACTCCTAGATCATATCATTTCAAAATAAGGAATAAGGATTGATCTAAAAAGAATTCATGGGATTCAAAAACTTTCCCTACCAACAAGTAAACCAGGAGTGCATTCCTTCTTTGAGAAAGTAAAATGTTCAAGGAGATTCATTCTTAATTTTTTTTGAGTTCACTAGACATATTTTAGACATGATGAAAGGAAAACCTTATTTCAAGTGGAACAATGAAGGTAAATAAGCATTTAAAAAGATAAAGACTATTATTGCTCATGCATCGACATTGGTTTGTCCTGATTTTAAAAAATAATTCATTATTTCTTGCTATGTTTTAGAGTATACACTCTCAACAATATTGATTCAAAAAAACAATGAAGGTATTGAGTCCCCAGTTGCCTTCATGAGTTTTAATCTCAAAGATTATGAATTGAAATATTTTCTTGAGGAAAAGCATGCCTATGTAGTAGTGAAAGTAGTCAAATAATTTAGGTATTACATATTGCATTCATATTATGTGGTTATTGTACCAAGTATAGTAATCAAATCTAATTTGACCCAATAGAAACCTAGTTCTAAATGAGGTAATTGGATAACCAAAGTTCAAGAGTATGATTTATAAATAAAACCTACAAAACTAGTTCAAGGAAAAGGACCATGTCAACTCATGGCAGAATAGGAAAATATTCAATCAAGGTCTTCGATAGTTTTAGATGAACAAGATGATCAAGAGTTTCCTATGGTATTGTTTATGAATTCTACTAATGAATGGGTTTTTTATATTGATTTATACCTGACATATAGAGAATGTCCTTCACCTTTGAATTCTAAACAATGTAAAATGGTCAAACTATAGGGTAATAAATATGCCATATGGGATGTCACTCTTTTCAAGAAAAACATTGATGGCTTCTTCTTAAGGTGTGTAGATAAGGAATAGTAAAAAAAGTCATTGCAAGCTTTTCATGATCAAGCCTTTGGAGAGCACTTTTTTGCCAAGGTAATAACATATAAAATTCTTAAATCCCATTATTATTGACCAAATCTTTTCAAAGAATCATATGAATGGGTGAGAAAGTGTGAGGCATGCCAACAATTTGTAGGCAAACCTAGATTAATAGCGCTTCCTCTTCAATTAGTGATAGTTGAAGAATATTTTCAATAATGGTGTTGGATTTCATTATAACATTGAACCCTCATTCGAGCATAGGTCACACTCATTTTTTCATAGTAATAAATTAATTCACTAAGTGGGTAGAGGTGATTCTGGTTAAACAGACAAATTCAGAAGTCATTTGTAGCTTTATCAAGAAAAATATCTTGGTATGGTATAAAATGCCATAGAATATTGTTACAAATAGCACCTATAACTTTTATTCTTTAGAGATAATTAAATTTTATTACATATATGAAATTTATTTGTCTCATTCTTAAGACTATCATCTGTAAGGTAATGGTCAGGTTGAGTCAAGTAACAAGAATTTGTTCACCATCATGCATAAAGTAGTAGATGAGAATCAAAAAAATTGGCATAAGAAGGTATATTATGCTCTTTGGGTAGATAGTATAACATCATAAAAGACTATTGGTATGTAATTCTAGTTTGTATACAGAATAGATGCTATGATTCTCATAACTCTTGATTTACCTACCCTACAGTTATCTAGAGCTGTTGAGAATCAAAAATTTGAAAGCCCAATAGATTAAAAAAATTTCTACCTACAACAACTGGAAGAAAAAAGGACACAACTGGGTATTAGCATCACAAAACATCAGGCTCATGTCAAAGTTCTATTTGACAAGAAGGAAAAGTAAATAGAATGTAAGATATCTTGTCCTACTATATGCTACTCACAAAAAACTGAAAAGAAGTCACTTCTACAGGACTAATCTTTTCTACTTGGAATATAGTGATGAAACTCATCTACCATTATCCTTCAACGGGAAATATCTCAAACATTATTTCTAATAAAAACCAAGTGGCCCTCTTTTATATATATGTAAATACAATTTTGGTTGTGTTTCTGTCCTGGTCTTTATTTTTGGCTTGTGTTATTGTGTTATTTATTTTCCCATTCTGTTCCTCTTTGTTACTTCATCCTCTTGAGGGTTTCTATCTTAAATAATCCCTACCATTTTACCTAATCAAGCTGGTTAATAACTCTATATCCAGATAAGTTGTTGCTACATGAATATTCATGTTTTCCTTCCAATCTTCTCTCATTTCAAGTGATGGTTCACCTTTGAATTGAATCATTTTACAAATGTTAGTATTGCATAAATGAGAATGTCATAGTCACTTACCTTGATTCTTGGTTAAGTTGGTATTCAAGAGTTAATCATAAATAATATAAAAGACACTTCTCTCTTCTGGATATGCGATAACACCTATCATAACTAAACTGCCTTCACATACACTATCCTTTTGGATATGTGATAGCCCCTATCAGGTTGAGTACCTGATACTCACACACTTTATTTTTCGACATGTGATAACACCTATCAGCCTGAGTACCTGACCCTCACATACATTGTCTTTGACATGTGACAATTTTTTGATGGCTTGAGGACCCATCCTTTTTATTAAAGATCAGATATTTTTCAAATTGATCAAAGTTACTTCTGAAGACTCCATTTCCCAATGAGTAAAATGTTGGCCTACAAAACCAAAGAATCCAAGTTATTTTTATTCCTTGGAGTTTGAAATCCCAGTCGGAGCCAACAGTTGTCATAGTTTTTTAAAAAATAAAAATTAGAGGAAATTCAATTTTTACTAACGGCTAAATTTGAATTGAGCTCAAAACCGTCAAAATTTTGAGAAATTAAAAAAAAAATCAATTAAATTTAATTGATTAATTAAAAATTTATGGGCAAAATAGACCATGCATGCTTTCAAGTTTTTCATATAAAAACTCATTTGATTTTTCCCCGTAATTCACAAAATCCGTTTAACTTTTTATAAGTTGTGCAAACGCATTTACTTTTCCCAAAATTGTATAGAATGCCCCAACCTTTTTTAAAGTCATGCAATTTGCAAATTTATTTTTCCACTCGATGCAAATTGTAAATTCTTTTTTCTGTTTGGTGTAAATTGCATTTTTTACTTCGCATTTTGTGCAATTTACAAATTTGTTTTCAGTCCCATGCAATTTATAAATTTATTTTTTAGTTTTGTGCAATTTTTAAAATTAAATTTCATTTTCGTGTAAATTGTAAATTTGATTTGCATTTCTATGCAAGTTGTAAATTTGTTTTGCATTTCCCTTCTCGTGCAATTCCAAATTCTATTTTTGCAAATTGTTCAAATTGAAGTTGAACTTCTCTAGATCGTGCAAACTAAAAATACACTTTCTTGAGTCATGTAAATGTAAACCTTCACATTGCAATTGCCTTTTTCAATGGTGAAAATTGCCATTGCAAATTCAACACTCATTTTTCAACTTACATGAAATTTCATTTATTTTTTCTTCTAATCATGCAAATTCAATAAATTTTTTGAGGTCATGTTAAATAAAAAGTGTCTTCCCTTCTAAAATTTTTTTTCAACCTACATGT
This sequence comes from Torreya grandis, assembly GCA_037957365.1. Classification (NCBI taxonomy): domain Eukaryota; kingdom Viridiplantae; phylum Streptophyta; class Pinopsida; order Cupressales; family Taxaceae; genus Torreya; species Torreya grandis. The sequence continues at coordinate 763,388 of JARHVA010004621.1, forward strand.
TCGAGCTCTAGAATTTTTTAACAAAAGTAAAATTAAATTTACATTTATGTTTTTATCTTCTATTAGACAAAAGTACGTTCAGGTGAATGAAAAAGAAGTAAGATAAAAAAGAAGTTATTTTTATTTATTTTTCAACCAAAAAGAGGGCATACAAGTGCATTCTAGTGAAAGAGAAAAGAAAAAAGAAATTTTAAGACCAAAAACAAGCAATTTCATTTCATCTTGTATTTTCCAAATGCTCCAAAGAGAAAAATGCACCCAACTTAAAGGATTTAAAGATTAAAAAAGAATAAATTTAAAGATCAAATGTTGATTTTTAATATTTACTTGTCAAGGAGCAAGTCGTACGGCCATACAAGGACACCCTAGAGAAAATAAAGAAGATAGATATTAAATTTTTTCAATTGTTTTAAGGAGGATTAAGAGTTTAAAAAAAGAATTAGATTTTTGTCTTTTCCCTGCTAAACAAAGACTATATGATCCATACAAAAGAGGTGAAAACTACAATTTTTTATCAAAATTTATTTCTTTATTTCTTATTCCTTCCTCATACTAAGTTGTAAAACCTGCATGAGTTAAATCTTACAATTTAAAAAATTCATTTTAGCTTTTTTTGAGTAAACCTAGAGCCATACAATAATTATATGGCTAGTCAAATGCCCAAGGGGAGTTGGTATAAATAATTTTTTTATTTTTAAGTTTTCATTTGCCCAAAGACAAATCATATGACTAGGTGAGTGGAGGAAGATAATAAAAAAGTGATAATTTCTTTGACCTCTTTAGAGCTAATTAGGAATTATACGGATTTGGGGAAAATAAGATATAAAATTAAAAGAACAAATTTTGATCTTTTTTATTTGTAAATGGAAAATTATATGGCTATGTTAAAAAAGGAGATTGAAATTTTAAAAGCTACATTTCATGGAAGGAGTTGAGAGTTGCTAAAATAAAAAAAGATATTTTTGTGGGGTTTTGATTTTAAAAAAATAAAATCAGGGTTTAAATTATTTTTGCCATAAAATTAAAAAACTGTATTTCTTTCGATGAGATTAGAGGGTTTGAAATTTGGTAAAACCAATTGGTAATTGATTTTTTATGTTTTGGTTGAATTGGGAACATGTTATAAAATTTTAAAATTGAAAATGAAAATTTCAATTTTTTTTTCCAATTTATTTTTATTTATTGGGAAAGTTTATCAAATAGCAATATAAAGAGATTGCATAGGAACAGTTGCAATAAGTAAAATTGGTCAGACAAAAGTTGAAATTCATACAAGTAATATTGAAAAAACATTAGAGCAATTTACATGGACTAACTTGTGAATGTGGCCTCCCATTGAAATGAAATATTTTATTTTGGCTCTAAGCTATTTAATTTCATCATTTTTTGTAAATAAGAAGCTTTTCCACAAATATCTCCCAATTATCAGTTTTCTTGTAAAAGTTGATGTCTTCGTCCTCTACTTCAAAAAAGGTGATCATGAGTAAAGACAAAGAAATCATGAAATATTAATTTTAGGGTGTGACACCTCTTTTTCCATTGGAGTCCAATATTGAAAATATCACAGATACCAATCTAGGACACATTGACTTAGATGAGTTTTGAGAAAGGAACACAGTGCATAAAATAGATTTTGGTCAAAGTATTTTTGATAGTGGATTGGAGCAAGCAACAATGTTCCTGATTTTAGTATAGTCTCTAAAGCTAGTCTTGGTCATGGAAAATAACTACAAATCAAAGACAAAGGAAGTGAGAGATTTATAGGGGGAATCAATAGTGAATTTTGTTCCTAAACACATAGATATTATTTTTCACCTTCCAGATCATGAATATTTTATACATCTGAATCCTAAGTCCTCTCAAAAAAGTTGGGATGACAATAGTATTGTGTGTGCTAAACAATCATCAATGTATGTTTGACTAAGCCAAAACATTTCTCCACATGAATCTCAAAAAATATTGCAAGGTTTGATTTAAAGAATCAGATAAATGACATGATAACACTATTTCACATGATAATAGGAAGCCAAATAGCAAAGCAATTTTAGACATGGATGTACATATTCATTTGGATCATCCTTAGAAATAATCAATATATCAATTAGGTACAGTTGGTTAATGATGCAATTTATAAATAACTAATAGAGGTAAAAGTCACATCAAAGTTCTATATGACTTTGTATCTTATTTATGCTATAATGCGTTGGAGATATTTTGATGAATTGGATATGGTAGGTGATTTCGAGAAGATAATGGTATATGACTTATATCCCCAATTAACATTGAAATAAAATGCCCATTATTTCAAGAGGGTGAATGATTGTTTTGTTCATTTTGTCATTCAATTATTTGAAAATGGCTTTTCAACACAAGGATATCAATAAATCCATCACATAGATAGCTAAATGGGGAACATGGTTCATATAGTTCCCAACTTTCAATTATTTAAGAACCAATGATTATAAGGTTATTCCTTATATGTTTCCATGATATGTTAATGATAAACATGCACTAATGGAAATGGTAATACAACTTATTGAAATGCACAAGTTCCTAACAAGGAAACATAATCCAAGAGTCAATTTTCCAATCTCAATTGATATATATACTTTTCCATCACTAATAAGTCCAAGAAAGTTGAACAATACTTGTCTCATAATAATCTCAGGACTTTTGAAAGCATATTTACATTTGACATCAAGGTTTAAATTGAGCACAATCTTGGACCTTCATATTAACATCTACTACATTTTGAGGACTATTGTATGGATTATGATGATGAAAAAGTAATAAGGATCAAAGACTTTAAGGTTTACCATGAAATAAATAGTCTAATTTGGCATAGTAAAAGTGCCAAGGTAGTTGCTAGATGATAAGGTCACATTGGACCCTATCTTTGAAAAAGAAAACATCATGATGAAGCCATTGCCTATAGTCCATTGGGATAAGAAGGAATCTACTATCAAAATTAAAACAAGAGTAGAACTTGACAAAACTCTTAAGTGGTTGAAGAGAAAAGGAGTGGATGTTGGGAAGGTTGATTTCCCTACACCTCATAGGGAGGATGAATTTGGTATCTCCTATTAGGTACATGGTGAATAAAAAAAAATAGATGAAGTGGGTCTAAGTGGAAAACCCTTGATGTTAGAAGAGGCACATGAACTAAAAGCTATTAACAGGACGTTCAACCATGAAATATTCTCAAGCTCAAAATAAAAAGGTTAGTTGAGAATGCCTCCTCTCCTAATCTTTCAATTCCTCAAGAGATTCATGTTGATAATTTCCCACATTCTCAATACCTTGTAGAGAATATGACCTAGTAATTTTTGGATTCAAATGATGTGATGTTCCTTATGTCATCTATTTTTCCATTGCAAGAGATCACTCATATTTCTTAATCTTCTCCCTCAAATCTTGAGTTGCCTCTTGTCTCCTCTCTGAGAACTAAAATTGATATAATCAACAAATAAGAACAAATAGAAACATCTTTGCAAGGTGTCATAACTGATAAAACACCTTATTCCACTCTATTTATGCTTGTCCCACTAGTCTCAACTTTTGTACCACCTCCTTCAAGCATGATAACTTTAAATTGGTTGTCCACAGTGGTGAAGAAAACAAAAAAGTTATTGAACCTGAGTAGATAAAATTTGGAACTTTGACAATCCCTTTATCGAAGAGGCCAAAGAAAGTGAGTATAATTTTGTGAATGATAAAAAATGAAAAGGGAGAGAAGTACGTAAAAATGGTAATTCATGTAGTCAAAAATGATAAGTCAGAAATCAAAATTGAAGACTATTAGTATCTAGGGTTCATTTAGGAAAGTTTACTAGAGAAGGGATGAAAGTAGATGTATAGTAGGTGATTGGTACCATTTTTAGACCAAGAAATGAAGGATGAATTGAAGGAAAAGGTAGAACAATTGAATTTAGTGATACAAAGATTGATCGAACTAATCCAACTAGTAACTACTTCATTATGTATTCATACTGAGACATTGGAGAAAGTAAGAGAGGTAGGTCAAATGGGAAATTTAGTGAAAGATTGGATTAAAAAGATTCTAATCTAGGAACCTCAACAATTTTTGCCATAACAATAATGGTCTCTGAAATTTGGTCACAATGTAAATAGTTAATGACAAAGGCAAGTGGATATGCAGAAGAGAAATAAAATTGGGAAGAATTCATTCCCAAGTTGGTTGAATTCCCAAAATTTCCTTTTAATGAATTTATTGAAAAAGTATTCATCAACAAGGAAGAAGTTATTTATTAAATTGAATTTCTCTAGGCTATGAAATTCAAGATCTAATCTCTTTAAGAATGTCTTCATAAAATCAATAATACAAGGTCACTTGGAAGTGATGTGATGATGGATATTGACACTGAGGTCAAAAATTTGAATTGTCCTTTTGTCAATGATAAAGATCAAAATGGAGATCTAATTTCTATTGAAACTATGATTAGATAATTTAAAAATAAAATTTAGGAGATTGTCGATCTCATATCTGCATTTGGTCATGAGGAAATTCACCAGTTAGACAAATGTCATGTGAATGCAGATAATCTTAACATAAAGATAAACATTCTCTAAAGTAAACTTTAGGAAATGAAAGAATTAGATTGATTGGTGGATATTTCCTATAGGTACACATATGGACTAGATGAATATTTGATAAGGGCATTTATCCAAATATTTGATTATTTTTTGAAAGGGAAAGACATGTCAATAAAGCAACAAGAAAAATGAGGAATTATTTTAAGTATTTCTATGTTTATTTTGCACCCAATTTGTATTATCGCACTATATTTCCCCTTGCAGATGTGTGTTGTCATTCTGTAAATTGTCTTTGTAATTTTTCCAACTTGCTTTTTCAAGTTGTACAAATTTATAATGTGTTTTTTTAAGCAGTGCAAAAACTCCAAATGTTTTTCTTAAGGGTGTTAAATGCTCAAAACATTTTTTCACCATTTCAATTTGTAATTTTTGTTTGGTGTTTTTGAAACCCTATAAGAAGGAAAATAGGTGGTTTTATACCATAACCACCCATTTTAGCCTATAAATACAAGTTAGGCTTTCATATTTGAGGTTTAAAATAGATAGATTTTATGCAAAGCTTTGTAATGGGATTTCAAACATTCTACTCTTCAGAAATCAATACAAAGAGGTGTTCCTAAACTTCGTGTTAGGAATCTCTTTTGGATTATGTATTTTATCTTAATTCAATGTAATTGATTCTCATTGGTATTGCTATCAACTTTAAACTGTTAAGAATAATAAATTAGATTACAAAATTTCTATCTGGAATTGTGATTTATATTTCCAACATATGTGAAATCTCGGTGGGAATAGAGGCAATATCTTTGTTGTTTATATTAGAAAATATAGAGGGTTACTCTTTTCTATCATCAAAATTAAGTAGTTTTATGGCTTATGTTTCATATCCTTAAGGATATGATTATGTCTTTTCAACCCATTGAATGAGAGAAATTTCCTTCCTTTGAAATTCAAATTTTTTCTCAACACTTTCATCTAGGCTCAGTTTCTAACTTGATAATCTATTGCCTAAAACTTCTCCCTTATCTCTCTCTATATATTCCTTTCTAAAAACTCCTTTTCATACTTTTAGGTTAAAATTATTACCCCCATGATTTACATTTATTTATTTGTAAATATTTATCACTTTCCCATTTTGCCTTTCAATAAAGGTAGTTTCGCCTACTAATAGGAGAGGGACTTTGTTCCCCATGTTGCTGACGTGAAGTTATCGATTTGTCTCCTTGACAAATTTTCACACCAACAGGTTGAAAGGCCCTATGCTAAGTTTAAATAAGTTTTTTAGGGGTGCCCCTAATATACACAAAGCTACATGGAGACCAAATCCATGTAGGGTGTTGTCTAATGCTTGGGTCAGAGAGTTAACTCTTTCCATTCATGAAAGACCTGTATTAGGTCAATCAATTGAGCTAACAATTGTTGTCCCTAATGTTTATACTGTGAAAGAACATAGAGGTTGGTTGAATGTGTGGTTATTAAATTCACATCACTAACACCTAAAGATAAGGAAAGTATGTGGGGATGAATTCCACATCACATTGCACCTTATAAAATCAAAATTTGGGGTAACAAATAGGCAAACAAAAATTTATTTATCTGATTATTTAATTATGTGAGATAAAAGCACAAGTAATCAAATAAATATATAAAAAATTTAAAACCTAAATTTTAAATAGAGCCCTAATCCTATAAAGAAACAAGTTAGTAATATGACTTAGGGCCTACCAATTAGGTGTCTTACACAAAAATTGAAAGTAGTTTCTAATAAAAGTCAAAATTATCTTTTACCCCTACAAAATCACTATTGCATAGTCATATTTTTAAAAATAATTCTAGAGAGTCAAAAATGCAACTGACAGGATAAAACCTTGTTTGAACAACCTATGATTTTATAGATAATTAGCTAACAACAATCGTGTGGTTAGTCAAAATCACTTGTGGCTAGTCAAAACTGCTACTATAGATCAAAACCAAAGACATTGATAAGGTATTTTGTGGCTTATATTAAAAATAATAAATTTTAAAGTAGGTTATAATATAAGATGCGTAGAATGGCAAAAGAGATATTATTTTGTTTAAAGGAATTTTATATTAGATAATACAAGATAGATGTATTATAAAACTATCGTAAGTTAAAATTGTAGATTAGATCTCAAAATCATCTCTATAAATCAATAATTTTACTATCTAGAAGCAATTTTTCTTCTAGGCAAATTAAAATATGTATATACAAATTACTAGAGATGTTAAAATTAGCTCAAATGGATGAGGTCTATAAATCTAAGCTATTTACACAACCTATTTCTAAACTGAATTATTGAGAAAATATGAATTGTTAAAAATAAACAACACTTGCTTCTCAACTCTATTCAAAATCACTTATGAAACCTCAAAACTACTTATAGAAATCAAAAACACCTATGTCAAGAAGCGGTTTTGCATAAAATTTAAAAATATATACACACAATGTTTCAAAGACTATTTAAAACTACTTATGATGTTTAAAATCAGATTATTAACAAAAATTAATATATCTACCACTATGGATCAAAAACCAAATTAGTAACACTTATTATCTAATTAGTAGTAAAATCACTTTTGTAATTATTAAAACTGCAACAAGGATTTAAAATCACTACTATATATAAGTAATATTATAGAGTATAGTCAAAAATTTATCTTCAAGGGTAATGAGTTTGTTTGAGTAGTGTCTCTCCTTTTTTGTAATTAGATCATAACTAAATAGAAGCAATAAAATTTCCAAAGATAAAAAAATATAGCTTTTAGTTAGTGACCTTATGCCCAAGTCATAACCGCTAATTTTAGAAGCAAAATTGCATATGGGATTCAAAATTTTAATTGAGGATAAGAAATGTTATGTAATATAAAAAACCTACTTATTTGAAAGTGACAATACTTTATTTCTATCCCTGCAAGACAACATGGTTAATCTAGGAGTATCAAAACCAACAAAAAGTCAAAATGCTTAATGTTGACCTTATTGTAATACGTAGTCAAAATCACAATTATGTTAGGCAAAAGCACAAAGGACTTTAAAAATTGTAACTTTCAAGAAGCAATTTTGAAGCCTTAAAACTACCAAAAATGTTAATAGTTAAATGTCAAGTCTGTGCAATTAGTCAAAATTGCCACTGGGATCTGTAAAATTGCCTATATAAAACTACAATTTACAGTGCAAAACTGCAATCCATATGAAATGTGAAAATTTCAAAATTTTGGAGCCCAATATTTCTCTAATCTATCTTATAAGATAATTTAACATGTTTTACACACACAAGGGTTAGTTTAAAGGAGGGCTCCCATTCTAGTCATCAATGTATGATTGTAAATTTGAGCTATGGATTTAATATACTATTTATAGTAACTTAATCCAAACTTATAAAAATATCAAAGGGATAGAATATAGAAGCAATAAAAAATTATAAGAGGACTCTTACCATCACCTTTCTTCTCTTGTCTTCCCTCCAAGATCTTCAAATGGATTCTCCAAGGATTATTGATTTGATTGTTGGATTGATTGATAATGGCAGCTTCAAGATTAAAGATGGATGTAAGAGGGATCAATGGCTTCTTGGATACAATGATAATGTGGATGAAATGAGAGTATGAATACTAAGAGATCTAGTATATTCATTCAAGTTCAAGCTTTCAAGTTAATTCAACCAAGTTCCATGCTTTGTTATTTATAGGGTGGTGGGAGAGGTTTAAAATAAATTTTAAATTCATAAGAATTCTCTAGTTTTAGAGAATTTTAGAGAGTTAGATAAGACTAGATTTTAGAGGATTCTAGATTTTATTAGGGTTTAATAGGGATTACTTTAGGGGGTTTAGGGAGGTTTAAGGATATAGGTGCATAGGAGAAACTATGGATAGGTTGGCTAGGTGGGTGTAGGTATAATATTTTGAATTTTAAATTGGCAAGTGGGGCAAGTGGTTAGTAAATGAGGTATGTTTAGTATTTTAATGGGGTGTTAGTGGGATAATAAAAGGATTAATATAACATGGGGGTGTAGGAAGGTTTTCATGATGTATGAAATATATCATAGGGAATAGGATTTATTTATTCAATGATTATGAGATTAATTAAGATAAATAGCGATATTAATGGAATAGTTAGGGCCAACAGTTTAGGTGTATATAGTAACTTGAATCATCATCAATATGAGAGTCATCATGGTGATGGGCTATAAGATCTTCCTTAACATATTAAAAATAATCACTTTATTTGAACCCTTTGATGAAAACCACATGAGGTGATTTATGATCCGTAAAGTAAGTGGAGATTCCATTCTAAGCTTCATAAACATAAATACTATAATTTGATTACTAAAAATTGGTTACATGACTATTATTTGATCTTAAACATGCCAAAACATAGATGAATAAGTCATAAAAAATAAATGTACAACTCTATAAACATAACCATGAAGCAGAGGATTTAGCAAAGCACAAATTAACACACAAGTATCTTGTAGATAACTCAATGTGAGAAAAACTCCATTGGGTGAGGCAAATTACACTCCCCTTCCACTATGTAATGTAAGACATATAAAATTTACTACCAACTTGGCCTACATGGACAAAAATTTGAATACCATCCTATCCAAAACTCATATACAAAAACTATTTGCACTTACTAAGCACATATTTGTACTTTCATCTATCTAAACCAAACATATATAACTAACAACAATGAAAAAACCAAAACCAAGACTCAAACTCACTAAGAACAATGTGAATCCCATTTACTTACATATCATTACCTCTTCTTTGTCATTTATGCCTTATACAAGACTTGTATATATTCCCTTTCAACTATGGAACCTGCCAAGAAGTTGAATCTAACTGTCATTGAGAAGACAAATAATTTATATCCATTCATCTCCATGAATTTTTAATGGTGATGAAACCATCAAGATCTATAGATTGACAATTGAGTAATCAATAAGGTGATTACACAACCACCTCTTATAGTCATTGGCGGTGATGTTCTCATCACTCTATTAAAATAACATTTTTTATACCCACTGGGGTGGTTTCATAAATGCCATCCTATAAATTATGATGGTTTCATCACATGATGTAAACACCTCTATTTTAAGAACATGAAACCCTCTATCTAATCAATATGAAATTGTTTAGATCACCCCCATATTTTTTTTGCCACTGAAGCATATTTGAATTGATGTTTTAAGTATGAAGTGTATTACATAAGTGTCTTGCAATCAAGATTTACATACAATTGGGCATCGTGGAAAACTTTAGTACATATGACTTAGTACTTCAAGATCCATATTTGGATCATACCTCCCTAGTTTGAGTATTTTGAGTCCCTAAAAATTGTAGGAAATCTATGAGGAAATTTCTTCCCCAATTCTTCTCTGGAATACCATTTGGCCTTTCTAGGTAGTTGTCCTTTTAACCCAACCATCCAATATTATTTCACTCCTCTTCATATTGTCCTTTCATTATTTTGAAAAATAACATCCTCATCTAATTCCAATTGACTTTTGGGGTGAGATATTTAGTAGAAGGTAAAAATAACTGTTTATATTCATTATCTAGCATAGAAGGCTATAAAATATGTAAGTTATATACATTGACAACTAAATAGATATTCATATAAGGAGGAAAATTAAGTCTAAAAACATTCTTGCCCACTTGTTCTAGGATTTAAAATGGACCATACCTAAGAGGCTTAATATTCTTAAACTTATCTTGGAGTCTTTCTCTACTCAAGTACAACCATACCTTATTCCAACAAGTAAAATATGCTCAGTCATATGTTAATTATATCTCTATTTTTATTAACTTGAGACTTATTCAACCTTTCTTGTACTTTAAGGTGGATTGGCTGAATATTCTTAATGAATTTACCAATTTTTTGGACCTCAAGATCCACTTTCCCATTGCCTTTGTATGGTTGTCTCAAAATAACATAAAATACACATGGAGGTAAGTAACCAAAACAAGTTTCAAAAGGATATTTACTAGTAGAATAATGCACAAACCTATTGTAGGAATGTTGAATTTACATCAAATTTTTATCTCAAGTCTTAGGATGCTTCTTGTTATACCCTCTCAAAAATTATACCAAAATTATATTCACAACCTCAATTTATCATTCAGTTTACAGGTGAAAAGTGGTAGACCGTTTCAGCTTAGTATCCATCTTCTCCCATAATGTGGCCCAAAAGTTCCCAATAAACCTTGAGTCTCTATCTCAAATGATATAAATAATCAAACCAAATTAAACCCTTACATTGACAAAAAATAACTCAGTTGCATCACTACCTTTGAGGGTCTTCTTATAAAGAATGAATAAACATATTAGTAAATTGGTCTATAACCACAATGAGATAGTCATTCCCCTTCCATGACATAGGAAACATACCTATAAAATCTATGGAAATGATTTCTCATGGCCTAGTAGGAACTAGTAAAGGAATATATAAACCAAATTTATTATTACTAGGATTTTTTGCTATATAATACACATCCTCTTATGAACATCGCAATAACTACTTGCATATTAGGCCAATAACATACCTCTAAAAATGTGCAATAGTATTTGCAAGACCAAAATGTCATGTAACTTTTAAAGTATGTACCTCCCTTATTAGTTGAACTCTTTCTACCTTGGGCACACAAAGGTCACCCAACTTGCAGAGTAATCCATCTTGAATATAATAATCCTCCTTGGGCTCACAACTTGCACCTTAAGACTTTCCTTCTTGAAAAAACATCTCCACAAATATGCTTCTTTCTCATATCCCTCTACATAATAATCATACATAAAAGGATAAAGAAGAATTATGGTGCCCATGGATGAAAACAAAGGAGGTATTGAAAACATATTAACTAGTTTGTTAGTCACACTTTTCTTATGTTTGATAACCAAAAAAAATTGTTGTAAATAATCCCATCCACTTATAGTATCTAGTCTGTTGAATTTTAGTTTGAACTTGAAAATATTAAAGAGGTTGATGATCTATATAGATAATAGTTTCCTTACCAATAAGATAGTTCTTTCATTTATTAACCACGTAAACAAGAGCATATACTTATTTATCGTATGCACAATAATTCAGGATTGCACCATCGAATAACTCAGAATGGTAGCATACCAACTTACATCCTTAAATTAGAACAACCCCATAACATAGTGACTAACATTTATTTCCACCTCAAAGGACAACTACAAGTTAGGCAAAGCCAAAACTATAAAATGAATAAAATTATCTTTGAACAACTTAAATACACTTTGTTACTTTTTACCCAAAGTAAAATTATTACCATTTGTTGTAATTCCATGCAAAGGTGTGGCTATAGAAGAGAAGTTATTGATGAAATTTATAAAATATTGAATTGTGCCCACAAATCTTCTTGTCTCAGTCATATTGGAAGGCCTTGGCCAATTCATGATGGCCTCTACCTTTTTTTGATCAATCCTCAATTCCCTAACTCCAACCACATGCTCACATTTCTTCTCATTCAACACTAACTTATTCTCCTTCAAAAATTGCAAAAAATGTTTGAGGTGTTAAATGTGCACATAAAAAGTTTTGCTAAAAATAATAATATCATCCAAATATACAATAATAAAATAAAAAATAAACAATCTCATTACCTCATTCATTAACTGAATGAAGGTATATGATGCATTGCATAGTTAGAAAGGTAGAACTAGCCACTCATATAACCCTTGCCTTGTTTTGAATGTTGTTTCCCAAATGTCATCTTATTTGATATGCACTTGGTGATACTTGGATTTCAAATCAATCTTAGTAAAGTATTTAGCATCCTAAATTTGATCAAGAAGATTATCAATCCATAAAAGAGGGTGTAGATAATATTTTGTGATTATGTAGCACATCAGTCTTGTACACTTGGAAAACTTAGACCTTGGATATTTCTCTTAGTATTATAAATGCCTTGCTTATGTAATCCTTGAATCTACTCTATCTTATACCCATTATCCTATCTCTTACTAAAAACAAAATTATATTGATGACATAAACAACTTATCTTTCCCATAATGCTTAAAATGTACTTATTTTACACCTCTGTAAGTTTTGAGCTTGTACATAATCTCCTGTTCCTTGGACACTAATGTATGGGATAGACATTAGCATCGATTTTATTATCCTACCCTAAATCAAGTGTCCAATTCTCTAAAGTCATCCTATTTTCAAATGAAACATATTCCAATATTCACCCAAGTGATTTAATGTGAGTTATCTCCTAATAGGATTGATATAAATACAATATCAACCCTCATTCATACCTCACCTAACAGTCAGACCAAGGCACTTCTCAAAAAAACTCTATCAATCATTCAATTAATCAAAATCTTCCCTATTTCCAACTAATAATAGGTATAACACATCTACAGATCTAAATTACTAAAGGAGCAGCCATAAGGTCTTATTTTTAAGTTATAAGATAGGTCATTATTATACATGCTTTACACATATTGCATGATTCACACACAAGCCAACACATAGGGGAGAACTACATGAGTCTAGGGCCCTCTTTTGGAGTATTGGTTATGTAGGCAACACCCTTTGATAATAGTGTCATTGTGGCTCAGTTTGACACTATTTACCCACTAACCCATTTTCCCCTAAGGTCACATTGAATATAGAAAGCTAGGGTTTTACCATTTCACAAAGAGTAACAGTCTATTACCCAAATCTAATGCACTAGAGTGAAGGTGAATCCAAACTTAGAAGCATCCAAGTGCTCACATCTTATTTTAGCTAATATTATGTATAGGGCACTAGCATTAAACCCAGATAGTATCATGATTGTAAATGTCCTAGACTGACACAACTATCTAGAGAGATGGATGCACCAGACCCAAAATATGGCAATTATTCTATAGTTATCTTAAACTGCAATGGTTTCTAGGTATAAAACTATGTAAGAGTTTTTGTGGGTATAATTAAAATGATATAATTATAAACTCAAAACATTAGGTCTCAAGTATGACTTTATTAATAAGAAATTATGATTTACAATTTTGTTTTAATTTTTTATTTATTTCTTTAATTTAATTACAATTCTTAAACTTAATTTTATCTTCTCAACTTTAACCACCTTTGACTCACTAACATCTCTAAGATTTATTTTCATATCTATAAAGGAATATCATGATATGCAAACTTATCATTTTTCTCTTCTTGATGATAGTTCATGGAGTGTGAACTGAAACATTTTTTATTAATGATTGAAAACTCTTACACAATTTTATACCTAAAAACCATTGTAATTTAATTTATGAACTATGAGAATACAATAACTCTCATAAAATTATCTTCATACCTATTTTCATCCTTTTCTAGATCCAAATCTTCATTAGCATTAGATCCAACTAAGTACTTTTTTATCTCATTTCTATTTCTAACATAGTTGTACTTTCCATTAATAACTTATCTTAGTTTAATAAATTTAGTATATGATACATTTTAATTTAACATTTTAATTAACCTACTATAGATATGATATTATTCCTTGTGCCCTATCATTTATATATCCTTAACCCTATCTACCCAAATAATATCCAAATTAGGGTTAAACATTTGGTGAACCTATCATTTGAACATTAAACCCTAGGTCAAATAGGGTTTTCTAATTTATTTCTATTTGAGCCCTGATTGCTATACAAATATGTGCACCATGGATGCATAGATCACCCATTTTATGCTATAATTTTTGATAATTGCAATGGTTTACTACATTACTTCTCTTATAAAAACTATTAATTAAATTCATGCACATAATGATAGAGTGTTAAATCAAAGACACCATTTAATATCTTTTCATAATTCCTCTTGTGATATTATAGAGCTGGTATCTAAATGCCAACATGCACGATCCCAACCATTTGTTCTACCCAATCCTTATTTGAATGATAGTTACCATCCTACACCCATTATTTACACATGGCTTATATTGGATTCTGTAGTCCATGCTATTACTACTTGAAGAGGTAATGTTGCTCAACCTACTCCAACACCTATTACTATACACTAGGTGCCTCTTAAGCCCAAACTTGTGATAAAATCTAAGGGGTATGACCTTATTGACCAATTGAGTAATACACATGGTAAAATTTTAATACTTGAGCTCCTAAAGTAATCTAATGTTTACAAGGATATCCTATATGAAACATTGCATAAAACTCCAGCTCTAAATGATATTGAACCTACTTATTTGTTATATATCTTGAAAGATCTTAAGAATAATGCCAAACTTATTACCTTTGATCGAACTGATTGACCATCCAAAGATATTATTTATTAATATTTTTTTATTGAGGTTAAAGGGGGGATTTTTTTAACTAGGGTACCGAAACCCTAGGAGAAGTACAAGCAAAAGAGAAATAGAGGTCTACCAAAGACCAAGAGAAAGATCTAGATAAAATAGGGTCTAAAACAACCAAAACATGACCTAGATACAATAGAAGACAAACAAAAAGACCATAAAGAATAAACCTAATTCTAATCCATGTCTAGGTTTATCGAGACATCCTCCCAACAACTTTTCATCCTTTTGAGATTAGAATCAATTTGAAACAACATTTTTTCTTTGTCTATGTCCTTATATCACCTACTACATTAAACCTTCTTGCCTTTCCCTTTCCATTGGTAGTTGGGTCAAATAAATATCCAAGGTGAGCTCTGAATTTCTCAACATTATGAATTCCCTCATTCATGGCTACCTTGCTTCAATTTACTCGGAAACTAATGTTATTTTTCAGCTTCTCATTCTCATTCTCCAATATATCCACCCTAAATTGGAGGCTCTACAACTATTGATCATCCTCCTTAACAATTGTGATTTAGTTTAATATATCATTCTCCTATTGCAAAAATGTGACCTTCACATTAAGGTTTGTTAATTCCATCATGAACCAGTGCATGATGGACTTTTGCAGGTCTAATTAATAAACAATCTTGTTTGCATTTTTCTTGCATTTTAGGAAACTATCTAGATTTTTAAAATTCTCATTAAGTTCTTATTATTGCTTACCAGAGGGAGGATTAACTTTGTCCTTAGAATAATCTCTAGACTTTCCTTTTCTAGCTTTAGGAGGCTTAACTTTGTCCTTAGAATCATCTCTAGACTTTCCTTTCCCAGCTTTAGGAGGCTTTAGTTGAGAAGACATATCTCCTAGATCCTCTTAATTATTATCATCTCCAAGATCAACCCTGTCATCTTCAACTAAAATGGAGTCACCCATAGAGCAACCTACTTTACCCTTCTTGCCTGGGATGACCACATAAGTCCTAGTCACACTTCTCAATTTTTTGTTAATATTATCTTGTGTCTTAGTGGGTTTCACCTTTACAACTTTAGATGCTTTCATAGTTGGAATCTTGGATGAAATGACCTTTGTATTCCTATTAGTGTTGTCAGTGTATTTAATCATCACCTTTTTAATATTCTTAATGTCTACTAGTTTGTCCTCCATAGATTTATTCTAAGAATGAGAGATATCTAGATTGATCTGATTCATACCCTTAAAGTACTTATGAATTATAAAAATCATTCCTTCATGTCTAGGAGTTAGGTATTTTCCATTCTTATACTTTAAGATAGAGACTTAAAATGAGTGAAGGATGTAGAAAGGGAGGCTGAATGGAAAGCATTGTCTAAAATAATTGAATAAAATGAACAAGTACCATCTAATTGTTAGGGTGTGTTCACATTATTAATATGTATTAGCTTGTTAGTCAAACATGAATATTGTTAGTTTTAACAATATTACATTAATAGTTTTGTGTAATATATTATTGTTGTGAATAACAATAATATTATATGAGGAGTTTTTATTTAGTTAATTAGTTGTTTATGTTGAGTGTTTATAGGGATCTCAGGATTCCCATATATAAGTTTTGCACTTCCTATATAAGTGCCTTGTAATGCTTTGAAAAAAATAGCGTGTGAGAATTATTATTTTGTATATTTATTGTGTCAATACTTTTCTTGAATATTTTATGTTTTTCTTATAAACTCAATTCAAATATAAAACTAGAATCAATATCCGGTATCAGAGTGGGTTTTTTATTCAATGAAAGATTAATCAATTTATATTGGGTAGATCCATTTCAAATTATGATGGCCTGTGTATGGATTTTTCTTGATGTGAGGTCTTCTATTTAGTTTTAGAGAGTAAAGTAGTGATTTTATATTTTATAGAAGTGGTGTATTGTAAATCAAAATTTAATTGGAATATAATTTTTGTACAATCCTCTGGACCTATCTTCCATTTCTTAATCATTAATTAGCTTAGACTTGCATTGGCTCAATTCTAGAGTACAACCTTGCATGATCTGGATGTGTGTTTGTCTTTATGCATGGTCAAATGTTTTAGTAGATTTTATTCATTATATCAGCACCTTTATGAATTTCACATCATGTGCACTAAATATTCAAAATTATTATTGGTGGTCTCTACATTTTCTAACTACACTGATCTCAACATCTAATATGTAGACTTTTGCATAGTAGATAAATCTCTTCAAAGATTCCATGAAGCAAAGATTTGAATAGATTTCACAAGTCATCATTCAAAGCATGATCCAAATTTATATCATTTATTTACATTCTGACTTATCCATTTGCACTCTATCTTTCCTTTATGGATCTGGATCAGCTCTTTTTTTCTTGGCATCTTTCTACATTTTAGCATAGTTATTTAAAGTCAAGTTCATCTTTGTACATGTAAGTTATTCTATGTAGATTGATGTTGCAATTATTTACTAGCCTAAAACATAACCATATGGTGAAATGACATTCAATAAGGATCTGTTATGCTTAATCTTGAGATGTACAGATCAACAATGAACATGGAGGTGCCAAAATTCAATCTCATGGTCTTCAAAAGCCAAGTATTCTTTTAAATTATTTTTTTAATAATCAATT
This sequence comes from Torreya grandis, assembly GCA_037957365.1. Classification (NCBI taxonomy): domain Eukaryota; kingdom Viridiplantae; phylum Streptophyta; class Pinopsida; order Cupressales; family Taxaceae; genus Torreya; species Torreya grandis. The sequence goes on from JARHVA010004621.1 coordinate 780,896, forward strand.
ATTACACATTTTTTTTTAAGTCATGTCTTTTGCTAGGATTTAAAATTGAGTCTATATATATATATATCAATGAGTCTATAGTTTTAGTCTCTAAAGTTTGGGGAGTTATTTTAAATGTTTGTAATTCTTTTATAAGTTAGAGGTCTATTTTTTTTGTATTTTTTAATATGTGTATGAAAAAATTAAAAGTGTCATTGAGTTTAAAATAAATTAAATCCTTGTCATTAAAATTCATTGTTAAATATAGGTTTAATCAATAGGATTAAGCTTATTATCAATTGGGTTTATAATCACAGTCATTTTTATGTCAAAAATTGTTAAAAAAAATGTAAAAGGATGAATTTTTGGGAAACCTCAACATCCTACGAATTGTTTCACATTAAGGGGGGAAATACACCTAATGAGAAAACAATTGTGTTTCACTTCTTCATTGACTGAGTAAACAGCTTCATTCACTAGAGGATAGAGGAAACAGAGGCTAAAGGTTTTAGAGCCTCTCATTAGTCACCAATGATGGGGATCAGATGATTTAGCGACATCTTTTGTGTGGTGTGTTTTTTCATTTTTTTAGTATGGTGTGTTTTGCACCAAATCAACTAATGCCAAGTATAGTTCTTAAATGGTAATGAAAATTATCTATGTTATTTTTTGTTTGGGTATAAAAAATATCAATAGAGGCTACATAAGATGACAACAAGGATTTATACCTCATAATATTTCATTTTCCTATATTGTGAGTGTTTTTATTCCCCTGCTAGATTGGATAAAATGAGAGTGTATATATAATAGAATGTGGAAATAGTTGTATGGGAGGGTAATGAACTAAAAAAATCCTATAAATGTAGATATCCTCTGACTATCGTACTTCTCTATGAAGATGTATGGTTAGTGAAACATTTGTTATATTCACATGGAGTAAATGCGAGATGCATTCTTCACATAGTAGTGGTCATGTACAACAAGATTCAGACAATAGTATATAAACCTAAAAGTATGCATTGGCATATGATTATGTTCAGGCCAGTTCTTGAAGATGTATATTCTCCCATATTCACATTAAGGGGGCATAGACTAGGGATTAATATTATTCACAAGGGGTGAATGCTAGGGTACATTCACATTATTAATATGTATTAGCTTGTTAGTCCAACATGAATATTGTTAATTTTAACAATATTACATTAAAAGTTTTTTATGGTATATTATTGTTATGAATAACAACAATATTATACGGGGAATGTTTATTTAGTTAATTGGTTATTTATGTTGAGTTTTTATAGGGATCTCAGGATCCCCATATATAGGTTTTGCACTTCTTATATAAGTGCCTTGTAATGCTTTGAATAAAATAATGTGTGATAATTATTATTTTATATATTCACTGTGTGAGTAATTTTCTTGAATATTTTATGTTTGGCTTATAAAATCAGTTCAAATAAAAATAAATTAAAATCAATACAAACAACATTAAATGTACCTTTGAGAGTGACACATTACATTAGATGAAAGGTGACCTCTCCATAATGCCTAGGCAATGATTCATTATTGAATACATTATGTAACATTTCCAAAATTTCCCCTTCCTCTAGAAATATCTCCTTATCTCTTTTATAGTCTCTAGTAGATTTGAAGATTTTTGTTTCCTCAATTGTCAAACATATTACATGTGTAATCAGCTCCTCCATGATTTCCAAAGTGACCCCATTAATATTAGTAGTTCTATCTTCCCAAGCATTAGCAAAAAGAGTCAATATATGCCTATCATGCCCTTATATTTTTTCCATAAACCCTATAAATCCCTCAACTTGCAAAGTATCCCAAATTATCTCATTCTTATTTACTTCTTGAATCAATTTAGGTTCAATTATGTTTAGTAATCCCATTAAAATCACATCAATTCCTAAATAGGGTGAAAGAGTCTTTCCTAAATTTAAAATGCAATCTCCCTGACACACCCTAGGGTTATCTTTTTGATGCTTTTGGTATTAGAGCAGTCTAATAGATGTACCATCGAGTCTATAAGCTTCTGAATAAGCCCAACAAAGGATAACCAAACCAATAAAATGCAATGGTAAAACTTAATACTAAGTTCCCAATAGCTCCTCCCCCTAGACTTTAGAGGGTTCCCTAATTCCTCATATAAAATGTTCATTAGGTAAACATTCACTCTTTATCCTATAGACAAGGTCCCTCGGAAGCTCTTGAGAGTCCATCCAAGAAGTTTGACCCAATGAGGCCACAACCTTATTTGTGAACCAAACTACTATAGTATTTCCATCATGATATATGTGTTAAATAAGGACTTGATGCAAGGAGTCTAGAATGGATATTGCTTCCTCTATTACTTGTTTAATGGACCAATTAGTGACATTTTTCTTTGATAGACAGTTCAATAAATTAAGATAATCTCCCTATATTATGAGTTTTTTCACTCCCAATTATTACACCAATTTAAGCCCCTATAGAGCCACAAGCACTTCATCAAAGTGGTTATATTTAGCATCCATATCTCTAGCATAAGTTACCATAATGTTTCCCTGATGATCTCCTTGGAAAATGCCTCCTCCAATTGGTCTTGTATTCTCTTTTGAAGCTCCACCAAAGTTGAGCTTTAGCTAGCCCAAAAGAGGGGGTTTCCATTTTTTTTTTTTTCCTAATCTCATCTTTAGGATCAGTGTTACCCAACCCAGAGGTGTCAATTTGCTAGTTAAGAATAGGTATTTGTTTAAATGGGAGGAGGCTTTTACCTTTTTTACTAGGCTCAATGTTGTATTTCTCTAGGATGTTTTCAAATATCCTTTTGGATATTAATTTTATGTTACATTTCTTCTCTCTTAATATCTTATTGTTGCGCTCTACCCAAATGCCCTAAATGATATAAGGCAAAGAAAGTTTCCATAATTTCTTGAGAAAGGTAATCTAAAAGGGGAACTCCCATGACTTCCATACTTCTATCAAGAATCCTGACTGCACTCAATAGACATTAAATTTAATAATAAAATAGCTCCAAATTTCCTATGAGTAAGTGTAGTCCATGAGTAGATGGAATATAGATTCATTTTCCTTTTCACAAAGGATGCATATATTAGTTAAAATACTTCCTCTTTTTATTAAATTATCTATGGTAAGTATTCTATTTTAAAATACAACCTAAAGGAAGAAAATTATTTTGGGTATAAGCCATTTGTCTTAGAAAATCTCCCAATTATAGATGCCATCAAGATTCTAGTCTAGTAGATCATACCCTGATTTTACTTTATAATGACCATTGAAAGACTCCTTCCATACAAGTTGATCCTCTCTATTATTGAAAGGTATATTTACATTTATAAAAAAAATGTTCAAATTAGATAACCTCAAAGAATCCTCCTATTTAGTGTTATCTAAACTTAATATTTTATAGAATTTGGTGCCTTCCACCACCTACCAATAATCTTAAACTTTATGACCATACTTGTTCTGAATACCCTCTTGTAAATGCTGCCAAGTCTAGGTTGATTGAGAGGATGATCAAAGACCCATGAGTCTTTCCAAAAATCCATCTTGTGACCATTTCCAATATTTCATTTAGAACCAGTGTAAATTAAATCCTTATTAAAAATTAAAAAAATCTAGAAATGGGAGTTGTGTACAAATTCATCTTCTACAAGAATGCTCAATGGGTCATGAACATCTAAGTATTTTAAAGACATAATTTTAGCCTAGAAGGTATTTATCTTGACAAATATCCAAACAAAATTTGAAATAAGTGATTTTCCATCATCTACAAGTTCCTTAGGCCAAGACTATCATATTTTTTTTAGTAAAAACATTGTTCCAAACAATGATATGAAATCTATTTCTCTGTTCAGTACCAGACCAAAGAAAATTTCATTAAATCTTTGTTAACTTATCCTCAACACACTTAGGTAGACTAAAAAGTGAAATAATATATACAAGAATACTTTGAAACACACTTTTTATTAAAAAAACCTTGCTACCTGAGAGAAAAGCTTACCTTTATAACCTATAAGCTTTCTTTTAAATCTCTCAATTAATGGATTCCATGCTAAAATTGAGAGCTGAATACTAAAAAGAGGCATGCCAATATAAGAGGAAGGTAAAACTTTGTTTTGACATCCTAATAGAAGAGCTATTCTAGCTTGTTTGGCCACTGACATATTAAAAAAATAAACAAAGCTTTTATCAAAGTTGATTTTTTCATTAGAGGCTTGTAAATACATAATCAATATTTTTTTAATAACTCTAGCTTCTTGAATAGAAGCTTCAACCAAAAGAATGGTGTTGTTCATGAATTGTAAGTGAGAGACAAGCTCCATGAAGTAGGCTAGTTTAAAACCTTTCAAATCATAAGAGACAATAGTTTTATTAATGAATCTACTAAAATATTCAGCCATGATGATGAAAAGAAAAGAGGATAGGGGATCCCCTTGTCTCACCCCTTTATCACTTTTGAAAAAACCATGGGCATCACCATTAACAAGCACACAAAACATACAAGTGGAAATGCAAGATCTAATGATTTTTCTAAATTTGTATTGAAAACCAAATTGATCCAAAAATCTATCCAAATAGCTCCAATCTAATATGTCATATGCCTTAGCCATGTCCAACTTTGATACCATTATGGCTCTTTTGATTTTGTCCATAGAGTGTATAAATTCATGTACCACAATTACACCATCTTGATTTTGTCTACCAAGGACAAATCCTCCTTGTTGAGACTGAATGATTTTTTCCATGATTGGTTGCATCCTTAATGAAATTAGCTTAGTAATGATTTTATAAATGGAATTACATAAGTTGATGGGTCAAAAATTATAAAAAATCATTGCCCCTTCCTTCTTAGGGATTAACACTAAAAAGGTATGGTTGATTTCTTTTAATAATTGAGCTATAGAAAAGAATTCATTGACAGCTAAAACAACATCATCTCCTATGATGTCCCATTTTTTTTTGAAAAATGTAATGGAGAAACCATCCAAACCAAGGGCTTTATCTAGATTCATCTTGGAAAGAACATATTTGAGATCTTCATTGGAAGTGACTATTGTAAGCGCTACATTGTCCCCTTGATTCACCAATTCAGGGATCACATGTAAAAATTCTTGCTCAAATATAATATTTTTCTTAAAATTATTTTTGTAAATATTTTTGAAGAATTTGATGCTCTCTTAATTAATTCAATCAGAATTTGAAGTGAGATGTCCTTCACTATCATTTACTTCCTTGATATAATTATGATTTCTATGCTTTAAAGTGGACATATGAAAAAAGTGAGTGTTTCTATCTCCTTCTTGAATCCAAATGTTTATCAATTTTTATCTCCAAAGAGTTTCCTCCCTTGTTTTGATTGTATGATAATCACATAAAAGCTATATTTATTTGTTTTGCATCTCTATATCATATCCATTATTTTCAATCTCTTCTTCAATATTTGAGATTTCAGCTTTTAAAACTTTCTTTTGAAGAAGAACTTTGCCAAAAACTTGTTTATTCCATTATTTAATTTTGATTTTCACATTTTTCATTTTTTCATCTAGAATGAACATAACTAAACCATGTCCACTAGGGGACTACCATTCTAATATCCTATCATAAATGTCAAGATGAGCAGACCACATGTGTTCTATTCTAAAAGGATATGTATTATCCTTTGTAACTTGATCCTTTATGTTCAACTCAAGCAAATTATGATCCAATCCAATCCAATCCAATCCAATCTAAGGGAGTGATTGTAGTGTCAAATCCTTAGAATCTAACTAGTCCAAAGAAATAAAAATTTTGTCCAACCTGAATTGAATAAGATTATCGCCCAATCTCTTATTACTCCAAGTGAATTTAAGGCCTCTTAATTCCATATCAATCATACCTATATCGATAATGAGGGAAGATAAATCCTACATGCTTTCTAAAAATGCTTGATTCCCTCTTTTTTTATCCCCTAAATGTAAAGCAGAATTGAAGTCTCTAGCCATGATCCAAGGTATATCCCTACAATTGTTCCTAAAAATTCTAATATCTTCCCAGAGTTTTCTTCAAGCTAAAATAAAATTTGGTGCATAGATATTAAATAATATCCATTATTTATTATTTATCACATCTATGAAGATAATTGCAATATGATGTTGATATTTGAGAATAGGTTCCCCCATCAAAAATTTAGAATCCCAAAAGGTAATAAGACCTCTAAAAGCTCCTGAGCACCAAAACAAACATCTTTTACCTCACACTAATAAGCATTTTTATGAATCATAAAAAAAATTCCTCAATCTTATATTTTTGAATAGCGAAGATAAAAGGTTTATGAGTCCTTATAAAATCCCTAAATGATTTTTTTTAGAGAAACTATGCACCCATATGATGTTCCAAGATAAAATCAACATGATTAACAAAGAGGTGAAGAAATATCTCTTTTAAATGAGAGGGTTTTTGAAGTCCATACGCAATATCAACCTCTATAAGTTTTTTGAAAATCTTTTTTTTAAAAGATTTTCCAACTTTGGATGGCATCTTGTACGTAGGTCCTTTGCATCCTATCCCGGTTATTACCGAAGAAGTGAATTTTGCTTTGGGAACATTCTTGGGCATTGTTGATATTTGTTGAGAATCTTTTACATCCTCTCAATAAAATTCAGTAGGATGATTAAGAAAATTAGACACATCCAAACCTTTTGTACCGATCTTATTATTATCTTGAGATTACAAATCTTCAAGTTGCTCAAGAGATTCAAACTGATTGGGGTTTGAGGAATAATCCTCTCTTGAAAGTTTAAATCTTTATTTTCAATCTGACAAATGATGGCATCTACTTCCATATCTATAATGTGTTGTTTATCTTTATTGAGATTATATTTATGAGTGAAAGGATCTAAAATGTTTGAATGACCTTCCTTTACCTATAAAACATTATCTTCAACCTCTAACATAGTCTTGACTTGATTTAAGTCCTTTTTCTTAGATACAACCAACCCCTTATTACTAACCTCTAATTGATCTGGATCCTTAAAAGAAACCCATCCTTTCCTTTGCCAAGAAGTTGATTTGGAGGAAGAGGAGCACACTTTTGAAGAATGACCCAATTTATGGCATTTATCACACAAGAGGCAAATCTTTCAAATTTAATTTTTTGATTTATGATGCCAAAGGGGGTATTAAGAAATATTAAGGAAGGAATTTATTGATTCATAAACATTTTAATATATAACCTAGCATGTACCAACCTGGATTTATCTTTGGTAGCATAATCAAAAGCTATCAAATATCCAAATGATTTGGCAATAATGATGACTAAATCTTCCTTCAAGAATTTGATGGGTAGACCATCTAGCCTCACCCAAATTGGGATGAGATTTATATTCTCTGTCTCAGGATCAAACTTGGATGCCATTTTTAAGGAATAGTCTAGATTTCCAAAAAAATCAAGGTCCCCCTGCTAAAATGTTAACACAATCTTTTGGATTATTGAATCTAATTATGAAAAAACCATTTACCATGGCAATAATGTCCATGTGACCTTTAGGATTCCATTTTTATTTTTCCCATGTTCTAAAAGAGTCAATCTTAGGTCTAGCTCCCATAAACTTGCCCACTAGTGCATGTTCCATTCTAGATGAAGCTCAGTTATGAGAGAATGTTTGACTTGAATATGAATGTTTTTGCCATCTTTGATAGTTTTGAGAATCTCAACAAGCATAATTTCCTTCTTATCCATTGATCCAAGTAATTTTGAACTCCAAGATGACTTATCTAGCACCTTTTTGGGGCTTTCATTATCTGATGTATTAGAGCCTCTTATGAGTATTCCCTTTGTTTATCCTTCTTCCCTTGAAAGGGAATCAAACCTATGCTCCCACATGATTCCCGTATCCCCATATCCATTGCTTTTCTCCCATTCTGAATCCAAATTTGAAATTTTTTTCTCCCACTCACCACCATCTTCATGTTTTTTGCCTCTACATGCCATTAAGATATATTATTGATCAAAATTTACCTTTATTCATATAAGGGACCATACAAAATAAGGGCATTAAAAGGGTGCTCATTGATAATGGATTGGGCCTAAATATATGTAGGATTGATTTTTTAACTACCATGAGTATTAACACCAATCAGATTCAAAAGTCGACTATGCATATCCAAGGGTTAGATAATTTACATAGTCCTCTAATTGGTCAAATTACTTTGAATGTGACATTGGAACCATAAATTATTTCAACTATTTTTCAAGTAATGTATCAATCATTACATTATAATGTACTTTTGGGTAGACCTTGGATACATCCAATGGAGGATGTACCATTTACACTTCACAAATGTGTAAAATTCATACATGATGGGACTTTATTAATAATGCCTACCGATGATAAACCTTTCAATTTTTTTCAAATGATACAATTTAAAACTGAGGGCATTCCTATAGTGGTCCCACCTAAACAATGCATTCCTCTTGAACATATACACACTTATGAAATAGGTGACTCAAGTATAATGGTTCTTTTGTCTCAAAATAAAAATAAGGTACCACATATTGAGGTGCACATAGATGCACATCAAGAACAAGAGACATTATCAAAGGATCCATTAAAATCACAAGAAACTCCTTCATTTGAGCTTCCTTTATTGGTGAATATTGAGCAAAAAGATGGGCATGTTTATAAATTATTATGATAGTGATGATAATACCACTCATGTTATAACAAATGAGAAAATGCATGCACAAAAATTTGATCCACTTGGTCACCTTTCACATAAATTTTTTGAAACCATAGGTCCTTGTATATATAAGAACAATCCACTTACAAAAGATACAACACTAAATCTAGATAAGGGGAACACAATCATAGCAAATGAGTATGTAAAGGCTTGTTACTCAATTCATCCCTCTTGGTTAAAAACATTAGGCCAACTTTACAATGGTTAAATTCAAATATACCAAGTGAACAATGTGCAGTCTTCTCTATATGTGTCACAACCAACCAAAAGGCAAAATCCTTCTTATCTTTCGACTGAGAACAATCTTTGAAAGCGATAAAAACATTAATATTTGGTTATTGTGACTAATATTGATGGGATATATTTTCACCATATATAGTTTGATAAGAACAAGAGGGATATAAATTATATTACTACATTCCTTGAACAATTGGGACATACTAAAAATGAACTCATATACTCTCCATTGATGCTAGAATCTCACAGATACATTCGGTTACCAATTACTTGTGGTCCTAAGGTAATCCAAACATGGGTATGGGTTATGCCAACAACATATCCATATGCATTTACACTTTTAACTCTTTGGATATACCAAATGGAAGAAAATTTTGATCAAAATAAATAAGGCATCTCCTTTTCTCATGATGGAAAATTAATACATATTTTAAATGATAGCATTACATCTCTACTATACATGCAAAATGTGAGGAGGGACATGCCATGTACTTTTTAAACCTATCTAATCATGATGAAAATAATGTAAAATATCCAAATTAAGGGTGTATGGTTCATAATGGGGGAGATATCTATTAACATTCATTAGATGGCATCATAGGATATCTTTCCTCATCATAAATTCCAAAAATACCAAAAAAATCCAATTTTTTTTCAGCACCTACATGTTGTATTGGCTCCTTGGAATCTATGTGTTAGTTACATATTGAGGGATAACATATCATTTAATGATACATATACATGTACAAGCATACACAAATACATGATACACTCTTATTTTAGATGTTGGACTTTCTCTCTACTCATGTTATATGGATATTGGGGGCATTCACCTCTTCAATCTCGATACAAATAGGTTATATGAATTGATTATCACTCTACACTATCATGTTTGAGCTTACATATGTACTTACACATGCCTATTATCCATGCTTATATCTTGGACATGATACTTTATACGCTATGCACTTAAAGCTTTTTTGCTAACACTTTTGTTCCATGAGCTAATATGACATGTTTATGCTAGTTGCTTATGCTCTTCCTTTATACACTTAATTTAGTGTTTTGAATTTATATTATATTGATTATTTGAGAATTTGAATATGCTCTATCATATGCATCCCCTATGCCTATGTTTACTTTCTTTGACATTTGAATATGTTATTTCTTGTTCTTGGACATTTGAATATGTCATTACTTGTTGTATGGACATTTGAATATATCATTCCTTATTTTTTGGGCACTTGAGTAAGTCATGTCAATGGAGGGATGCTTTCTAGTATGAAATAAAAAAGGTGAAATCAAATTATGTGTAGATTTTAGGAAACTCAATCAAGATTTAGAAAAGGACAATTATACCTTGTCTTCCATAGATGAAGTAATTTATATATATGGTGGGTAATAAATGATGTAATTTTTAGATGGATTTTTTAGGATAAAAGTGTTGGGTGATTATTTTGTCATCAAGCAACCAATGGAAAAATGGGTATATCAACCACAGTACAAGGAGATTTATATGGTAAAATGTGTGGGTTTACCACATCATAGTGAGATAAATCTCTCCTCTCATCAAGGAGAGGTTCCCTATAAACTAATTATATATTAATATGAATTGAAAATAGACTCTAGGGTGAGATTACACCATCTATCTCTCTTTTTTCAGAGATGATGTTTACAAGGCAAAAGAGAAATCCTGGTTGATGACTGAAAGCATTTCTTTTCTTTCAAAAATGATGTTTAGTAAATAGCAGAAAATCTTCTCGAATAGTAACTAGATCCATGAGAAACCCACGAAAGCACAAAGTCTTTCGTTGCTCCCCTTATTGATTTGAAATGTACGTAACAGTAGAGTGAAGTGCAGCTCAAAGTCTTCATCTAAAACTACAACAGAGTATAATATCACAAAGGATAAAAGCAGTTCAAAGTCTTCATAATTAACTTTAGAATGTCTTCAGATAATTTCCACACACACTTTACTTATTTAATCAAATAGATGAGAGATTATTAGGAAAAAGAACATAAGAATGATCTCCTAAATAAAACAAATTATTCCAACACAAAGTTTGAAAGTAACCTACTTTCTCATTCATTCAAAAAAATATGATTTACAATTTGAGATCAAAGTCTCAAGAAGCATCTCAATTTTGGCAGAGTTTTTGCTCTCAATTATCAAAAAAGATCTCTGTCTATTACAAAAGAGGCTCCCTCTAAATATAGGGAAAATCCTTGAGAGTTGAGAAAATATTTAAATATTATAATCTAGTCAAAGATGAGAGTCTTCATTGACTTTGGGACTTTCCAAATTTTTACATGTAATTACACATGATAAAAGTATATGTGTAAATGTCCCAAGTCAATTACAAAGTGCATGAGAAAAATGGAGAAGAAAGCATGGAAAAACAATTCAATTTTTGATGCCAACCTTCTTTAGATGAGCATCGTACATGGTGATAGCTACCTAAATCCTGATACTGTCTGGCACAATAGTATTTTTGAAGATCACCTTAGCCCTGACTGTGGCGTCTCTCACTGCTATGATTGATTTTGCATGAATAGTTAACCTAGTTCTTAGATTATCCAGAGTTAGCTGATTATCTAAGATATTATCCATAGAAGCCATTGAGAACACTTTATCCTTGAATTTATTTCAGAACATACCTTCAAACTCTTAAATCATTTCTTCTACTGAAATGAATTGGTTGTCTTGAGAGGTAAGTCTGCAAGGTAACTCCTCCAATCAATAGACTGATATCACTTTGTTCACTGGCATCCTTGGAAGATTCAAGGTCACTGATTAATTCCTTAAGCACCTGGATCCTATATATTAGTGATTCTTTAGTTTCAATATAAGAATCTCTAACGGTAATAATGTTGATTGACACTAGGGTACGTATTTTTAGCTCTTTCATCTCTGTCCATTTGTTAAGATATTTATCTATGCTTTTAACCTCTTGAGAAATGGTATTGATAAGATCATCTAATTCTGTTCTCACTTTCCTCATTTTACCCATCTTCTCAGACAACTCTGTGAACAAGGAAATCCCCTATGCATGCATCTTATCAGAGTAGTCTTCAAGTACCTTCCCCTTTAGATAAGTCCTTTCTGCTTTCTGAATCATGGGATCATCTATGGAGATGGCCTCTGGAGCTACCGCTTCTAGAGCAAAAGTGAATCTCCTTATTACTGCGGTCAATTGTTCCACCATCACCTTATAATGATCATTCATTTTTATTTTGCTGTAAAATTTTTAAACCATAATATCCATTGCTGATTGCAAATCACTCTTAGTGCCTTCATGAGTTATTTTCCCTAACTCAACTCGAGAGATATAGTAGCTCCTCATATCAAAATTTTCAAGAGTCGCATCATGTAGAGGTTTGGCTATTTCTAAAAATTTGTGCCCCTTATCTCTAATCATCTTGGAAAGGATCTTTGGCTTCTTGGGGGTCTTAACTTTCACTAGCACCATTTTACCGAAGTCAAAGTCATCTGGAGAGATGGCTTGTTTTTTCCTTTTGGGTGTAAAAGTTGATAACCAAGGTGGGAGAGTAGAAGCACTTACATTAGAAATAGTCCCTGTAGTTGGTGTCATTGGGGTAGCACCTGCACTACTGGTGGAAATAATGGGTGTAGTATCAGGTAAAACCACACTTGCTGCTGAATGACCAAGGGTAGAACTATCTCAGATGTTAAAAGATGGAGATGACAAACTAGGGATGGATCCTGATGAACGAAGAACATCTCCAGAAGCACTTTGAGGATTGCCAAAAATAATTTTAGAAGGAGAGGTAGATCTAGAAGAGGAATACTGATTGGAGAAATAGGTGGAGTTACACCAGGTGAGTGGGGTAGAGAAGAAGAAATTCTTGCGTTTGGCTGCACACCTTCTAGTGGAGATAGAGTTTCTATTCCCTATTGACCTACAAGCTTGTCATCAATTTCCATCTATTCTACTACTGGTTCTTTGGTGCTTTTTTTCTCAACCCCCATATCGATCATTTTTGGCTCTTTCTCTACAACTTTTGATTTTTTCGTTACAAGAAAGATCCTAGGCTTATGGGGCCTAGAAGGAGAAGGAACATCACTTTTATTCTTTGTTCTATTTTTTGCTCTCCTCCTTGTCTCTTCTTGAAATTCATCCTCTGATCTCGTAATGAACTCTTTCAAGGTAATTCCATTATTTTCTAACCAATCATTGGTGTTTGCCAATATTGGTTCGAATCTCATCCTCAAGGAGGTCAACTCTTTTTGAGACCATTGGATCAGGGGAAGAGGAGAATTAGAGACTTATTCAACATGATATCTATTATTGATCAGATCTCTATCATCTACTAGATTTACATGGATATCAGTGAGCCCCAAATATTCTATTTGTTTAAGAGATAGTCTAATGTAGTCCATCTTTTTGATATCTTTTGCTATCCTCAAATTGATCCAAATGTCTTCAATCATAGGCTCATGGAACTGGGTCTTCCTCTTGATCATGTCCTTCACACATCTGTAGTCAAAATAGGGTCTCCTTTTGAAATATTTCATGGTTACAAGTTGCATTTCAGTCTCGATTTCCATAGCTTTTGTAGTGGTCAATACTAAGTACCTACCAATTTCAATTGGAAACCTGAAACTAGGTTTCTTGAGTTCCATCTGCTTATTGTGTACGACAATAATTTGCCTACATAGCTCCATTAGGACCAATTTATCTAAGGGAAATCTTGGGAGCATATAGGGATAACTTTGGAAAAATCCAATCCACAGATAATAAAAAGAAGGGAACTATAAGAACATACAGTTGAAGTCGTTCACAACAGTCCAGGCTTCATATGACACTCTTTTTTGTTCTAATTGGGTATCAAAAAGACACAAAAATACCATGAAGAAAGCATTATTTACCCTCCTAAAATGATGGATTTAACCCTTCAATGTCAACTGGGGGTAATATTGATATAATGAGGTCATTTTCCTATCTCCCTCTGATGTTAAACCTAGAAAGGTTCTCATTGACATTGTAATGTATACCAGGTATGAAGTCATGTAAAATTTTGAGGTAGTAGACACCTTTATCGATTGCTCATGTAGAGCATTGCTGATTTGTTCACCCCAAAAAATGACTTGTTTACCCTAGAGGATTATCTTAATAAAGGGATATATCCATTCATGAAACTGAGAGGAAGAAGGTAAACCTCATTTGCTGTTGAGAAAAGTAATCAAGTTCTACAAAATCCCTCCTTCGAAAGTTCTGTGGCCATCTTAACAAGTTTGCTCTAGGAGTTTTGAGCCATCTATTGTTGATCACTTTCTTTACCTTCTCAATATCTTTATTATATTCCTTTTGTGCTTCTACGAGGTTAATTTTCAACACTTCAATAGTGGGAGGGCACATGAACATTGTGTTAATGAACTCAAGGTCTAGTCGAAGTACTATGTTACCACCAACATCTACCACAACCCTAGTATCTTTGTTGTAGAATTGGGTGCACTGGAGAACAAACTCTGTGTGATGAGTTGCCACAGGAAAAGAGGAGACCAGATGAATATTGATCTCAATTATCCTCTTCATTTTAGAGCTAAGATTATTTTCTATGGCTCTTTCTATGAACTCAGCCATGTCTACGTGCTTGAGCTCTATATCCCTAATATTGTCAACATTAGAAGCAACCAAAGTGATTAGAAAAACACCTTGATACTAGTAATTCATCATCTTCAACTTCTTTAGAGAAACCTTAGTCATCAAGATGAGCCTTTGTCAAAAGTATGTCTATGAAGAAGGATCTTAAAGAGAAACTGCGATAAGAATCATGATTGTGCAATTATGGAAAATATTGGCAATCTAAGAAAATTGCACGTTGGATGATCATGACCAGTGAAATGTGCTTGAACGGGCTAAGGTGTGAGAAAATCGATAAGTGAAAGGGAAGCAGGCTCAAAAAATAGAAAAAATGAAATTTTTTTAGAGTTAGTAAAAATGGAGGGAAGGCATGTATGCGTGGCAAATTTTTTTGCCCTTACATGTTGAGGAAGGAAGGATTGCATCAGCAACAATTTTCACTGCCTATGCATGTGGAAAGTCATTAAGTTTGCATAGGTGACAAAAATTGCTTCCAATGCACTAATCAAGAATTTAGATGTGCATCGGCAGTGAAAATAGCCACCTTTGCACATGGTTGGATGGTCAAATGTGCAAGGGTGATGAAATTCTATACCTTTACACATGGTTGGAAAGTTTCATGTAAGGGCGATGAAAATTGCTACCTTTGCACTAATTGGCTAAGGAAGAACTGTGTGAGGGTGGTGATTTTTTCTGCCCTTACATGGGCAAAAATGGAAGGTAGTAATGGCAGCAAAAATCACCACCATACATGGGAAGAGTGGCTGACGAGTGCAAGGAGGGGAAGAGGGTTTTCCACTTAGATTGCCTCGTCGGTGAGAAAAAATGGAGGAAGGGGAAGACGAACAAAATAAAACCTAGACTAGATGGGAGAAAAAAATGACTATAAAAAAAGAAAGAAAACAAAAACAAAATAAAAATTTAAACCCTAACTAGAAAAATGTAAAACAATGCTTAAATCTGATGAAAACATGATTCCTCTCACTCGCACAATCATCTAGATGCAGGAAGGAGGGGGAAACAAAGAGGAATGAAAATAAATGAGGAGAAAATGGGGTTAAATGTGGTGAAAATTGACCCCAACCACTCGGCATGCATGGCCATTAATGCCATGCATGAAAATTGAGACCATGCAGGGGCAACAAATATTACCGCTCTTGCATCAAATGAACAGAAAAAATGCAAGGGCAATAATTTTTGTTGCTCCTGCATGAAGGATGCAAGGGTGGAAAAAATCATCACCTTTGTACAAAAATTAGAAAACCACATGTAGTGGCAGCAAAATTTGTTGCCCTTACATGTAAACTCAAGAAAACACCTAACTTGAAAATATGAAAATTTTGTCATTTGATCGCATTAAGATTGTAATGATTTTCACATTTTTTGGAAAATCGTAACAAATAAATGTCATGAAATTTTAATGATGCCAGTTGAACAAACATGAGATCAAGAAAAACTTGTCTCAAAATATGAACTTAGAGTGAAAAACATGAACTAGACAAGTTTTGTAGGGTTATTCCAAAAACAAGCGTAGTTAATTTTGGGGACAATAATTAGCTCCTGCTGAGAAAATTCCATTGATCAAACTGATCGATGGGTGTAGAAAATAGTCTCTAAGTGAATTCATCCAAGCCATTGGGCCACAAAGTCAAGCCAAGAAAGGAAAAGACATGAAAAACCAAAAGGAAACAAATAACACAAAAATTATACAAATTTATAAGTGAACTCATCTAATACTTCAAGGATTGAAGTGTTTTAGATGATGCCCATTGTGAGGCAGTGAGAATGGCGCTCCATCTTGATATTCTAACAAAAGCTATTTTCACCACAAACCTAATAAATGGTAAATGGACCTCTCCACAAAGAATCAAATTTTTTGTGCATTCCTTTTGGTTCTCTTTTCTTGTCTCATAACAAGACTTGATCTCCAATATGAAAATCATGAATCCTTGCCCTCTTGTCAAAAAGTTTCTTCACCTGATTCTGATGTGCAGTAATCCGGTCCACTACCATGGTTTATTGCTCATCTAATTTGGTTAGTCACATGATCCTTTTATCAATAGGATTTTTGAAGGTTGAATCTTTGATTGCCTTTGCCAACCTAAGTGCTGGTAGTTCCAGGGTGATTGGTATCTCTACATTCAAACCATACAGAAGTTGGAATGGTGACATGCTTATTTCCCTCTTGAGTGTAATCCTATTTTCCCATAAAGTGTCAAATAATGATTTATGCTAAATCCTCTGATTATCATCTACCAGTTTCCTAATAATAGTAACCAGATTCTTGTTGCTCGATTCTACTTGGCCATTTCCTTGTGGAAAATAGTCAGAAGTGTAGGAGAGGGTAATTCCATAATAAAAGTAGAATTGGGTAATCTCATAAGAAGAGAAATAGGTTTCATTTTCTGTTACAATCTTAGTTGGAACCCCAAACTGAGAAATAATATTTTCCTTAAGAAAATTACATACCAGTTATGAAGTATCATGCTTAGTTGGAATGGATTCCACCCATTTGGTAAAATAGTTAGTCGTGATGAAAACATTGTCGTGTCTAACACTTGAGGATGGATTCACTATGCCAATGAAATCAATACCCCATTGTTGAAAAGGTTCTTCAATCACCACTAGCTTGAGGGGTAACGCGACCAATTTAGGTTTCCTGACGAACTGTTGACACAATTCACACCTTCATACCCATTTGTACGCATCCTGAAATAGTGTAAGCCTATAGTATCTCACTCGTAGAATTTTATGAGTTATCACCGATGCAGAAAAATGTCCTCCACAAGCCAAATTATTGAAAGACTCTAAAATTTTACCTTATTGCGCCTTATCGATGCAATGAAGGAATACCCTATCAAGGCTTCTCTTGTACAAACTATTATCCCACAAGACATAGTTAGTAGCCTTTAACTTAACATTCCTTTCTTATTTGTAGGATAGATGGGTGGGACACTCACCATAGGTAAGAAAAGGAGTGATATTAGAATACCACTCATCAATAATAGCGACGAAGAGAACTGTAGGCACGTCTTCGACCTTTGTTTCTTTATTTTTCATTTCTTTGGGGATATTATCAACAATCAACTAGTAGAGCCCCTTTCCTCACATAAGCTTGGTAGGTTTGATATCAAGATCAAACTCATAAATCTTAGCAATCTAATTTCCCCTTTTAGTACCAAACTCCGATTGAGTTAGAATGGACTTCACCATTGTATCAGGCACTAGAACAATAGTATGTGAATTCAGAATATAAAATCTGAAATGCTTTACCGTCTTAACCATGGCTTAAGCATGCTTCTCCATATTTGAATATTTTAATTCATGAGCTTTGAGAGGAAAACTCATAAATGATATGGGAGATTCCACACCTTCTTTGTTTTGCTAAACCAAAATAGCTAAAAGTGTATGCTCAGAAGCATAGATATATATTATGAAGTCTTTGGTATAATCTAGACAAAAAAGAATTGGTGCATAAGCAATCACTTTTTTAATGTATTCAAATGCTAACTTGCCTTATGTAGTCCATCTGAAAGTGGCTTTTTCCTTCATCATGTCTACAATGTGGTGAGTCTTCTCTGTAAATGCTGGAATGAATCTTCGTAGAAAATTCACCTTTTTGAAGAAAGAATGAATTGAAGTCTTATAGAAGGAAGAGCAATAGTTTGAATAGATTTGACTCTTTCTAAGTCAATTTTTATACCTTCTTAGGATACAGTGTGACCGAGAAGCTTACCTTCTGTAACCCCAAAAACTGACTTCTTGGGATTAAGAGAAATACTATTTTGCCGACAGTGCTCCAGAACTTATTGTAAATGGTGTGCATGATCAGGATGATGTTTTGAAAAAATGGTCAAGTCATCAAGATATACTACAATAAAATTTCCCATTTCATCTTTGAAGGCAAGATCCATTGCTCTTTGGAAGGTAGTGCCAGCATTGATCAAACCGAAAGGCATTCTATGATATGTAAAAGTGCCCCAAGGTGTAGTGAAAGTAGTCTTATGTTGAATTGCTTCATTGACTTCTATTTGATTGTACCCAAAAAAATTGTCTAGCATTGATAACATTTATGAACTAGTCACTATTTGCAACACTTGATCCATAATGGGTAAAGGGTAGTTATCTTTTAAAGAAGATTGATTTAGGTTTCTGAAATCAACACAGATACGAATTTCTTCATTCTTTTTTCTTACAGGAACTATGTTAGCAATCTAGGTGGAATGATGGATTGGAATAATAATTCTTGCATTCAACATTTTTTGGATCTCAGAAAAGATAGTACCTAATATTTTGGGATTGTATTTCCTTTATTTTTGCTTATAAGGCAATGACCCAACCTTAAGAGGGATTTCATGCCAAATTTTCTCAGGCTTGAGAGATTTCAAATCATCGTAAGAATATGCCAAAACATCAATGTATTAGCAAAGAAGAGAAATGAATTTGAGCTTTTCATCAGAAGTGCATCAATTTCCAATGTTGACCATTTTGGGATTTTTTTCCATACTCAAATTTATTTGATAGAACTCCTTGGAGGAAGTTGAATCCACTTGTCGCTACTTGATATGTCTGTCCTGCTTATCAAATAATTTCTTGAGAGAAACTAAACCTTTTAGAATTTTATTTCCCTTGAGTTGAAAGAACTCTTCATTAATTTTGGAATTTACTTTGGGAACTAATTTTCATGGTGGAGATTCACTTCCTTCAAAACAAAAATCTTCAAAGCTATCCATCTTTTCCAAAAAAGAAATGATTTGATTGTCACCATTGAACACTTGCCAATGGTTGGAATTATCAAGTACACTTGGTCAAAATACCAACTCAATCATGTACTTTTCTCCTTCAAAGTCTTTATGGGGAACCATGAGGGTTACAGAGATAGCCAACGAATCTACACAGTGATTACATTCTCTCGACACAACAGAAATATTGAAAGCATCAAAACTTTCAATACAATCCCATACAAGATTGCGATAATGTCACAATATTTCATTTTTTGTTTGGTATAGATTCCTTACCTGATAAACTACCAGTTCAACATCTCCAAGGTCATGAAGAACCTTAATACCTTTAGCATGAGCAGCTTTCAATCCAAGCAACAAAGACTCATACTCAGCAGTGTTATTGGTGTTATTAAACTGCAGCTTATATGAATAAGGAAAATTTTCTCCTTGAAGGGAGATCAAAACAATTCTGGCTTGAGAACTAGTAGAAGAGAAATTGCCATCAAATTCTAAAATCCAAACATTATCAAAATTTGATTTTTTCAAAAACTTCTCTTCATTATTCAGGGAAGATTCTTGGTTGTCTAAACTTTGCTTTGACAATTCTTCTGACTTTGCATCTGAATTTTTTAAATTGTCACTAAAAGGACTTTCATCTAATGAGATGAAAATATCTTTAGTAGTGAAGAAATAATTACCCATTCCTGATGATTCAAATAAAAATTAGGCTTCGAGATCTGATGTTTGGGTGACTATATATTTTGACTCTTTCTGAAGAAGCAATTTCTTCATAACACCTTTAACAGGTATCCTTGCTTTAGATAGATCCATATTCAATTATCTTCTTACATCCTTACAAAAATTTCACTCGAGTAGAATGCCATAAGAGGCTGGAACATGAGCTACTAAGACTGTCATTTTAATTCTCTTCTCTAGAAAAGCTACAAATGCAAATTGAGCATCTTTGATTTGACCTAGGAGTGGTACTTGCTTATTCTCCATAAAGAAGCATCTACCAAAAGTCTTGGTTAAGGTAAGACTAAGATAATCTACTATCTTGGTAGGCATAACATTATCAGAAGCTCCAGAGTCTATTATGCAATTACTCAACCTATAACCATTTATCATAAGAGAAACATAGAAAGGCTCTATTCTTCTGGGGTGACAAAAGGAGTAGCAACAAGATTATTCTAAGTGGATTTGTTCTTGGAGGAATCATGAGTCACCTATGGAAAATCTTGTCCTATAGGGGCAGTTTTACTTTTTTACGTATTCGGCCAGCGTATCAAACCATTCAAGATTGGCTCACAAGTACTAAATCTCGGTCATTTGAATCTTGGTCTTTTTGGCATGATCAATTATATCAAATAATTGAAATGAACTAGAGATAGAGGGGGGAATCCCATCATCTTGATCTTTATTGGGTGTGGCACTGGTCTGAGAGATAGAAGTAGAAGGTACGAGACAATTTGAGGTACTCACTTTTTTATTAGTCATCAGGTCTTTTGATTGGAAAGGTAGTGAAGTCCCTCATTTAGCAATCAAAACTACTGGCTGAGGTAATTCTCCTACTTTTTCTTTATCAGCTTGTTGAGCTAACTAGTTCTAAGACATGGTAAAAATAGTGTATGATCCATCAAACACTTCTCCCTTGCTTCCAGCTTCATCCTGATAATCTAGGAAATCAATGTTGGAGTCATCAGCTAATTCTTCTTCTTGTTCTGCAAAGAAATTAGCATCATCTTCTTGGTCTAACTCAGGTTGGAGTGAGGAATCATGTTCAAATTCAAGGTAACCAACTGCTGAGTTGGTCGGTGTTGCTTCAATGGCAAGTTTCCCCTGTGGGGGAGGTAGAGGATTTGGTTTCCCTTGATTTTTGGCAGCATTACCTTGATAAGACTGGTTCTGAAATGTCCTCCTTCGCATATCTTAATAAGGAGGAGTAGACATACCTTGGGCCATTTATCTTTTCAAGGCTAGTAGTTCATTTGTCAACTTTTGCACCATAGGATCTATGGTGCTCGTGGAAGAAATTTTAGCAGGTGAAGAAAATTTCTTTTTATTGGAATCTTTTCTGATCTTACCTGTCAGGATAAGATCATCTTCCGCCTTGATAGCCAAATTTTGGGCTATAATAAGATCCATAGGACCAACTCACCTCAATAAAAAACTTATTTCAAGAAGTTATGAGTTGATGAAAAAACACTTGAGGTTCTCTGGTGTAGGTTGAGCAATCGTAGGAATTCAGTTCTTCAACTTATTGAATTTTGTTATGAAATCCCTCATAGGCTCATGAGGCTCCTTCTTTATCTGTGTGAGTTGGGCCAGTAAGGCATGCACATCTTTAGTGGGTTTGAACCTGGCCTCAAACTTGGCCTTGAGCGTATTCCAGTCAGTTATAGTTTGAGCTTGAAGGTGATAAAACCAGTCGGCAATAGTGCCTTGCAGAGTTTCTAAAAATAGTCTCACTGCTACATCTTCGTATTCCATGCCTATCACACCACATGCTATGGAGAAGGTATCAATATGCTCATCAAGATGAACCTTCCCATTTCCATAGAATTTGGGGAAATTCTTTCTCGAACTATGAGGTAGTTCATGTAAAGGTGGGGCTAGATTGAGAGGACCAAAGGAGTTGCCCCAGGGACCTTGGGCTGCCATGATATGTCAATTAAATGGAGGGATAAAAAATCTTGGTGGGGTAAGTATAGACAAAGCCCTACTAGTACTAAGACTAAAAGCTTCGTTTGGTATTGGATATCTGATGTTGGTAGGAGGAAAGCTCTTAGTATGTTGGAGACGAGATGGTAGAGGAGAGATCTCAAAATTATTTTTTCACACTAACTCAAATATGGGATCAACAATATCTTGAGATCTCTGGTTTCATGTGTATGGTGGATCTGCTAGAGTGAAAAAATAAACAAGTACTGGAAATGCTTTAATTTGAAGCTTGAGGCTTCAAAGTGCAAGTTCGTATTCCCAACGGAGTCGCCAAAAACTGTTAGGTGAAATTGCATGGTCAAGAAATCGATGGCAAAATGGGTATATCAACCACAGTACAAGGAGATTTATAAGGAAAAAAGTGTGGGTTACCACATCATAGTGAGATAAATCTCTCCTCTCATTAAGGAGAGGTTACCTATAAACTACTTGTATATTAATATGAGCTGAAAATAGACTCAAGGGTGAGATTACACCATCTATCTCTCTTTTTTCATAGGTGATGTTTACAAGGCAAAAGAGAAATCATGGTTGATGACTGAAAGCATTTCTCTTCTTTCAGAAATGATGTTCATTAAATGCCAAAAAATCTTCTCAGATAGTAACTAGATCCACGAGAAACCAACGAAAGCACAAAGTCTTTCATTGCTCCCCTTACTGATTTGAAATTTATGTAACAGTAGAGTGAAGTGTAGTTCAAAATCTTCACCTAAAACTACAATAGAGTATAATATCACAAAGGATAAAATTAGTTCAAAGTCTTTCTAATATCCTTCTTGCTAAAATATAGAAAACACGAACTAAAGGTAATTATAGCAGCTCAAAGTCTTCATAATTAACTTCAGAACATCTTTAGATAATTTCCACACACACTTTACTTATTTAATCAAATAGATGAGAGATTATTAGGAAAAAGAACATAAGAACGATCTCCTAAATAAAATAAATTATTCCAACACAAAGTCTAAAAATAACCTGCTTTCTCATTCAGACAAGAAAATATGATTTACAATATGAGATCAAAGTCTCATGAAACATCTCAATTTTGGTAGAGTTTTTGCTCTCAATTATCAAAAATTATATCTATCTATTACAAAAGAGGCTCCCTCTATATATAGGGAAAAGCCTTGAGAGTTAGTAAAAATGGAGGGAAGGCATGTATGGGTGTCAAAAATTGCCGCCCTTACATGTTGAGGAAGGAAGGATTGCATCGGTAGCAATTTTCATTGCCTATGCATGTGGAAAGTCATTAAGTTTTCATAGATGGTAAAAATTGCTGCCAATGCACTAATTGGGAAGCTAGATGTGCATCAGCGGTGAAAATAGTTGCCTTTGCACATGGTTGGATGGTCAGATGTGCAAGGGTGATGAAATTCTCTGCCTTTACACATGGTTGGAAAGTTTCATGTAAGGGCGGCGAAAATTGCCACCCTTGCACTAATTGGCTAAGAAAGAACTATGTGAGGGCGGTGATTTTTGCCGCCCTTACGTGGGCAATAATGGTGGCAAAAATCACCACCATTACATGGGAAGAGTGGTTGACGAGTGCAAGGAGGGGAAGAGGGTTTTCCACTTAGATTGCCTCATCAGTGAGAAAAAATGGAGGAAGGGGAAGATGAACAACATAAAACCTAGACCAAATGGGAGAAAAAAAATGACAAAAAAAAAAAGAAAACAAAAACTGAAACCCTACCTGGAAAAATGTGAAATAATGCTTGAATCCAAAGAAAAGATGATTCCTCTCGCTTGCATGATCATCCAGACGCACAAAGGAGGGGGAAAAAAAGAGGAATGAAAATAAATGAGGAGAAAATGGGGTTAAATGGGGTGAAAATCGACCCTAACCACTTGGTGCATGCGTCCATTAATGCCATACATGAAAACTGAGACCATGCAGGGGTGGCAAATTTTTCCACCTTTGCATGTGAGGTAAAAAAGGGGATGCAGGGGCAGGAAATATTGCCACTCCTGCATCAAATGAATGGAAAAAATGCAAGGGCGATGATTTTCACCACTCCTGCATGAAGGATACAAGGGAAACAATAATCACCGCCTTTGCACGGAAATTAGAAAACCACATGTAGTGGCAGCAAAATTTTTTGCCCTTACATGTAAACTCAAGAAAATACCTAACTTGAAAATACAAAATTTTTGTCATTTGATTGCATTAAGATCGTAATGATTTTCACATTTTTTGGGAAATCATAACAAGGGAACATCACAAACTTTTAATGATGCCAGTTGAAAAAACATGAGATCAAGAAAAACTTGTCTCGAAAGATGAACTTAGAGTGAAAAATATGAAATGGACAAGTTTTGTAGGGTTGTTCCAAAAACAAGCGTAGATGATTTTGGGGACAACAAAAAGTAGGTCTTGGTGGATGATGATAGAATGAAGATTGCTTTCACTACCAAGTGGGAAATTTTGCACACAAAAGTATGCCATTCATATTAATCAATGCAGGTGATACTTTTAAGCTTGCCATGGATTTTTATTATTAAGGGATCATTGATAAGTGCATCATCATCTAATGGATTAATTAAATATATTTTCTAAGGATGTAATAGATCATGTGGCCCACTTGCAATGAGTATTTGATAGATGCATAATATATGGGATCTCCTTGAACCCCCAAAATAGTATTTTTGGGGTAATGTAAGGAAAATTATTGGGCCATGTTATTACCAAGGAATTAATTTCAATTTATCCCAAAATATATCAATTTATCTCAAATATTTCATGTTGTAACAAAAAAAATAGCTTAAATCCTTCAAAAAAATAAATTTTATTCATAAATTTATTTTAGGATTTGTAGGAAGTGTGAAACCATTGAATGTAATGTTAAAACAGGATGCCAAGGTAGAATGGATAGCTAAATATAAAAGGTAATTTTAATATATTAAGGGCGGCATCACCCAATCTCCAATTTTTATCAAAACTAACTTTGTTGAAGATGTATTCATGTACTCATATGCATCAGAGCATATTATAGCAACATTATTCATGCAGAAGGTAGATGATAGTGAACACCCTATTACCTTTATGAGTACTACTGTGAAAGATGAAAATATGAATTATTTTATTGTATACAAATAAATATATGATTTGGTAAAATTAGTGAATAAATTTAGATATTATATTCTACACAATAAGACTTATGCCATTATCCTAGACTCGGCTTTCAAAAACATGCTTGGTCAAAATGAGCTAGGCAAATGAAGGGGCAAGTGGATGTCCAAGTTATAGAAATTTGATCTTGAAATTAAACCTATTAAAATGGTAATAATATAAGGTATCATCTATTTAATATAAAAACTAATTTTTGCATCTCCATCGAGTAATTAAACCAGTCTTAGGTAGTTGAAGGTGATTGATATGCTCAAAGCATTCATTATTTAATCATAGGCACATGTCCCCCTAAACTAAATAGAGATAAAAGGCATGCAATTAGGATTAAATAAATGTAATACATGATACATGAGGTGTTTATCTAAAAAATAAACTACATACATTATTAATAACTTTCACCAGAAGATTGGTAGTGGACACCCTTCAAGTAATGTTGTAGCCAACAAAATTTTGAGTATGGGGTGCTATTGGCCTATTATTTTTAAATATGCTTATAACAATGTAATAAAATGCCATGAATTCAAAATATTATTAAAATGAGAGGTACATGTGATAATGCCTTTGTAACCTACAACTGAAGCACATCCTTTTGCACAATGGGGGATGGATTTTGTGGGAGTGATCAACCCCAACTCTTTAGCAGAGCATAAGTTCATATTGATGGCTATAAAATAATATAATATATGGATTGAGGTAGTAGCAAAAATAAATATAGGGCATAATATGTTATCAAATTCTTGAAGAGAATATATTAACTAGATTTGGGACACCAATTTTTGTAGTATGTGATAATGGTCCAACCTTCAAATCAAATTTCACTGAATGGGGCCTATAATAACTAGATTATAGTCAAGTTCTCTTCAAATTATTATCTACAAGAAAATAAAGTGGTAGAATTTACCAATAAAAACTTGATGGATTCCATATATAATTCAATAAAAGATAAATTAAGATAATGTTATATATTGCTGAAATACACATTATGGGAAAACACAAGAAGACAAAAATAGGACCTAAAGGCCTTACCTTTATTATTAATATATGGACAATAAATATGTATCACATTACTCTTAAGCTACCTGTTGGGTGAATATTGTGTCAACCAGCTAACTGGTGAGCAAAATAGGTCTCTTCAACCACAGCATAGGGAGGTTGGTTGTCCAAAGTTGCAAGTTTACCACATCCAAAGGGGACAAATCTCTCCTCTCATCAAGGGGAGGTTCCCTATAGGTATAAAGGTGCTATATATATATATATATATATATATATATATATATATATATATATATATATATATATATATATATAAGCTGAAAATAACACTCAAGGGTAAGATATACCATCCATCTATCTTCTTTTAGAGATGATGTTCACAAACAAAGGAGAAAATCCTAGTGAAAACATTGAAGGCACTTCTTTTCTTTCAGAAGTGTTCTTACAAGGGACAACAAGAGTTCTTTTAGGTAGGATAAATAACTGATAATAGAGTACATAGTAACCAACAATCTAAGATGTAGCACAAAGTCTCCACCTTGACTGCCCAAGAGTGAAACATGAAGAACAATGGGGTCACAAAGTCATCCCAAGGTCCTTTACATAGAAAGAAACTAAAAACACACACTAAAAACAATTATGTTAGCACAAAGTATGAAAGTAACTAGTTTCAGGACACCTTACTTATCACTTCCACTAGCTCTGCTTGTTAAATTGCATAAACAAGAATACATTTAGGAAATAGACATAAGAACAATCTCCTAGAATGATACAAGCTATAACAACACAAAGTCTGAAAGTAACTTGCTTTCTGATTCAAACAAAGAAATATGATAAACAATTTGAGCTCAAAGTTTCAGTGATGCCTTTCAATTTGGGTAGAGTTTTACTTCTGATCAGAAAGAGGTCCCTTAAAATAAACCAAGAGATTACAATATATAGAGGCCAAGGAAGGCTTAGCGCTTTGTCCCATGGAGTGACCCATGCTGTGCATTAATGCCTTGGATGCATTTTTGGTTCTGTTGGGGAGGGCCATGCTGGAATAATGCAGTTGCCTTAACTGTGGCATGTTGATTTATCTCTAATTTCTCCTCCTAAACTTGAGTCACTTATTCTATCACCTGCTATCCGTGAAGCTATCCATTTTGCCTTTACTCTAAGGGAGACAAATAGGCTATGCTTTCAATGTTTGCAGGCCCAAATATCTATCTTTTCACACTATTCCAGCTACTAAAATAACTACTATAGATATTTCCCTCTTTGTCTCTTCCTACTATGATTTGGGCCCTCAGGCTGTCTTTTTCCCCTTTGCTAGCTTTTTTGGCTCTATCATCAGTGGGTCTTCCTTTTTGGCTTTGTTCTTTAGGCCTTTAAATGCATTTAGGTCTGCCTTTAAGTCTACAAGGATCAACAGCTATTTCATTGCCATGAATTTGATATTTTTAGGCTCGTCAATCTCCTCAACAATTCCTTCAACATTCTCATTTTGTCCTTCCTGAAGGGGAAGAATCCTTTTGGGGTCTTGGGAAAGGCCTATTTTCCTTCGGTGAGAGCTTTCCATTATGGTATCTATCCTTTGGGATCCTTCGAGTGGCCTCCAAGATTTCATTCTTTGGTAGGTTATTATTCCATTATTTCCTTTAGAAAAAATGTCTGAAAGAATTCCTTCAGACAATTTGTCCGAAGGAAATATTTCCTTGGCTCTATGTCTTTATATTGGGAGTGTTCTATTTTTGACCCGTGGCACATTCTGCTACTTTGAACAAGTGACATGTGGCATCTTCTGATGGAACATGTGAGGACACTTGGTAGCATCCACCTAACTTATAGGAGCTTTTAGAAACCTTTGAGTGTCCTATGGGAGATGACACATGGTAGCTTCCACTAAGCTCTAGAAACACTACAAAAATATTTGGGACTCATTTGGATTCACGTAGATGATGACACTTGGCATGTTCCATTTATTCTTATGACTTATCTGGGGTCCACCACATTCCTTACTCAATCACTACAGATATCGACACTTGGTGGCCTCCACCGAGTCTTACTAGGGACACGTGGCATGTTCCACTCAATTTTAGCAATCACACAGAGCATGACACTTGGAGTGCTCTACTTATTCTTTTAGCAACTTGCCCAGGGCCTGCCATAGTCTTTACTCGATAATGAAACCAAAGGAAGATACAGTGATCATTGACACTTGGCAACCTCCATTGAGCTTTGCAGATGACATGCGGCACATTCCACTGCTTCAAGAAAAAGACATTGAAACCTTCCACAACTGCCACTTGTTGCTTTCCATGGAACTCTATGAGGGACACGTGGCATGTTCTGCTACTTTGAGAAGCAAATCATAATGTGTCTCAGTAGACAACACTTGGCAACTTCCACTCATATTTTTCTTTCTCACGGTCCTCGGTTGAACCATCCATTGAACCACCTATTTGCTACTTCTTTCCTTGATTAAGGCCGCCTTTGAACCTTTAAACCCATGAACCATTACACTTTGAACTCTTTCAGTTCAAGGTTCAATCGGTTCATTAGTTCATCATTTGTCTGTCACTTCCTTGTTCTTTCTAAGCTCTTTGATCTTCATCAAATTGGTTGAACCTTTGAACCTATGAACTCATTGAACCTTGAAGTGGTTAAACTTTGAACCTTGACAAATGCACTTAACTCTTGCTGATGACGTTGAACCTTTGAACCCATTAAAATCATTGAACCAAAATGGTTCAAAGTTCAACAGTTCAATGGTTCAATCCTTGCTTAGAAGCTTTCCGATGGACATTTTGGTTAAACCTTGTCATTGAACTAGCCTTGAAATTGCCTAAGTGTTGAGATCTTGCTTTTTTCCTGCAGAGTCTGTAGAAATCAACCTACAAAGCCTATAGAACTTAGCCTATAGAGTCCATAGATTCAAGCCTACAGAGTCCGTAGATTTCTAGAAAAGCTTGAAAAATGAGGAATTTGAATGCTTATGACAAATTTTGAAAAGGGAAGAGACAATTTTGGTC
The DNA here is from genome assembly GCA_037957365.1 of Torreya grandis. Lineage (NCBI taxonomy): Eukaryota > Viridiplantae > Streptophyta > Pinopsida > Cupressales > Taxaceae > Torreya > Torreya grandis. Next base: position 810,036 of record JARHVA010004621.1, read on the forward strand.
TATGTAGGGCCAAAATAGTCTATAGGTCATCCCAAAAATGAATGACATTTTTTGGGGACAACAACTGGCTCTAGTTGGGGAACTTCTTTCAATTGAAAACTTGAAACAACTGAGGGGAGTAGAAACTAAAAACTCTAGTGCCTTTGAAGTATGTCATTGGGCTATGGAGTCATCTACCTAAAAAAAAAGGCTCCAAAAAATGAAAATGAAAAGCACAATATAGAAATAAAAGACTATATAAATATACATATGTATAGGTGGACCCATCTGATGCTTTAAGAGTTGAAGTGCTTCAAATGCTACCCATTATGAGGCAAACAGAAAGGTGTGCCATCTTGATACTGCAATAGGAAATTGTTTTCATCATTGAGCTGATGAATAGTAAAAGGGCCCCTCCATATGAAATCAAACTTTCCATGCATTCCCTTTGGTTCTCTCCTCTTATCTCACAAAAAGACTTGATCTCCAATCTAGAAATCACAGTTCTTTGCTTTTTGGTTGAAGAGCTTCTTCACCAGACCTTGATGGGTAGTAATTAAGTCTACCACTACAGTTCTCTACTCATCTAGCTCAGTCAAGCACATGATCCTCTTATCAAGGGAGCTTTCATATGTTTGATCTTCAATTTCCTTAGCCAATTTCAATGCTGGCAATTCCAAGGTGATTGGTATCTCAGAATTGATACCATAAAGAAGTTGGAAAGGACACATACCAATTGCTCTCTTTGGTGTAATCTATCTACCCATAGAGCATCAATCAATGCTTTATGCCATGTCCTTTGGTTGTCATCCACTAGCTTCTTGATGATAGTCACTAGGTTCTTATTGCTTGATTTACCCTATCCATTCCCTTATGGAAAGTAATCAGAAGATTGAAAAAGTGTAATCCCATAGTAGAAATAGAATTGAGTAATCTCTTGGGAAGTGAAACAAGCTGCATTGTCAGTGACAATCTTGGTTGGGACCCAAAACCTAGAAATGATGTTCTCTTTGAAGAAATTGCACACTACTTTTGAAGTGGCATGTTTGGTTGGAACAACGTCCACCCACTTGGTGAAGTAATCAGTTGCTGTGAGGACATAATCATGTCTAGCACTTGAAGATGGGTTTACAGCTCCAATAAAATCAATCCCCCATTGCTAGAATGGCTCCTTTATGACCACTGGCTTGAGAAGTAGGGCAACTAACTTGGGTCTTTCGACAAACTACTGGCATAGTTCACATTCCCTGACCCACTTGTATGCATCTTGAAAGAGAGTTGGCTGGTAGTACCTGGCTTGAAGGATCTTATGGGTAGTCACAGGAGTAGAAAAATATCCTCCACAGGCTAGAGTGGAAGGATTTTAAAAGTTGGATTTGCTACTTCTTGTCCACACAGTGAAAGAACACTTCATCAAGGCTCCTCTTATATAGGCCATTATCCTAGAGGACAAAATTTGTAGCTTTCAGCTTGATGGTTCTCCTTTATTTATAAGATAGGTGAGTAGGACACTCACCATAAGTAAGAAAATGAGCAATACCTAAATACCGCTCATCCATGGTGGAGATAAAGAGGATTGTTGGTGTGTCTTCCACCTCTGATTCTTCATGCTTTGTTCCTTTTGGCTTGTTATCAACAATTAATTGGCATAGCCCATTTCCATGCATCAGCTTTGTTGGCTTGATGACCAGATCAAAATCCTAGATATTTGCAACCCAATTGCCTCTTTTCATCCCAAAATCCTACTGAGTTAGTATGGATTTGATCATGGTGTTAGGAACTAAGGCAGTAGTGTGTGAATTCAAGATGTAGAAGCAGAAATGTTTTACTACCTTCACCACTACATAAGCATGCTTCTTCATGTTTGAGTAATTTAGCTCATGAGCTTTGAGAGAATAGCTCATGAAGGAAATTAGGGATCCCATACCTTCTTTATTTTATTGAACTAGAAGTGCTGAAAGTGTGTGTTCTGAAGCATAATTGTATATGGTGAACTCTTTGTTATAGTCTAGACAAACCAGAGTTAGGGCATGGGCAATGGTATTCTTGATATCCTCAAATTATGACTTGCCTTCTTCAGTCCAGCTAAAGGTGGCCTTTCCCTTCATCATGTTCACAATATGTCTAGTCTTTTCAGCAAACTCTAAGATAAACCTCTGTAAGAAATTCACCTTTCCAAAGAAGGAGTGAACAACAGTCTTATTTGTGGGCAAGGTAAGCTCTTGGATAGACTTGACTCTGTCTGCATCAATATTTATGCCCCCTTTAGACATAATGTGTCCAAGAATTTTCTCCTCTGTTACTCTAAAGACTGACTTCTTGGGGTTTAAGAAAATGCCATTTTGGTAGCAACATTCTAGCACTTGTTGCAAATGGCACACATGATCTGGGTGATGCTTAGAAAAGATGTTCAATTCATTAAGATAAACTATGATGAACTTACCCATCTCATCCTTGAAGGTAAGGTCCATTTCTCTTTGGAAGGTGGCGCCAGCATTTATCAAGCCAAAAGGCATCCTTCTATATGCAAACGTGCCCCAAGGTGTGGTGAAAGCAGTCTTATGCTGGTCTACCTCACCAACTTCAACCTGAGTATATCTTGAGAAGCCATCTAGCATTGATAATATCTCTGAACTTGTCACTGTCTAAATTACTTGGTCCATGATAGGCAGAGGGTAGTTATCCTTCAAGGCTGACTGATTTAAATTCCTAACATCCACATAGAGGTGAATTTTGCCATTCTTCTTCCGTACAGGCACTATATTGGCAATCCATGTGGAATGATGGATTAGGAAGATTATCCTGGAATTTAGCATTTTTTGTATCTCAGATAAAATGGTACCTGATATTTTTGGATTATACTGCCTGGGCTTTTGCCTATAAGGTGCCGAACCAGCCTTGAGAGGAATGTCATGTCAAATTTCATCAAGTCAGAGTGACTTCAGGTCATCATAGGAGTAATATAAGATGTTCATGTATTAATTGAGCAAAGTGGTGAACTTGAACCTCTCTTCAGGAGTACAACATTTCCCAATGTTCACCATCTTGAGATCTTCCTTGGTTCCTAGATTTACTTGATCAAAATCCTGGGAGGAGCTTGAATCTGTTTGCTACTATTTGACGAACCTATCGTGTTTGTCAAATAGTTTCTCAAGGGAAACCAGGTCTTTGGGAATCTTATTCCCTTTAAATTTTAGGAACTCTTCATCTGTGCTTGAACTTGATTCAGGGGTCGGTTCAGGCTTTTGAGGTTCACTGCCTTCAAAATGCAGCCATTCAAAGTTGTCCCTTTGCTCTAAGAAGGCAATGATTTGACTGTCATGGTTAAACACCTTCCAATGACTAGCATAATTAGGCACACTTGGCTAAAAGACTAGCTCAATAATGTATCTATCTCCTTTGAAGTCTAGGTGGGGGACCAAGAGAGTAGCTGAAATAGCCAATGCATCAGCTTGGTCAATGAATTCTTTGGGAACTATAGAGATGCTGAAAGCATCAAAGTTTTCAATTTGGTCCCAAACTAGATTATGGTAGTGGCACAATCTTTCATTCTTGGTTTGATACAGGTTCCTCATCTGACAAACCACCAATTTAGCATCTCCTTTAGCATGAAGGAGTTTGATGCCTTTGTCCCTAGCAGTGTTTAATCCAAGCAATAGAGATTCATACTCATCTTTGTAATTAGTGTTGCTAAATTGCAACTTGTAAGATGAATGAAAAATATCTCCTTAAGGAGATATCAACACAACCCTAGCTCCTGAACCGATAAAAGAGAAGCTACCATCAAATTCCAAAATCCATACCTCATTAGACACTACTTTTTCTTTGAAATCTTCTTCATTCAAAGGTGGAGATCCTTCCACATTAGTATTATACTCCACCAATTCTCTTGTTGTTTTAGTTTAATGTATTTCTAGGTTTTCACCTGTAGGAGCTTCATTAGATGCCTCATGAACTTCATTCATGGATAGAAAGTAGTTATCCATGCCTAAAGACTCAAACAAAATTTGAGCTTCAGGTGCTGAGGTCTGGGTAATCACATATTTCACTTCATTCTCAAGGAGCAGCCTCTTCATAACACCTTTGATTGGAGTCTTCACCTCTAATAAATCCATGCTCAATTCACCACCAACATCCCTATAGAAATTCTGCCCAAGAAGGATGCCATATGATGCTGAGACATCGGCTACCAAGACAGTCAACTTGATTCTTTTGTCTGAGAACACTGTAAATACAAATTGGGCATCCTTAATTTGTCCCAGTAGAGGTACTTGCTTATTCTCCATGGAGAAGCATCTACCAAATGTCTTGGTCAGTGTGAGGCCAAGGGATTCAGCCACTTTGGCAGGCATGACATTGTCTGAAGCTCCAGAATTAATGATGTAGTTATTCAGTTGATGATCGTTTATCATCAATGAGACATAAAAAGGTTCAGTCCTATTAAGAGCAGTAGGAGGGGTAATGACAAGATTGTTCTTGGTGGGTGCATTTTTGGGGGGATCATGTGTCACTTTGGGAATTGCTTGTCTTACAGAGATGGCCTAGTTTTTAACACACTGAACCAATTTATCTAATTGCTTAGGATGGGACTAAAAAATTCAAATTCAGACATTTGAATTTTGGTTTTCTTTATATGGTCAATTATGTCAAATGCCTAGAATGAGCCAGGAGTGGAGGATGGGAATTAATCCTTTTAATTTTTGGAAGGGGGAGGACTGGACTACAAATTTGAAGTAGAAGATGTAAGGGTATTTGAGTTACTTACCTTCTTTGTAATCACTAGGTCCTTTGGCTGGAAAGGAAGAGTGGACCCTCACTTAGCAATTGAAACTACTGGTTGAGGTCACTCCTCTGCTTTCTCCTTATCAGCTTGTTGGTTGGAGGTTCTTTAAGGGTGAGGCTCTTTTATGGAGGAGGAAGGCGATTTAGCTGTCCTTGATTCCTGGTAGCATGGCCTTGGTATGCTTGATTCTAAAATGTCCTCCTTGGCATATCTCTATATGCAAGAGCAGATGACATCCCTTATGCCATTTGATTTTTGAGAGCTAGCACTTCATTTGTTAGTTTTTGTACCATTGGGTCCATGGTGCCTATAGATGGATATTTAGAAGATGAAGAGGATTTACCTTTATTAGGGTCTCTCCTTATCTTTCCTGCCAAGATAAGGTCATCTTCTACCTCAGTAGCCAAGTCCTGAGTAGTAGAAAGGTCTATGTGTCTAGCCCATCTCAGCAAGGAACTCACTTTAGGTAGCTGTGAGTTGATGAAGAAACACTTGAGATTCTGAGGTGTTGGCTATGCAATCATGGGAATCTTGTGCCTTAGCTTATCGAACTTGGCAATGAAGTCCTTCATAGGTTCATGGGGCTCCTTCTTCATCTATGTGAGCTGGGCCAGCAAGGCATGTGCATCTTTGATAGGCTTGAATTTGGCTTCAAATTTATCTTTAAGGGTGTCCCAATTAGTCACTGACTGAGCTTGTAGATGTTAGAACCAGTCTGCAATAGCGCCTTGTAATGTCTCTATGAATAGCCTGACTGTTATGTCTTCATACTCCACACCTATTACACCACAGGCTATGTTGAAGGCAACAATATGTTCATCAGGGTGAACTTTCCCATCACCAAAAAATTTGGGGAAATTATTCCTTGAACTATGTAGAAGCTCATGTAGGGGTGGGGTCAAATTAAGTGGACCAAAAGAGTTACCCCAGGGGCCTTGAGCCATGATTTGATTATGTAGAAGTGGGATCACAAATTTGGGTGGAGTATGGATAGGCAAAGTCTACTAGAAGTAGAAAAAGAAGCTCTACCTTGTGTTGGTGACCTGGTAGGTGTAGGAGGAAGACTCCAAGTATGTTAAAGGTGAGGTTGTGGAGGAAACAACTCAAAATTACTCTGTTGCACCAACTCAAAAGTAGGTTCAACAACACATTGATATTTTTGGCTTCTGGTATAGTGTGGAGTTGTCAAATTGTAAAACAAAAATGGAAAAGATTAGGGTCTACTTCAGCTTGAAGCTTGAGACTTCAAACTGCACGCTCTTCCCCAGCGGAGTCGCCAAAAACTGTTGGGTGAATATTTTGTCAACCAGCTAATTGGTGAGCAAAATAGGTCTCTTCAACCACAGCATAGGGAGATTGGTTGTCCAAAGATGTAGGTTTACCACATCCAAATGGGAAAAATCTCTCCTCTCATCAAGGGGAGGTTCCCTATAGGTATAAAGGTGCTATATATATATATATAAGCTAAAAATAACACTCAGGGGTAGGATATACCATCCATCTCTCTTCTTTCAGAGATGATGCTCATAAACAAAGGATAAAATCCTAGTGAAAACATTGAAAGCACTTCTCTTCTTTCAGAAGTGTTCTTGCAGGGGACAGTAGGAGTTCTTTCAGATAGGATAAGTAACTAATAAAAGAGTACAGAGTAACCAACAATCTAAGATGTAGCACAAAGTCTCCACCTTGACTTCCCAAGAGTGAAACACAAAGAACAATAGGGGCACAAAGTCATCCCAAGGTCCTTTACATAGAAAGAAACTAAAAACATACACTGAAAACAATTATGTCAGCACAAAGTTTGAAAGTAACTGGTTTCAGGACACCTTACTTATCACTTCCACTAGCTTTGCTTGTTAAATTGCATAAACAAGAATACATTTAGGAAATAGACATAAGAACAATCTCCTAGAATGATACAAGCTATAACAACACAAAGTCTAAAAGTAACTTGCTTTCTAATTCAAATAAAGAAATATGATAAACAATCTGAGCTCAAAGTCTCAGTGATGCCTTTCATTTTGGGCAGAGTTTTGCTTCTGATCATAAAGAGGTCCCTTAAAACAAACCAAGAGATTACAATATATAGAGGCCAAGGAAGGCTTGGCATTTTTTCCCATGGAGTGGCCCATGCTGTGCATTAATGCTTTGGATGCATTTTTGGTTTTGTCAGGGAGGGCCATGCTGGAACAGGGTGGCTGCCTTAACTATGGCATGTTGATTCATCTCTAATGTTTCCTCTTAAACTTGAGTCACTTATTCTATCACCTACTATTCACACAACTGTCCATTTTGCCTTTACTCCAAGGGAGACAAATAGGCTATGCTTTTAATGTTTACAGGCCCAAATATCTATCTTTGCACACTGTTCCAGCTACTGAACTAACTACTACAGATATTTCCCTCTTTGTCTCTTCCTACTGCAATTTGGGCCCTCGGGTTGTCTTTTTCCCCTTTGCTAGATCTTTTAGCTCTATCATCAGTGGGTCTTCCCTTTTGGCTTTGGTCTTTAGGCCTTTGAATGCATTCAGGTCTGCCTTTAAGTCTGTAAGGATCAACATCTATTTTATTGACACAAATTTGACGTCTATGGGCCCGTCAATCTCCTCAGCAATTCCTTCAGCATTCTCATTTTGTCCTTCTTGAAGGATAAGAATCCTTTTAGGGTCTTGGGAAAGGCCTATTTTCCTTCATCAAGATCTTCCCGCAAGGGTATCTATCCTTTGGGATCCTTTGGGTGGCCTCTGAGCTTTCATTCTTCGATGGGCTATTGTTCCATTATTTCCTTCAGACAAAATGTCTGAAGGAATTCCTTTGGACAATTTGTCTAAAGGAAATCTTTCCTTGGCTCTACGTCTTTGTATTGGGAGTGTTCCATTTTAAACCCATGGCACATTCTACTACTTTGAACAAGTGACATATGGCATCTTCCAATGGAATAGGTGAGGACACTTGGCAGCATCTACCTAACTTATAGGAGCTTTTAGAAACCTTTGAGGTTCTTATGGGAGATGACACATGGCAGCTTTTGCTAAGCTCTAAAAATAGTACAAAAAAATTTAGGACTCATTTGGATTCATGTAGATGATGAAACTTGGTGTGTTCCATTTGTTCCTACAACTTACCTGGGGTCTACCACAGTCCTTACTCAATCACTATAGATGTTGACACTTGGTGGCCTCCACTGAGTCTTACCAGGGACACGTGGCATGTTCTGCTCAATTTTAGCAATCACATAAAGGATGACACTTGGAGCACTCCACTTATTCTTTTAGCAACTTGCTCAAGGCCCACCATAGTCTTTACTCAATAATGAAATCAAAGGAAGATACAGTGACCATTGACACTTGGTAGCCTCTACTGAGCTTTGCAGATGACACACGACACGTTCTGCTATTTTGAGAAAAATATATTGAAACCTTCCGCAGGTGCCACTTGTTGCTTTTCACAGAACTCTATGAGGGACACGTGGCATGTTCCACTACTTTAAGAAGCAAATCATAATATGTCTTGGTAAATGACATTTGGCAAATTCTTCTCATCTTTTTCTTTCACGTGCTCCTTGGTTGAACCATCCATTGAACCCCCTATTTGTTGCTTCTTTCCTTGACTAAGGCCACCTTTAAACCTTTGAACCCATGAACCATTGAACTTTGAAATCTTTCGATTCAAGGTTTAATCGATTCATTGGTTCATCCTTTGTCCGTCACTTCCTTGTTCTTTCTATGCTCTTTGATCTTCATCGCACTGGTTGAAGTTGTGAACTCATTGAACCTTGAAGTGGTTAAACTTTAAACCTTGACAAATGTGCTTAACTCTTGCTAATGACATTAAACCTTTGAACCCATTGAACTCATTGAACCAAAATGATTCAAGGTTCAACAGTTCAATGGTTCAATCCTTGCTTAGAAGCTTGCCGATGGACATTTTGGTTGAACCTTGTCGTTGAACTAGCCTTGAAATCGCCTACTACAGAGTCCATAGAAATCAACCTACAAAGCCTGTAGAACTTAGCCTACAGAGTCCATAGATTCAAGCCTGTAGAGTTTGTAGATTTCTAGAAAAGATTGAAAAATGAGGAATTTGAATGCTCAGGAAAATTTTTGAAAAGGGAAGAGACAATTTTGGTCTGTGCAGGGCCAAAATAGTCCATAGGTCATCCCAAAATTGAATGACATTTTTCAGAGACAACACTACCAATGTGCTAATTCATGCATGAGTATATGGAATAAGATTAAAAAATCTAGTCAAGACTACTTGACTTATCCAAATGGAAGATGCATGAACCAAAACTTTGCATAGCTTCAACAAACATCAAGATATTGTCAAGAGATGGCTTGAAAAAAGATCAAATATCAAAGTTTTCAGATTTAGTCTTATTATAGGTTAAATCACATGAAAATAAAGGATGTCATTATATTTTCACTCCAGTATGGATTGGGCCAAATCAAATCTATGAAATTTTTGGTAATAATGCTTTTCACTTAAAGGACTTACATGGTAATGACTTGGCATTTCTAATCAATGGATAGTTTCTAAAACATTATTTCATGGCTGACCCAACTGAAACATTTTGGAATGGCTGAGTTATGATTTAATAATAGGATTAAATTAGATTTCTTGCTTTATTAGAGTATATTTCTTACTTTCTTAGATTAGATGTATTACTTTTTAGATTAGGTTTCTTGCTTTTTTAAATTAGATTTCTTATAATTCAGAACAGTCAAGTTCACTTCTTGCATGCATTTCCTAAAACCTATACTATAAAAGGGTGGATAAAATCACATTTGAATGTAATTGTGAAGATTAATTTTGATTTATTTTAGGTCTTTGAATCAAGGTACATGTCATGGTTTAATTTAGATTTTATCTGAATTAAATAAGTTCACAAGAACTATGGAAGTTGTTTCGATATTTTCATGCAAATTTCAAAAATATTTCTCATTTTGAAAAATAAAATTCACATTGACATGCTTAAAAATTAATTGAGGTATAACAAGAATTGAGGAAAAAATATTAGTAAAATACCTAATCTATAATGAATTTTATTCTTATAAACCTAGCCAATGGTGGTTCTCAACCCTTCTTCTAAGAAAGGTTCCAAAACAAAAAATCATGGAGGAGGTGTGATTTGAGTAATCTATATCATGGATATGGAAACCTAGCTAGTAGTAAATCAATGATTATAGTGGAATCAAAGGTATATATGCTAAGCCTATAGATGTCTTGCTGGTAATAAAGCAATGTATGGCTTCCCAAGACTTGTGCTTATATATATATATATATATATATATATATATATATATATATATATATATATATATATATATATATATATATATATATATATATAGAGAGAGAGAGAGAGAGAGAGAGCTAGTAGTAAAGCAATGATTATAGTGGAATCAAAGGTATATATGCCAAACCTATAGATGTCTGGCTAGTAACAAAGCAACATATGGCTTCCCAAGACTTGTGCTTAAAAGTTTATATGTGTGTGTGTGTGTGTGTGTGTGTGTGTGTGTGTGTGTGTGTGTGTGTGTGTGTGTGTGTGTGTGTGTGTGTGTGTGTGTGTGTGTGTGTGTGTGTGAGAAAGAGAGAAGCCAAATAAACCTCAACTTTTGTATATTTTTTGTTAAAAAACTCATAACAAGGGTAAATAATTTTCACAAAATCACACATGATCTAATAAATAAAAAAGGTTAGTATGTTGTATGGATATGTCAAAGCCTCTTTCATTTTCCTTAGTTTATTTATTTTCTTCTTATAAAGTCTATAATTTTGTCATGATGTATGAATCGAAGATTTTGGGTTTTAAAATACATTGGATTATTTCCCCACTGAGTCTCCATTTATTATGACCAACACACCCCATTTTCAAAAATTTAAAATGAGGACCCACCTTCATCCTAAAGATCTCATGTTCATGTCTTATTCTGGTAAAATAAGTCTAGATTCAAGTTATAATTAATTACCTTAAGTTTAAATCAAAATCCACATGGACATTGAATTATTATTACAAATCTTTGGCTTTCAAATTTTTTTATTTATTGAAATCAAGTTTTGATTTTATTCTAGACCAAAAGGCTAGGTATTTATCCAAAGTTATTTTTGTCCTTTTCAGGTCATATTGACTTTATAGGTCAACGTTACTTTGCCACATGTTTATTTTTCACTCAAAGGTTGTTAAATCAAAGAGTGTCAAAGTACTTTGAAAGTTTGAGCTCCTCGAGTGAGTGATATTAGTCTGTACATCATCAACTAGATTTCTCACAAATAATTTTCAAAGTTTCAAGTCTATTTTTCAATCAAATTCCTTGAGTCAGTGAGGGTCATCCATGTGTTATCATCCTAGTCACTTATAGCCTATATTGAAAGGGACTAAATGACAAGAACTACCTTACTATATGAGTTAATTAGATCAATCTAGGTGTCTCAATCCTACTTACTCACTCCCTACATAATAAAAAACTAAGTCATAAATCTCCTTGAATAAGTGGATAAGTGAGGGCTATCCACATATAATCATCCCACTCATATGAGAGTGACAAGCACTGACATTGATTATAGATCTTGATAACTACCTAGAAAAGTGAGAACCATCCACATGTCATCATCTTGCTAAGTTGGGACTGGCATCCAACTAAATAGAGATTAAATCCTTGAAACTGAGTGGATTAATAAGATCATTGAGTCGTGATCAATGGTCAATAACACAAGGATTAATTCTAAGTGACTAAGTGGTAATAATCCATGTTTCATATTATAGACAACCAAATTGAAATAAGGAAATACAAGCCATTATTAAGTGATATAATGACATGTGTCAATAAAAATTACTCAGTAAGGTGACTAAGTAATAGAACATAGTGACAAAGCACCACATGGAAAGAAACCCTGTGAAAGATGACATCATGAAAATTAAATTCAAAATAGAATATAAAAATAGTGGATCAATTATCTACAATCAATTCCCATGAATGGAGGATTTGTGGTAATGAATTTTCAATCCCAATGAAATCAATTACATATTCATTCCAAATTAAAAAAGGATATCACATTTTTTACTTGCCATCTTTGTGAATTATTATTAGAGATCTCATATAACTAAAGATCTTAACTTTTTTGAATTTACATAGAGATATTAAGAGAACTCAAATGGTGTATTAAAAAATAATCCTACTCCATTTATGTTCAATTTTGGTGGTAACACTAAATATACAAACATTATGTTTGATTCAACTGCATTGGATAATAAATTTTAACATGTTTTAGTGATCTAGATAGAGGTGAATGTAAGAAAACCATATGATTATGATATTTAGTTGTCTACATACATGGGAATACATTGATGAATTGATGGCTATTGTGGCAGTAGGGATTTACAATGTGGCTACCAAACTAGAGGCATTCTCATATATAGTCTCCCTCTTAGATTTATTTTTTATTGGTGATTATTTGGGGACCATTCTTCAATATTTTCATATCCATACCCTCTGTTGCTTATGTATCTATGATAGCCTTTGAAAAATAATATGGCTTAATGCACTAGACATCACCTATAATCAACTAGTTTTAGATGTTTGGTAGGTTGATAATAATTTTAAAGATACATTAAAGATGTGAGCAATAGACCCAAATGATTTTATATTGAGAGGTAAAATCAATACCAGTATGATTTTTATCTTTAGGCCTAGAATTTGAGTTACCATGACCCTATCGAATATATTATATGACTTCCCAAACATTACCTACATCGGGTAAATTTGGCTCTCCTTCTAGACATCATTCTTGACACTAAAAGGATACCTGCACTAAGATAAATCATCAATTTCAATCTTAAACATCAAATTAACACATTAGAGAAAATTCTAAATGGACATTTCTATATGATGTCATATTTACTAGATGTAGTCACTTTTAATGTCACCCCTCCTAGATAAAAAAATTGGAGCCTTCTCTCTAATACCCTAAAAATCAAATATGCAATGACCATAATATATTTCACATATATATTTTGAAAGTATATTCAAAGGATGACATATATCTTAGATCATATAGTATACAGGGCCATTAATGGACAATCCATGCCAAGTTTTTAGACCAAATAAAAAATTCAATTAGAAAGATGGGGGATTCTTGGATTTATCTTGAGCACATAGTGTAGAATTGAGGGCACATTCAAATCTCCATTTTTATTACCTTAATTCATCCTAAAGTACTTGTCCAAACAAAAAATATTTTCCTAAACATCTAATATTATAGTTCAATATTTGAAATTATCCAAACTAGGGGTGATCCATAAAAACCCTCTTAGTATAGGTAGGCAACAACACACATTATGGGAAAATATTCATCAGACAAATAAGCATAGAAACTATTTTTGTTTGAAAATTACTGGATTCAAATGTTGGCACCTAAGAGGGTAATAGCTAAAGCTCTCAAGAATTATGGTAATGGGATAAGCTCTAGATGTGGACGTCAATCATTCAAATATGACACCATGTTCCTAAATGCGCTTAATGATTCAAAAGTATATAAGTGTATGAAGTCATTTAATATGTCTATGAAAGTGTCCCAAAATATATAATATGATCCTAACATCATTCCAATGGATATTAAAGAGATACATAAGGATAAGGAGGTGCCTATGGGAGCATAGGAGACACTAATCGAGACAAATCATCAAATAAGGGCCATCATTTTCAAAGGCCTTCAATCCAAGTTCCACTTATTCGATGCTCTCAATTAATATGGGGATACCCTTGATACCTATGATACCTACTAAGCCTATTCTGCTAGATCCTGATGTTTAGATAATAGAACCATCTCGAGTAATCTCTCCTCCTACTCCTTTACTAAGGCTTAACACCACTCCTCCCCTTATATTTACTTACAAAAGGAAAGTAAGGACTCTTCTAATCAATTTACAAGTTCCCAATGTCCTAAGGGTGGAGGAAAGGAAACTTCACTATGCTAGTGTACCACTAGATCCTTTGTATATAGAGCTCGAAGAGGAAAATGTAGAGCTGGGTTATATAGGAGAAGAGACTAGGTTGGATAGCCTTTTAGAGGATCTAATGCAAGAACAAATTGATAATCATTCTTTGAGATCCCCACTTCCTCCTCTAGGTTTTGAATAATCATAAGTAATAAACATTGAAAGTGTAAGGATTTATACTATTTAGGGGTATATGAGGGAAGGTAATCCCAAGGAATCCCCTAATACTATTGTTATTTCTACAAAAGTTTACACTAGTCCCGTAGATGGTCTTATCACATATGATCCATCAGCTACATGGGAAAGTACAATCCAGACTTTAGATACCAGTGTTCCCTTCAAAAATATCATAACATATGAAATTTATGAACTTTTACATTCTTTGATTTCTTCCAATCCTAGTACTATCAATATCATACGGGTTTCTTATGCATTAATCACATGATTATTTCAAGTATTGACCCAATCCCCCTTGATTTTCATTACTATCGAAGAGACCATAATAACTACAGTACATTTTGAGGACTTGGTATCCCCACCCATTTTTACTATAAATTTTGTATAAGAAAGACATTCCACTCAGTTGGGGGTGCCCATTAGCTAAGATACCCAAACTTAATTCTCAATAGTTTTTGTTCATAAGTCCCTAGACCTAATAAAGTATATTATAAGGATTCTTCCACTAATAAAGGGTATAAGTTGAAAAATGGCTTTGCCTACTTTTCCTAAACCCCATGTATCCTCCTCTTCATATTTCATGAATCATATTTCACCTTCATTATTAATGTGACCTCTGGGTAACCCTTCATTCCCTACTTCCTCACCTCTGACCTAAACTACTAAGTAAACTTTAATGGTGCTCCCTAAATAGATACAACAATTAGAAGAAGAATCAATAAGGTAGGATTTAGTGATCACTAAGAAAATGAAAGTGGTAATATAGTTTAACACAATTACAAACACATTGAAAAGGGCGAGAAGAAATACAATTATGGTTGAAGGTAATCATATTGATCTTGAAAAGAAGGAATTATTCTCATTAACTAAGAAAAGGAAGACAAAACATAGAGACATGGATGATTTTGAATAAGATTAAATCACCATGGTGGATGCAGTTGGAAGAGTAATTAAGAAATTATTTCATGAATTACAATAATATAAGAAGAGACTAGAGGATCAGAATGTAATTGAGACCCTAAAATAAATAATAGATAATGTATGAAGATATGATAAGAATTTGTACAACATCTCGTGCTCCATAAGTTCAGCAAGGGCACATTCCTAACCATAATAAGGAAATTTGAGTTTTTATGAATCCATGAAATATTGGATGAAAATTTGAGATTCATAGGAAAAGTAACTTGATAAAAGGCATACCAACACTTAAATCTCCTATTGGCACCTGATTTGATTTGGCTCAAAATCATATAAGCACCAAGTGGGTGTGTTTATTAGAATGACCTCAAGAGATGCAAGGGTTGATTCAACAATTTGTAAACCAAGAGTAGATAATTATTAAATTATCAAATACAAGAGGATCACATGTGTGTATTCACCATTAGGCCAAATAGTTTCCAAACCCTTCTTTGAAATCTTGTTACATCTTGCAACCAATAACTTTAAGGCAAAAGTAAAAAGCATTACCTATAGTAGCAATGAATAAGTGGTGTAGTTAATAATATTTTATAGATATAAAGTGGATCAAACTAAGACTTTGAGTGTTTCTTTTAAATCTTATATGGCCATACATAATAAGTTGATGGATAAAATTCTAATATTAATCAATAAGTTTGTTATTGATTTTGAGATTATTGAACTAGATTTTGCAATGAGCATGAACAAATACAAGAAATTACATGAAAAATGGAATTTGGCCACTTTAGTGAGAGCATCATCATCTCAATATAAACCTTCAGCATCTAATTCTATATTCTTTGGATACACCATAGTATGTACTTCAATGGGACCAGTGCTTGTGACCATGACAACTATTGTGCCTAAATTATCACTTTCAACGATAGTTAGTACCTCAGTAGGAACTCTAGTGATAATGGACACTGTTTCTATGCTATTTCGCTTTCTACATTCAAAGAAGAAATTAAGAAACTAAGAAGAAATGGTCAAGGTTAGATGTTACCTGGATAAAGTCGTGCACACCGAAATCAGACGTTGGAAGGTACTCATCATTGGCTGTGGAGGAATGACACCTGCAAATAAAAAGAGACTGAAACACGAAAAATGTTAGATGAGGAGATGGTGGGCTGTCAAGCAAAAGCTTGATCCCTGAAGTACGAAGACTTCCTTGAGGGATATCAACCCACTGATTAAAAATAGAATATTTGATAGAAATAGAAATAGTGAAAGACAACATAAAAGAAATAAAGGACAAAAAGTGAAATGCGTACCTAATATGTAACAAATTGCTCTGCATAGTCACCGGTGTCGGTCTCTATGCCGGCGTCGGTCAAGAAGGGTGCCGACGTCGGTTAAAGTGCCGGCATCGGTAGGGGTAATGACCGGCGTCGGTCGGGGTAGCATTTTTTGGATGGGGTCTGGTCGGGTCTGGACAGGGTTTTAGGATTGTAGAATGGTCTGAAGTTTTCGTCTGGGGGTTAGGGAGCCAGTTTGGGAGTCAGAGGGATTGTTTAGGGGTTTGTGTAGAAATCTGGGCAGAGTTATAGACTGTATATTTTGAAAAGGGTGGATAGAGGTGATACAGGAGGAAGTCAAGTCGGGTTTGTAATCTAAGTTGGGGTGGTAATATCAATTAAAAACAATAACCAGAGAACAAAATAAAAGCACAGAGGAAACACTTACCTGTTACACGCTGAAGACAAAGTAGGAGACATAATTGATGTTGTTGGTGTGTTGCAAAAGTTCGATGTAGCAGACCTCCAGCGAGATGACTGAAGCAGAATACCTGTATTAGAGAAAGAGAATACGAGAGATTTGATTGCAGATCGATTGAATGCAAAAGTTTGCTGATTGTTTTGGAAGGTTGAGTGAAAGAATGTTTTGAAAAGAAGGTCCGATAACCGGTCGCGAAACTGATTGGCAACTGAATGATGAATAACGGATAACAGATAATGGATAACGGATCCTGCGTTCAGGTCAAGAATGCAGTATTAAGGATAACTGATGCCAGCAGGACTGCCGACGTCAACCGATGGGTGACTGATGTCAGCGATGTCAGCTGAGTACTGACCGACGTCGGCAGATGCAGAATGGGGACAGAGGCTAATTTTAGCTTTCTGCTCATTTTGACATGCTGCCAGGGGCAAGGCTCGTGGGAAAATGGTTGATAGGGGTTAAACAGGTGTGAGAGAATAAAATGGGGGTTAAGGGGAGGACGACAAGGGTTAGACACAATTTTGGTGTCTACATTTGCCCCTTTTTGTCTTGTTGGTGGTTTTGGATGAACTGCAAGACAAAAATAGGAGGTGGTTGCCCCAGGTGTGGGATAAGGTCGATTCCGTCTTGTTGGTTGTTCGAATGAACTGCAAGACAAAAACAAGAGGTGGATTGCCTTGATTAGGGATGAGGTATTCCCCCTCAAAGTAGGAGTCGAGGGAAGGGAACTAGGAATCGGGTGCTGATTTGACAAAGAGTGGATGAAAAAGGGATGAGGGTGAATGCTGCAAAAGTCGTGATTGTATGCATACCACTTCACGATATGGTCAGGTCAGATTGTCACAAGTCAAGGGTCAAGGAGTGCCAAAATTGAAGTAATCGGGCCCCAGCATATGGTCGTAGCTGATTGGGTTATTCAATCGAAGCTGTAGCTCTAATGGGTCATCATGTTTCAGGTATCTCGAGCTCAGGAAGTGCTCCTAGAAACACGAAAAAGTCACAAGTAGTGTGGATCAACCGGCTTGTGATCTTATACTTGTGAGGGTCCAAAATATAGTCTGTGCACAATTTTGCTAACCAGTCATGAGGTAGCATACAGGCAAAAACAACCAAGGCAACATTGTCTTGGAAGTGGTTGAAGTCGGAGGAGATAGGCATGATCTCCAATGGTCATTGGTCAAGGTGGATGAATGGACAAAAGGATGTGGCTGAGCTAACCTCAGAAGATGTTATGTGATCTGAGTGCTGCCTACATAGCCCTTGTGTGAAGGGCCTCAGGCCAATGTAGTTCTCCCTAAAAGGGAGGAAGGGTCAAAGGGATGGAATTGAGCTTGGTCTAGGGCAAGGTCATGGTCAAAAGGAGGAAAGAAGGTTTGTCCATCAGAGAGACGAACAAATGAGGGTGGTCAAGCTGACCCCAGATGATGTCGTATCATCTGAGTGCTGCCTACATAGCCCAGGTCATAGGGCCTCAGACCAATGTAGTTTGAACTAGTTGAGAAGAGTGGTCGATGATTGGGTTGGTCATGTGTCGAAATGATGAGGAGAAAAAGATGTTATAGCCTTTTCCAAATGGTGTATTCTGCAACATTGGTTGAGGGGTCTTTCATCCCTAGCAATTTTCCATATTCGTGATGGATGTATGCTAAAGATGAATTGAGGTCTATTTATGCTTCAACAAGTATTGGTTTATGCTTAACATAAATTGTGTCTGGTCGATAGTTTCCATGTGTATTGGTGTCCAAAGAAACTAGTGTGAATAGGCTATGGGAGTGGCCTGAAAAGAGAGTTGAGTTGAGTTGATTGACAAGTGATGAAGTTGAATGTGACCAAAGGGCAGAAGAAGTGAAAAGCATATTGCTCTTTCATTGACAAGGACCAGAATGACAACATAGATAGGGGTTATTAGAATGAAGAGCCCCATTCATGCATGACGTTGTTGACCAGATGTTGTGTTAGAACGGTAATCAAATCACTTTGATATTAAAGTGAGCTCAAAGTCCCTTGAGCAGGTGTTAGGAGGAGGATAGGGTAACCTGTTTTAGAGCAGAGATAACTTTGCCCCTTTTTATGGGAGACCCTGAGACAACTATAAGTCAAGTCCATGATTCATTTTTTTTTTTTTTTTGTGGCGTGCAGACTGATCAATGTGGGAAGCCTGCATAGAGATGTCATGTGTTTGGTGGTCAGTTGTGAAGCTGATCGATGCGGGAAGCTTCTAAGATAGTGTTGTTTATTGCCAGATTAGTCATAGCCATCCTTCGAGGGAGTGGTCTAGAATTTTACTTAATATAAGGGCTTTTGAATAGCTGTCCTTCGAGGGAGCAGTCTATTAGCTACAAAAATGATAGTATAGCTATCCTTTGAGGGAGCAGTCTGCCTTTTGATTCTAATATTGATATGGTGACCGTGGATATTTTGACATCTAGATTTGTTTTAACAGAAATGTGAGTCATGGACAAGATTATAGAAGGTCAAGGGCTCCCTTTTATTAGGACAAAGTATCCATACTGTATAAAAGGGTTATAGAGGAATGGTTAAGGGGAGTAGGGATGAAAGGAATTAGGACTAAGAGGACAGAGATTGCTCAAGGGATGAGCTCAAGTTAAATGTCAAGTGAATGAGTACTCGACTAGCAGTAGAACAGTCACAGATGCAACGCATTAAGAGGCTCAGGTTCTGGTCGTCCATCAAGAGAGGACAGACGATAAGTCCCTAATCCATACTTGTGCGTGATGATGAAAGGTTCGAGCCAATTAGGGGAAAACTTGCCTGGTTTACTTTGCTCCATATTGGTCATGTGATGATGATGATTAAGAAGTTGGTTGATGTGGTCACTGATTTGTCAAGACTCGTCGAGGGCCGGGTTGAGATTGGTGTTTGGTTGAGGTCATGATAGGCAGTATAAATTCGAACTCCCCCCAGCCATTTGGTGGTAGGAAGAATGTCTAACACCCAGTGCAGATGAGATGGAGAGAAGATGAGGGGGAGAGACTTGGGTACCCCACCTGGTTGATAGGTCAAGGGTTCCCAAGTGAATGGCGTTTAGGCATTGAAAAAGTTAGGAGGGATGGAAACCACTGACTCCGTAGGTGAAGGAGGAGGAATGGGTGAGCCTGGATATTGGTCAATGGTTGGCTCAGGGAAAAAGTCTACGGAGGCCTGAGTGGGGTCATGATATCTTAGGCCATATCGTTTCTTGGCATTGTCATCGTTGAGCAGCTCAATAGGCTGATGGGAGCCCTACTCATAGCGTCCGAAACCAAAACCCTTCCATGCACACCTATAAAGGTAAGTGTGTGCAAAGGTGGGATTGCCAAGAAATGAGAAGTTTGATGTGAATAGTTGGGGTGAAGAAAGAGGATTGTCATTAGTAGGAGCTTGATTGAGCCCCCCATAGACAAGATTGGTTTGGAGCTGAGGAGGACCATAAGGCATGATCATCCCAATTCGATGGTCGTAACTAGGGCTGTGATGAAGGCATCCATACTCTTGCGGAGTTTGGAACATGTCTAAGGTCAGCAAGCGATACTCCCCCAATGAAAGTCTTTGGAAGATGTCTTCCATGGGGTCTGTGGTCATCACTTGAAGGGGAGGTGTGAGGGTGACCGCCTGTTGCGAACTGGTCAAAGCTTCTGCAGATGGAGGCAGTGTCGGGATTGATGGCTTGATAGGAATCAGGACATCATTTGGATGGTAGGTGGTGTTACAAGTTTTAAAGGGTGAAGGGTCAGCGGGAATGGTGTGGACTTGCCCGTCATGCTCAAATTTCACACAACAGTGCAGGGTGGAGGGGACACAGGCCATGGCACAGATCCAGGGTTGGCCCAGTAACATGTTGTATCAAAACTCTCCTTCGATGATATAGAAGAGCTCTGGGATTGTGCGTGGACCAACGTGGATGTGAAGGACGACTGTGCCAATGGTCGTGGCAGTAATGTCATTAAAGGAGCGCAAGATTGCGTTAGTTTTGGAGACGCAATTCTTGGGAAGAGCCAACTGATCAAAGGCATGGGTGGAGATAATGTTGATGCTAGCACCTCCATCGATCATAATGCGTTTAATGCGTGTCTGATCAACATAGGTAGTGATGAAAAGGGTGGCGTCCTGATCTTTCGTGTTGGATGTGGGAATCTCAGAATCGCTGAATGTGATGGAGGCAATAGGGGCTAAAGAGTGGACAAGGGCAGCAAGTGGTTGGGGGTCCTCGGGTTAGACCTCCGCTGCCTTCAAGGCTCTGATGAGGGCTTGGCAATGTTAGGGCAAGGTTTGGATGAGGTCATAGAGAGACATCTTCACAGGCGTCTGGTGAAGCTGTTTCAACATGGAGTCATGAATTGGTCTGGAAGAAGAAGAAGAAGAGGAGGGTTGAGGTGCACCAAGGATAGAAATCTTAGGCTTGGGCGGTTGAGGTGGATTGACAAAAGAGTAGGTCCAAGGAATGGCAAATTTTTCTTTCACCTTGTCCTTTTGTGACCTAGTGGTTATGTGAATGGCATTGATTTCAAAGATAGGAGGTGAAGGAGATAAAGGGGTTGTAACCTATTGATGAGATGTTAATGGGTTGGAGGGTTATGAGAAGGAGTCAAGGGTCAGTCGAGAGTGTCCTCAAAGAGAAGGGTGTCTTTCTCCAGATAACAGTGAATGACAGCCTTGAAGGCACAACAAGTCTTGGTATTGTGTCCTGGCGTATGATGGTATAAGCAAATCTTTATGTCATCAAACCAGGAGGGCTTAGACTCGAGGGGTTGGAAAGGCCTGATGGGTGGAAGAGTTATGCTGGAAGTCTACAAAAGTCGATGCAAGATCAAAGAGTATGAGCCCACTAAAGGGTCTGTGCTCATCGATGTGTGCGATGCTGGTGACTTTTGCTTGGGCAGAGTTGGAGGAGGCTTCCGTACCACCTTCTGAGTTGATGGTGCGGTGACAGGCGGAGATGGTACATTCTTCATGAGAGGTACCACCCTTTTGGAAGAAGGTAGGCTAGCGGTAGGCAAAGGAAGTAGAGGAGGCAACCAGTTTTGATTAGAGGTATGAGTGGGGAGGACTTTGGTCAAGGTCGAAGGATGAGGGCCCAAAATGGAGGGTAATGGTGACAGGGGAGGAGGAGTTCGCCTCTGTGGTTTGGCAGTCTTCTTTGATTTGGTTGGAAGACTACTATTGGTCGAAGTCTGGTCTAAGTCCACCTTCACTTGTGGATGAGTGAGGGTAGAAACAGGGTGAACGCCAAGTGACTTGATTGGTTTAGACGGGGTAGATGAGGGTTTCAGTCCTGATGTGGTTGATTGAGGTGTAGACAGTCTAGAAGTGGAAGTCTGGTTTTTGTTGAGAGTCTTAGGAGATTCTGCTATGGGAGGATTAGTAGTATGAGATGAGGAGGCACGAACATGTTGAAGAGCTGTGAGATGCTCCCACAATACCTGATGCTCCACTTTCCTTAAAGGGAGAAGTTTGAGTTTCTCCACTAATCGGGAAAATGGTTGAGAAGATGTTGGATGAGGTTTGGGTTCTTGAGAAGATGTTGATGGTTGTGGGACCAAAGATGTGGTAGTCTCGGCCCCAAGGCATGATGACGTTGTGACAGGTTCATCCT
The DNA here is from genome assembly GCA_037957365.1 of Torreya grandis. Lineage (NCBI taxonomy): Eukaryota > Viridiplantae > Streptophyta > Pinopsida > Cupressales > Taxaceae > Torreya > Torreya grandis. The sequence continues at coordinate 832,242 of JARHVA010004621.1, forward strand.
TGGTTGGAGATGAAGGAGAGGCAGGTTCTTCCCTGGGTGGAGAAGAAACCGGAGAATGAGGCTCCTCAAGCGTGTAAAGGGCAGGGATGATTGTGCCCTCCACTTGTGGTTGAGGAGTAGGAAGGGTTGGGTCCTCCATGGGCAGCAAGAAGGAGGATGGTGAAACCGGTGGTGCTGGTAAGGTCGAGGCATCCTCCAAGATGAGAGAGGTTGATGGAGAAGTAACCAGAGAAAGAGGTTCATCCACATGTGATGGACTGATGGATGGACTCACCTCTTGAGGTTAGTCAGAAATGAAGGGTGAGACTGTATTGACTGTTCGAATGTTGTGTTCATGAGTGTTGTCAATCAAGGTCTGGACATTGTTTTGAGTTGGTGGATGATTGGGGAATGGTTGTTTGAAGATGTCGATGCCCTGATTAGGTGGTGCATCGGGATTGTCTAGGATGAGGTCACCCTTTTCAAGCATGTCTTAGATTATATTTTTAAAGGTTTTACAGTTGCCTGTGTCATGGCCTTTAACACAGTGGTAGTTGCAGAAGTCATTTTCCCTATACCACGTAGGGATGGCACATGAGGGATCAAATTGTGGAGGTGGTCGGATCTGTGAAGATTGAGGGCCCCCTGTTTGACGAGTTTTTCTAGCACAGATGCGTATGATTCTCTGAGTGGAGTATACTGTCATTGTACGTATCTCTGCTAGAATTGGTAGGTGATGCTTTGGGACATGGATGGTTCAGGCTGGTTAGTTGAAGGGGAAGAGGAGGAAGATCTAACAACCATAGCGTTTGCTGAAGCTTTAGATTTAGGATTGGATGAGGAAGGCTTAGAAGAGGGGTCATTGGTCTTGGAGTTGGGATTCTTGCTCCACAACTTGACTTTATTCTCCTCGATGGCACGTAACTCAAGTTTGCAGGCCATTGTGAAGGCTTCTTCAAAAGTGTGGAAGGTCTGAACCCTTAAGGTGGAAGAAATATGTTTGGCGCAGGCTTGGGAGAAAATTTCAATAAGTTCGAGTTGGGGTAAGGAAAAGGAGAGTTGATTGATGAGGCTCCTCCATCGAGCGACGAAATTAGAAATGGATTCGTCTTCGAATTGGTGAATAGAATAGAGGTCTGTGATTGAGACCTTCTTGGTGATGTTGATAGAGAAATGATCAAGGAAGAGCTGGGCCAGCTGAGTGAATGTGAAGAGGGAATGGCTGGCAAGGGAGCTGTACCAATCAAGCGCAGCACCTGAGAGAGACATAGGAAATGTGCGTAAAAGTAATGCATTGTCATGGGCGATAAGGTAACAGACATGTTTGAATGCCCATAAGTGCTGTTGTGGGTCTTCCTTGCTTTGAAAATGAGAAAACTTAGGAAGTTCCCACTGGCTGGGATATGGCCTGATCGGGACAGAAGGATGAATGGGCTCATTGCAAATTTGTTTGTATGAGAGAGTATTGCGTGAGCCAAAAATGGAAGTCTCTAGGCTAGACATCTTGTCCATCAGCATTTTGATAATATCTACTGACGAATTGGTGGGTGGAGCGCCCCTAGATTGTAAGGCACTTGAAAGAGGCTAGAAGAGGTATACGACGTAGTCGGTTGTACCAGTAAGGGCGCAACATACGAATGACTAGTTGTAGGGATAGAAGAGGAGACTAAGGATGGTTGGGTAGAAGGCATGGCTAGGGTCGATGTTGCCACGGGAGGTTGGTTAGTGGTAACATGGGCCAATGGATAGGTATCCACCCTAGTGTTGATAGGAGCAAGGGTAGGTGGAATAGAGACGACCAAATTCTGAAAGGGGGTAGAGAGTGGTTGAGTGGGCTGAGGTTGATAGGGGGCCGAAACCCTGGTGGAAGTGTGGCCAAAGATGGAGAGAGAGGCCACACTTGGATGGTTGGTTAAAGGCTGGTCATTGGTTAAGGCAATAACCTGGGTGTCTAAAGGTTTAACTACGAACGCTGTTGATACGGCCGCAGTCTCAAGAAGAGAGGTCGGCATTCTGTGAATTGGATTGCCCAAGGAGTCTCGCGTTCAGCTGTTCATGAGATAGTGCTGCAAGGCTTTGATGTTGAGGTCCAAGAATCATGCAAAATCTTGGTCCCCTTCTGGGACAATAGGATTCTGGGTCAGGGATGGTCTAGTAGGAGTTCTTTTAGTCTCTGAGTGGAACTCCATTATAGGACTGGTTATGGACGGGGTAGATGGAAGTGGGTAATGCCTCATGTGATCGACTAGAGCCTTGGCTTGGCTACGAGTCAAAACTATTCAAGGCAAGAAAGAACGTCCTCACAAGCTCAAATAAGCAGATAAGAATAGAAAAGATGAAGAACACAAGCAGATCCTTAAAAAAAAAACTAAGAGTAAATTATTTAGGATTATAGTGGCTTATGCCTTAGAATATGTGTAGAGGAAGATTGGTTTTTGAGTCAGGTCCTAGAAGAAGTAGTCTATGGATGGTTTCAGGTTAGTTATGGTGCTCAAAAGTCTGTGTTAGGTTCCGTACTTGGCCTGGTGCTAAGGAGCAAGCTCCCCTCACTTCACGAGTCCAGTGATAAGCTGGTCTCGCTTAGCCAAAATATACTTCCCCTAGAGATTATCCTCCGCCAGAGAACGGAGTGGGTTTTCCCCTTGGTGATGAAATCCAAGTAAGATCGCCGGGATGGGTAAGGTATCCGCTGGGTGATGAAATCCCAGTCGGGCCTTGTCGTAGGTAAGTTAAGATGTTTGTTTTGTGCAAGTGGTTTGGTCATGTAACATAAAGTGGACTAGATTAATTCATGATGCAGTTATTAATTACTAGGTGTGGTCTAAGAAATACAAGCAAGCAGAAATGAATGCAAAGTGTTTTAAGCCCAAGTCAAAATGTGAAGTTGGAATGAAAACAAGTTGAGAATGGGTTGAAGAATATGATTTTTGACTAGTCTAGAAGTGCAAGAAAAGAAAGAAAAGTTCTTTTTAGTCCTGCTGATGGTGTCGTTTAGAAGAGACGAAAGAGGTGAAAAGGGAGAAACCTAATGCACCTATATGAAAAGAAAGAAAGAAAGAACCCAAGAAAGGCCCTAGGGTCCCATCGGGCGTGCCAGAATGTTTCTATGCTATTTCGCTTTCTACATTCAAAGAAGAAATTAAGAAACTAAGAAGAAATGTTCAAGGTTAGATGTTACCTAGATGAAGTCGTGCGCACCAAAATTAGACATTGGAAGGTACTCCTCTTTGGCTGTGGAGGAATGACACTTGCAAAGAAAAAGAGACTGAAACACGAAAAATGTTAGATGAGGAGATGGTGGGCTGTCAAGCAAAATCTTGATCCCTGAAGTACGAAGACTTCCTTGAGGGATATCAACCCACTGATTAAAAATAGAATATTTGATAGAAACAGAAATAGTGAAAGACAACATAAAATAAATAAAGGACAAAAAGCAAAATGTGTACCTGATATGCAGCAAATTGCTCTACACAGTCATCGGTGTCGGTCTCTATGCCAGCGTCGGTCAAGAAGGGTGCCGACGTCGGTTAAAGTGCCGGTGTCGGTAGGGGTAATGACCGGCGTCGGTCGGGGCAGCAATTTTTGGACGGGGTCTGGTCAGGTCTGGACAGGGTTTTAGGATTGCAGAATGGTCTGAAGTTTTTGTTTGGGGGTTAGGGAGCTGGTTTGGGAGTCAGAGGGATTGTTTAGGGGTTTATGCAGAAATTTGGGCAGAGTTATAGACTGTATATTTTGAAAAGGGTGGATAGAGGTGATACGGGAGGAAGTCAAGTCGGGTTTGTAATCTAAGTCAGGGTGGTAATATTAATTAAAAACAATAACCAGAGAACAAAATAAAAGCACAGAGGAAACACTTACCTATTACACGCTAAAGACAGAGTAGGAGACATAATTGATGTTGTTGGTGTGTTGCAGAAGTTTGATGTAGCAGACCTCCAGTGAGATGACTGAAGCAGAATACCTGTATCAGAGAAAGAGAATACGAGAGATTTGATTGCAGATCAATTGAATGCAAAAGTTCACTGATTGTTTTGGAAGGTCGAGTGAAAGAATGTTTTGAAAAGAAGGTCTGATAACCAATCGCGAAACTAATTGGCAACCGAATCACGAATAAGGGATAACAGATAATGGATAATGGATCCTACGTCTGGGTCAAGAATGCAGTATTAAGGATAACCGACGCCAGCAGGACCGCCGACGTTGGCCGATGGGTGACCGATGTCGGCGACGTTGGCTGAGTAGTGACCGACGTCCGCAGATGCAGAATGGAGATAGAGGCTAATTTTAGCTTTTTGCTCATTTTGACATGCTGCCAGGGGCAAGGCTTGTGGGAAAATGGTCGACAGGGGTTAAATAGATGTGAGAGAATAAAATGGGGGTTAAGGGGAGGATGACAAGGGTTAGACACAATTTCGGTGTCTACAGACACATGTGTTATTTTAGAAGGAGGTCCCATAATGAAATCATAAGTTCCTTTAAGTTAAAATACATTATCAGTTTTAACTAAGACTTTATGCACGTCATGTTTTATTATCATCATTTTTAGGTTTTTTGTATGAAAGAGCTCTTGAGTCTAAAATATGATTATATTTAATATTTTTTAGTCATACATAGATTGCATGATTTTTTGGAATCAAATACTAATTTAGAAAATATAAAATTAGACTAAGCTTCAAGGATGAGGCATCTCCATCCCAAGATATAAGTACTATAAACACCTAAAATTGGCCACAACTAGCTTCTGACCGAACTTCAGAGTGATGTCTACCAACTATTATAAATTAAGCCTAAGAATCACTGAACATCTCAAATTTTCTTGTGCATAATTAATCAAAGCTCAGAATCATGTTGAGATATCACTAATTGGGGTATCTTACCATATGCAACAATAACCTCTCATAGATTCATCCTTAATCACCTTGCAGCATCACAACTATCAATTTGGCCTATGGACCTATTATGTGGGGCACTTGCACACTTAAATCAAATATTGAAAGAGCTAAAAGGCTAATCAAAATCAATTAACAAGTTAAACAATATTCAATGCCTAGTTGAATTATCTATTTACAATTAATGAATATCTAAAAAAGGAAATTCAAAATATCCTAGCCTTTCATCATTGCCTTTATGAGTTGTCAAGCTCTGTGAAAATATCTTGAAATATCTAATTTAAGATCCATGCCTATTAATTTAAAATCATAATTAATTAAAAATTATCAACTCTATTGGAGTTATTTTTAACTCGCCAAGGGTTAGTTTGAACCCATTCCAAGCCTAAACTTAACCTTAATTCACCTTAGGTGAGAGTTAATTCCTAAGGATATAAATACAAGGCCATACCTCTTCATTTATTAGCTTGGATATTATAGATTTATTATGAAATATTTGCTCCATATAAATCAAGCAAGTAGTGTTACCATGCCCAAATCTTAATCCAAGCAATCACAAGCTAAAGTGCCAAAGAGAGAAGGAGCTAAGCAACCTCTATTAGTGAAGACTTCTTGATTCACAAGTTGAGAAAGACATTCAACAAAGCCATTTGGAGCTTCAAGGAAGGTAAAAGAGTTATGTATTTTATGTTTTTGTTGTGATTTCATTTAGTTTTTGTTACCTAAGCTCTCCTTAATATCTAAGCTAGAGGTATTAGGAATTTAGTGTGTTCATTTCATTGGTTTTATGAGACCAGCATAAGACTAACCTCCCCTCTATGTCAAATTCCTAGTTCACATATTTGCATGCCCAGTGGGACTCTCAATGATCCCATATAACTAAGGAGGATAATATGCTACTTTTAGTTTTGTTGATTGATGCTTAAAAATCTTCAAAATTTGAGTTTTGACTTCGTTTTTCATGTTTTTATATTTTTAGCAAATCATAGGTTATCATTGTTGTTTTATTGTAAATTTGATAGAGACCAACATCAATTCTCCCAAACCAACATCAATACATTCAATCAACCACGGTGCCTATGTGAAAAGAATAGCATGACAAAAATGTGACTAATGAGGGTTTTCTTGATTTTTTTGGTTTTTATTATGTGTCTAAGAGCCTGCATATTATTTATCTAGCCATTTCCTTAAAAGATTTAGTGAGAATTATTTGTTTTAAGCTCATTTTACTAACAATATTTTTGTGAATACCATATTATGTTTTTGTTTTAATAAACATAATCAATCTTGTCACTCGATATTGATCTATGTGGACCAACATCGATCCTAAGGTCCTAAGGTGCAAAAATCAAAGTTTGAACATGGTCAAATCTTACACACTTTGTCTTTGGTGCTTAAAATGAACTTAGTTCTTTTTATGCCTTAGTAATTTTTGAGGTTTTTCTTGAAATTTTTTCAAACAATTAATGCCAAGGGGATCAAATTTCATAGAATACTCTATTTTGTTGCACTAAAATGAACTTTCACACTTAGTTATATACTCCTAAGAGTTGTTTGTTTTATGCTTATTTTTTCAAAGTTATTTGTTTTTAGCAAACTAAGTAATGAGTGTATGCTCTCCCCTCATCCCATTTAGGGAACTCAGGTGACCAAAAGTGCTCATTTTTTGCCTTTGTTTCTTTAGTACAAAAACATGAAAATAAAGTCGTTAAGGCCCTCCCCAAATCCATATGGTTTGGGTGACCCCAAAATGACCCTAAAGTCTTTTCACTTGTCTTTATTTTTCATGAATTTTGGATTATGATTAGTTCATCACCTCCTCATGGGTTCTCTAGGGAATCATTGACCTATAAATTCATCTCTAAGTATTGTTTCAACCCCAATCTATCATTCGGTATATAAATTGAGCTGGTGAATTATTGGGATGGTAGTTTAAGTGGTTAAACTACCTCTATTAGTGATTGTTGCCCTTGAAACATATGATCAACTTAGACATTGCACTACACTAAGCAAATGATGGATGTAATAGTTGTGAAAAGATAAAACATTTTCACAATAATCTAGTTTATGTGGATCTAATTGACGTGAGCATCTTTTGTGTTAGTCACACTTGAGACCATATAGAAATGAACAAAAATTGATAGTTTAGAGCAACCCCACTTGTCATAGACATATTGTTAATACAGGGTAAGTAGACTAAAGTTCCATGTCATATTAAAAACTATTGAAATAAAATAGTGCCCAAAAACCATACATTTCATGCATTTTTACTTTTTGGATTAATAATTGAAATCCTCTCAAGAGCAAGTATATTGACAGAATTTGATAGTATTATGCAACCTTGTCAGTTTTAGGATTTAGGATGTTACTCTTACGTGTTTGTGTCGTTTTATCCTTTATTGCATGGTTTTTAATCAAACTATCTATTTTTTTCATCTTTCTGTGAACTAGGAATAAGACTAAAAAGAAGAGATTAGTATGGTGTTAGTAACAAAATGCATAAAACAAATTGACAGAGAACACACTAAGATAACACCTTCATGCCTAGTTACTAGGGTGAGCTTAGTAATAAAAACAAATGACAAACACAACTAAAAATCAAGAAAAAATACAATAATTCCTTCAGCTTCCTTGGATGCTCCAAATGACTTTGTAGTAGTGGCTTACTCGATTTTGTGCTCATGAAGTCATTGGCAATGGAAGCTTATCTACCTTTATCTATCCTTGGCACCTTTGGTTTGTGGCTTGGCTTGGCTTGGAATCAATTTGGCATGGGAACACTTGTTGCATGAAGCTTTTAGAACCAATCTTGAATTATAACTTTGCACAAATTAAGCTTTTTGAAGATATTTGAGCATAATAACTTTGCACCAAAATAGCTTAGAAATGATGTTCATGGTCTCTCTCTATATATATTTTTGTAAATGGGTAAAATCAACCTGAACCATCCATCTCAGGATTGAGATGTGTGGCTAAGGATTAATCTAATTTTGCAATTAAAATTGATAAATAAGCTCATCAATATTTGGGATAGAGGAGCAATTAAGAGGCATGGAGGGCTTTGATGATGTATGGGAGGCATGAATCCTGATATGTGTGGCATTTATGGCCTAGGAATGTCTTCTCAAGAAATGAGGTCACCTGATGATGCATATATTAAATATTCATTTCCAAACCAAATTATTCAACAAGTTTCCATATAATTATTAATTAGGTCTTGATTTGGATTAATTAGCTCTTAAGCATGTTTAAGCAATTTGTGCACAAATTACTCAAATTGATCAAAATGCATTGTTATTATTTTAAAATTTGACTGGATTGAAATTGGAAGTTAATGTCAGATGTGTTGGATCCATTATCCCATTCAGGATGTTATTAATAGTAAATAATAAAGGCACATGTCTCGTGTAAGATATTTGATAGGAAAGAGCAATCCAGAGTACCTAGGTGCAAAATTGGCATTTTGACTCAGAACGATCTAATCAAAGTTGGTTGGACCATAAATTGCATTATCTCATTTAATGATACATTGGCCAAAATTATCACTTGAATATATTAGTTTCACATCATTTAGCATATTTTAATGTTTTTAGGCCAAATTGTGCATTTTAGGTAGAAATTGGTCAAAAGCTTGATTGGAGGTTATCGGTGGCTAGATTTAGGTGTCTATAATTTGCCCCTATTTAGGAAGGATTTACAAGCTATAATCATAGTAATGTATTCTCAAAGAATAAAAAGGTCCAACTAGATTTAGGTGTCCATAGTAAGGCTAGATTTAGGTGTCTACAGTTTGCCTCTATTTGGGAAGGAGTTGCAAGCTATATGCCTATAACTGCAATGATGATAAACTAACTCCATGATGCCCCCTCGAGGGAATGGTTGGCACAAGTAAGTCAAAAAATGGTCCCTCAAAAAGAAAGAAGTGAAATGAGGGGACCAAATAAAGGAAAGACTATGGGGTGAAAACATAATGATATTGAAAAATTAGTCAAAATCATTGAGAATGCAAGTGGGATGGTGCACAATGGTTTGCCCAAAGGTGGTTATAAACATTGTACCCCAATAGTGGCAATGTAGTATAATAACACAATGATTTTTCCCAAAGGTAGTAATAATCATTGAGAAGATGGAGCTACCCCTGTTAGGATAAACAAATAAGATAATAACACACCCCTATATGGGTGGAAAACATAAAGTGGTGACAACACAATGATTTTCCTAAAGGTGGTTATAATCATTGAGAAATGTAGGTGGGATGGTGTGCAATGATTAACCTATAGGCAGTTGTAATCATTGGACCTTAATTAGGGCAAACATGATAAACATGGCTGAGGATGATGATAACTTAACATAGAGGGTAATGATGAATTGGAACAACCTACTAGTAAGGAGATGCTTGTCTGAACTAATAAAGGTTGAAATTCTTTTGTGGTTAATTACTCTATTTGGGATATGATTGGGATTGAATCAGGATGTTGGTGCTGAAGAGATGTCACCATTGCTAAATAGACTTTTTGAAGCTGAGGTTTGTTGTATCACATGTTGGTAGGCATCATGGTATAACATAATGAGGACTTAGTTGAAATATACATAAGGACTGACTCCCATAATCTAATACTCAATAAAAAATAATGAACTAATGATAGAAACCATGATGACAATGTAAACATATGAATATGGATAGATTTAAGTATAAGTGTGGGCAAGGAATCACCCAATGAACACACATAAATTAAATCAAGGCAACAGTGCTAAAAGTAAACAAATAGGCACACAAATAAAACAACAAAGAAACACTCAAAAGAAACTATACGAACAATGCCCCTATAAAATAGGTGACAACTTTAATAAATGAATAAAATAGAGGAAATAAAAGATAAGGAAGGGGGTGGTCAAGTTGTCTCCATATGCACTAGGAAAGTAGACGCTACCTAATAGTTCCATGGATGTAATATCCAATAAAAAAACTTTAGGCCAAATGTAGTTCTCTCAGGAAATGGGAAGAATGTGATAACCGAGGAAAACATGGTCTTGCAAAATGGCAAGTGCATGAGAGAAAAGGCCAAAAGGGATCGAGAAACTAAATGACAAGTGATTTATTTGTAACTTAGTAAGGGTTTCCAAAATCCTTAAATCAAAGAAGTGGTCAATATTTTTGTTCTTTTCTAACAAATTTTTAAATGTTTTTGGAATTGTTTTGGAGTGTCTTAACTTAATTGAAAACAATGAGACACTAAATGGTTCAAGATCAAAAAATGGTGAGAGTGTTTACACTAAGGTTGCTCATAAAATGGTGAGAGTGTAGCTTAAGTAACTCACAAAATAGTGAGAGAATTTAAACTAAGGTTGCTCACAAAATGGTGAGATCATGGCTTAAGTTGCTCACAAAATGATGAGAGCATGGCTAGAAGGTGACTGAGCTAACCTCAACAAGGATCGAGTACTAACTACATAGTCCTAGAGTGGGACCTCAAGTCATTGTAGTTCCACCCTATAGTGGATAAATTTGACTAATGTAGTAGTCAATTCAAATAAAATAGGCACAGTTGGTAAAAAGTCATAATATGACATAAGAAGTGGCAAGTTAGTATGCCAAGGCTTAATAAACAAATGTTTCCCCTAGTTTGCCCATAGGCAATTATAACTAAGACACAATGGCATGGATCAATGGTACTAAGCTGCCCAAAGGTGGTTATAATTACTAACTATACTGGTGATAAGAAAGGAATAATAAATGAAGGATGAAATTGCCAAAACTTCTACCACATTGCTCCAAAATACAAGATTTGTCTGAAGTACGTAAACTAACTGATGAAACTGATCAGCTATCTTGATGTTAAAAATATGTAATGAATGGAAAAAACCAAGGTCAATGAGCTAAGATTTAGAACACACTGGATTGATAGGTCAGAAGCAGAAAGTGGATATAGCTATGAGGATGGATAAGGATGATATATGTATAAAGAAGAATAGTGACAAAATGGCATAATTGAAATGGTCTTTATAGACAATACATCTTAGTGATCAAACATAGTACCACTTGAGATGAATAATATTCATCAGTTCAGGAAGTTCGTCCCCATCTAGTGTGGCAAGCTTTTATGCTTCTAATCTATAATCTAAAGTAATGATGAAAGGCCCTATCTAGTTTGGTTTAAATTTTCTTTTATGCTTCTTCTTAGTTATGGTATTCTTTTAGTTTTCCTTAAGAACAAGATCACCAAGTTTAAATGTTCTATACTTAACACACTGATTATAATGGCCTTTGAGTTGGTTTTGATATGCTTGAAAATTATTGAGCACAATTATGCATTTCTCATCAAGTAGGTCTAGCTCTTGTAGGTGAGTTACTCAATACTCACGATCATCCAGGACATGCTTGAAAGAGATGTGTAGTAAAGGAAATTCAACCTCAATGGGAAGGATGGCTTCAATACCATAAATAAGTGAGTATAGAATGACTCTTATGGGGGTAAGATGATTGGTACGATATGCCCAAAGGGTAGTAAATATCTGTAGGTACCAATCACAACCAACATCATTGATATTTTTTTGAGAATATTGACAATGGTTTTATTAGATGCCTCAGCTTGGCCATTACTTTGAGGGTAATATGCTATATAAAAATGTTGTGTGATGTTATATTTAGTACATCATTGATCTACATCCTTATTCTTGAATGATTCTCCATTATCCAATATAATGTCAGAGAGTATACCATAATGACAAATTAGATGGTTGAAGATGAATTTAAGAATTTGCTTGTCAGTCACATAAGTGAGGGGTATAGCTTCAACCCACTTAGTTAAATACTTGGTAGTGGTAAGGATATGTTTATGGCCATTAGATGAAGTGGGTTTGATGTTCCTAATGAGGTCAAGTCCCCATGTAGAAAATGGCCATGGTGTCAACATTAGTTTTAGAGTTTTGGCTGAGGCATGAATCATGTTAACATGCCATTGACATTTATCACACTTCTTTACATTTACAGTGGCATCTGTGTCCATCATGGGCCAATAATAACTAGTACACAAGAGATTTTTGGATAGGACTACCCCACTATAATGAATGAGCTCCACATATCCCTTCATGTACTTCTCTTAACACTAGTGTAGACTCTATCGAAGTTAAACAATGAAGCAGAGTTCCATAAAAACTATGGTGGTAAAGGGTCGATCCAAGTAGATTATAATGAGTAGAATGATGAATAAAGGCTTTGGTTTGTTTTTGAGATAGGTTAGGTGATATAAATTGGTCATGAAGGTAGTTGTAAAGTTCTAAGTACTAGATAGAATTAGGACCAACAATATCACAAATCATTACAATAGTTAAAGGTTCATAAGCTGATGCTGACAAATTCTTGATGAGGAACTGCTACTCTCTAGCTTTATCTATTTTTTTAAATCAGAGAACCAATAGTAGTCATGACATCTATAATTTTATTACTAGCCCTTGGTATATGCTCAAACTAAATGTTGGTAATTTTTCCTTAAGAGTGTCGACAAAGGCTTTATATGGAACCAACTTGTCATCTTTGATCTGAAAATGATCTGTGACTTGAATGATGATTAACTGAGAATCACCATAAACTTGAAGATGAGATATGTTCCAATGCACTACCTATCAAAGTCCTACAATAAGTGTTTTATACTCGGCCATGTTGTTTGTACAAGAAAATTTGATTCTAAATGATTTAGGGATTAGATCCCCCTGTGGTGTAATAAACAATAGCCCTACCCCTGATCCATGTGCAATAAATGAACCATAAAAATAAATATTTTAGGGATACTCTTCAAGGGGTGTGTCAATAATGGTCATTATGAATTCATCAAGAAATTTAAATCTGAGTAGTTGTGTGTCTATGAGAGGTGCATCCATAAGTTGATCTACAAGAACTTATCCCTTGATTGCCTTCTGATTGACATACTCTATGTCAAACTCACTAAGAAGCATTACCCATTTAGACATTCTACATTGCAAAGCTATTTTAGATAGTAGATACTTGAGTAGATCTACTTTTAAAATGACCATGGTCTTATTATTCAACATGTAATGGCATAGTTTTTGAGCCATGAATACGATGGCCAGACAAGCTTTTTCAATAGGTGCATAGTTATGCTCATATGTAACCAAGGTATGGCTTACATAGTATATGGCATGCTCTTTTACATTGTCATCATGTTGAGCCAAGATTGCCCCCAAATCATGGTTAGTAGTTGATAGGTATAACAAGAATGGCTTTTTTGACATAGGTGGTAATAAAATAGGTGGTTTAACAAGATAGTCTTTGAATTATTAAAAAGCTATTTAGTAGTGATCATCCCAGTGAAATGCAATTCCCTTCTTTAGAAAGTGTGTAAATAGATGACACTTGTTTACTAATTGAGAGATGAAGCGTCTGATTGAGTGGATCTTACCCTATAAACTATAGAGTTACTTTAAATTAGTTGGTGGTGGCATCTCAGTTATAGCACAAACTTTAGCTAGATCAACTTCAATACCTCTGTGAGACATAATGAAGCCAAGTAATTTGCATGAAGTTACACTAAACACACATTTCTTTAGATTGAGTCTGACTTTGTACTCCCATAATCTTTCAAATATCTTACACAACACTATTGGATGGACAGCCCTAGTTTTGGATTTTTCTAATATGTCGCCGACATAGTCTTCAATAATATCATGCATCATATCATAGAATATGATAGTCATGGCCCTTTGATATGTATCTCTAGAATTCTTAAGGCCAAATGGCATTACCTGATAGCAAAATGTTTCCCATTGAGTGGTGAACACTATTTTATTTTGGTCTTCTAGTGCTATTCTGATCTGGTTGCATCTTGAAAATCCATTCATGAGTGAAAGCATTTCATAACCTACCATGAATTCAATGATCATGTTGATATTAGGTAATATAAAATCATCTTTAGGAAAAGCTTTGTTGATGTCTCAAAAATTAGTATAACTTTTGATCCCTTTAGGATTTTTACTAATAGGTACCACATTAGAGATCTATTCTGAGTAGTTAATAGATCAGATACATCTTGCTTCTAAGAGTTTTTCCAATCTTTCTTTACTAATATAATAATGTGAGGATGCATCTTACATAGCTTTTGTTTTACCAGTTTGGCATCAGGATCAAGCATAAGGTGGTGTAGAACTAAGGTGGGGTCTAAACCTAGCATGCCAAAATAGGCCCATGCAAAGATATCTACAAATTCTCTCAATAGAGCCATAAAGACTTCATGATCCTCCTTAGTGAGGACGTATCTAATTTTATCTATTTCAATTCTAAAGGAGTCTTGATATTTACCTCTATTGTATCTTCGACTAGAAGGGTCGAACCATCTTCTAGGATAGTAGGCAATGACTTGAACTATTGGATTATGTCGAGGTCTTATATTAGGACTTGCTCATCAACTTCTCCTAGGCATGATGAATCTGAGTCCCATAATGGGAGATATATCCATGTGACAAAAATAGTTAGAAATTCTTGAAGAATTTGATCAAATACTTATTTTTTATCAAATCTAAACTTAGCTTTACAGGCAAGTTCATCATTAGTGGTCTCCTAGTCTAAATTCAAAGAAGAATGAATACCCCCATCTAATGCAACTTAAAATAGGTTTTTACTAATAGACTGGCCTTTATCTTTACTTTTTTCTTGGTCAAAAATCACCTCAAAGAGGTTTTCACTTTGACACCTCAATGTTTTACTTATTTGTTTTTGGCTAAGGGTGTTCACTCGCTCTCCAAAATAGGTTACAGGATCTAATGTAATTGAGAATCCTGACTTGTGATTTACCAATGGAGTGTTGTTCCTAAGGCCTAAAAATTCATATAATACCTCATCATTTTGGAACTCATCAATCAATAAACTAGATTCTTATTGGTCCCAATCTATCAGTTGGGGAAAATATAATGGCAATGGGTTACGATGAATAGCCAGGGTAAGGGCAAAAATGGCATTATTATCAAATAGGTTGGTTTTAGCTACGTCATCAAAGGTGAGTCTATGATCAGACTCTGCTTCACTATAGACATCATCATCACTAGTCACTGGTGATGAAGTTTGAATAAGATATGTGGGGTCACCCCTATGTGGTTTAAATCCAAGTCCATAATGTCTTTCATACTTAATCATAGAAATTGGCTGGATGGTTCCTTGTTGATTCAGTCCAAGGCCTCTTCCTTCATAATTTTGATGCTCCATGGTCCTATTAGGAATAGGATACTTTGTACTTTTATAACAATTATCTTGGTTATCATTGTATTACCATGATTCATCCCCTTTAAGAGGATTGGGTTCTAGACCAGATGCTAATACAAATGTGGCAGGTCCCTTATATTTATTCTTTTGTTGCCAATGCATATGTGGAGTGACTTTAGTTCACTTAAAGGTTTACAGATTCAGAGGAAGATTGAAAATATGAAGTGTATCATGGGTCACATACTCTCTTGGTCCATTATCTGAAATGGTGAAATGATTAAAAGCTTCAGGAGGTGGAATTTGAGAAAGGGAATCCAAGGTATTAGGATCTATGAAACTATCTGGTGAAGGATCAATAAGTATAGCCTTTACTTTATTCTACTTGGAACTTGGATTCATGTCATACTAATAATTATAGATTTGCAATTCAGCCTTAAGATGTTTGCAGTGTTCATATGGGTGTAAATCTCTTGGAATATTCACTTCCATCCCTGAGTGGGAAAATTTGATACATTAGTGCAACATTGATGGGACTATATGAATCTCATGCAACCAAGGTTTGTTGATTGGTTCAATGAAGCTTGATTATGGAACTTCTGGGAGCCATAACTTTTACACCGTAGCTCCAATTGACTCTCCATTTGAACTTTTGAAAAGATAAGAATGAGGAGAAGATGATAAGATGAAATATATATTTTTTGGTGGTTTTTGACCCCTAAAAACCCAATGGAAGTGCCCCAAATTTCAATTTTAGTAGTGCAGTCTAAAAATAGTAAGTTTTTAAAAATAGTAATTCCTCAAATTTTGTATTGTTTTAAATCATGGAAGTCAAACCACTTAATCTCCCTCAAGATTGGTGATCTTATACATCCTCCTCTTTCTTTAAAAATGTGTATAAATGAAGATGTAACCCAAAATGGAAATCAGACATCTCTTCCTAGAGATAAGCATATAGTGGTATTGCAATTTTGAGTAATAAAACATCTCTTCTCAAAGAATTCATTATTACTATGTTATTTTCAAGTTATTAAAATATCTATCAATCAAAAATTCTAAGTTTTGGATTAGTGGTATTAGAATGGTTTGTTTTGAGAGTGTATGATCCCAAGGATGAGGTCCGGCTATAAGAAGCTTGGGTGGAAAACAATGGAGCTTCCAAACTATCCACCTATTCACTCCAAGTGACTTCAAATGGTGGATGACACCGAGACATCAAATCCTTTCAAGGGAATGGTGAATGAATCCATCCAATGGAAACAAGCATAGATGCTACAATAATTTACCCAAATCCTCCAACAACTTTTGATGAGAAATTTTGGCTCCTCATCTACACTTCTTGGCTCCTCATCCATTAAACATCCTTTCAGTGCCCCAACACCCTTCAAGGTTTAGGTGAATTTTTATATCCCTACATTTGAAGGTAAAGGCAATGGTGATGTAGTATAAAATTCATTGGATCAATTAACTTCTTACTTTTTTGTCAATAAATTCACTAATGGGGAAAGGATCACTTTTGCTCTTTTAAAAGTAGCGTTACCCATGAAAAATTGGTGGGAAGTGTAAAAAAAGAGGTTTAGTATAGATGACATTGGCCTTGAGGTGGAACCTACCTGGGATGATTTCATGGAAGTGGTAAAGGAAGAATACTATCCCATTGGAGCATATGATGATTTGTACATATAGTGGAAATAACTTCACCAAGGTAAGGACCAATCTATTCAAGATTACACTAATATTTTTCATTCTCTATCTATAAGATTGGGTATCCAAAAAAGTGAGAAACATAAGACTCTCAAATATCATGGTGGACTAAAATAGTACATACGGGGGGAATTAGAACTCTTCAATTTGGAAACCCTCAGTGAGGCATACAAGTTCACAGTAAAGATTGAGTAGAAGCATGGAAGAAAGAATATGATGAGTCAGCCTTCAAAATGGAAAAATGACAAGGAAGGTTAAACATGAGGCCAAAATTGGAAGCAAAATAAGTCTCAAGATAACAAAATCTAGAAGGGGAAGACTGGAAAATGGTGTTACTACCACAAAATTAGAACTCACTCCAAAGAAGAATGTTGAGCTATCAAGTCACTATTTTCTAAGTCACAATACTCAACATCTACTGCTCAGTCTCATACATAACCTATAGTCAAAGAGAAAAAAGAAGAGATTATATATGTTGATCCTGATACCATCATTAATTCATCATAGACCCATGAGGAAAGACTAATTGACAAAGAAAGATTATTTCACTTTAAATTATGGGTAAAAGGTAAGCCTTTGCATTTTATTCTTGATAGTGGGAGTCAAAAGAATTTAATATCTACTAAATTTATGAAAAGTCTAAATCTATCCATGAAGCCTCACCCAAATCCATATAGTATTGGATGGTTGAGCCCAGAGAGAGAGCTCTATATCACCCATCAGTGTTTTCTTTCATATGCAATAAAACCTTTCTAAGATGAAGTCTTATGTGATGTGGTCAATCTAGATGCTTATGATGTACTCCTTGGTCTGTCATTCATGTATGATCGATATGGCATCTATGAATCATGAACCCAAAGAATCACCCTCACTCTTGGAACTTGGTGTTACAGGGTACCAAAGGTACAACCTCCCAAATCTATCTCCTAGATTAGTGCCAAGGAATGTAAGATATTGGTGGATAAGCCAAAGCAATTTGTTCCCATGGTGGTCAAATCACAAAATTCAAGAAAGTTGATCTTGTAGTCTTGACTACATAATCAACACAATAACAAAAGCAGATGGAACAAATCACAAGAGAATATGATCACTTATTCAAGTCACCCACAGGAGTTCCACTGCATTACTAGGTAAAACATTCTATCAAGTTGATCCCAGGATCACCTTTACCTAACAGTCATGTATATCATAGATCATTTTTGGAGAATGATGAGATAAAAATATAGATTCAGGAATTAATCTAAAAGAGTCACATCAGGCCAAGATCTTCACCCTATGGTAGTCTGATTATCTTGGCACCAAAGAAATAAGGAACATGGATGATTTACATTGACTATTAAGCCCTAAATAAAATCAATGTGAATAATAATTACCCCCTCCCTAGGATTGATGACATGCTGGACCAACTCCATGGTGCAAATTCTTCACTAAAATTGATCTCAAATCTAGCTATCACCAAATTCCCATCAATCCCACTGATGTCTAAAAGACTATATTCAAATCTAAGGAAGGGCTCTTTAAATGGTTGATTATGCCTTTTGGCTTAACTAATGCACCTACAACCTTCATGAGAATGATAGATGACATATTACGACCCTTCACCAGCTCATTCATGGTTGTCTACTTGGATGACATACTCATCTATAGTAGAACATGGGAGGAACATCTGCAACATGTTTTTAAGGTGCTTCAAACTCTTTGGGAGCACAAGTTATGTGCAAATCTTAACAAATGCACATTTGGGATGAAAATAATTTAGTACCTAGGGTACTTTGTGAATGAGGAAGGGGTCCATGTCAATCCAGATAATATTTGGGTTATTTGAGAATGGCCTACACCAAGGACCCTCATAGAACTTTGAAGCTTCTTGGGTCTTGCAATTTTATATTGCAATTTTGTTCTTGGATTCTCACATGTTTTTTGGTCACTAACCCAAGTGACTAAAGGAGGAGCTAAAGCTAAATTTTAGTGGAGTGAAATACAACAAAAGGCATTTGAGAATTTGAATAATAGACTTTGTTCAACCCTTGTTCTTGCCTTGCTAGATTTGTATTAACCTTTTGAGTTGATGATAGATGCATCTGAATATGCCATTGAAGCTATCATCATGTAACATGGCCATCTTGTTGCATATCATAGTGAAACTTTAACTAATATAGTCAAGAAATACCTGACATATGACAAAGAGATCTATGCCATTTTACAAGCCTATAAATAATGAAAACACTACATCTTGGGGAAAGAGATGGTCATCACACTGACCATAGACCATTGGAATTCATCCAGACACAAATCAAATTATGAAATGAGAGGCACTAAAAGTGGGCCACATATCTACAATAATTCCATCTGATAATCAAACACAAAAAGGGGAGCTCAAATACAGTTGTAGATTATCTGAGCCACCCACCAATTACTTTACTCACAACAATTCTTGACCTGTGCAGATAAGAGACTACCACTTGGGGTGCTCTATATGAAGCAGGTCCTACCTTTATTGATACATATCAGGTGATTCTTGAAGGTAAACATGTTTCTAATTTCAATTTACAAGATAATGTCCTATATCATATTGGGCACATCTATGTTCTAGCTATAGAGCAATAGAAGATGGTATGGGAAGCACATTTTAGTAGGGCAACTGGATACTTTGGCATATAAAAGACATTAGCAGTTCTTTAAAAACACTTCTACTAGCCCCATTTGTGAAAGGATATGGAAAGGTACCCCAAATCTTGCACTTCATGTGTGATAGCCAAGCCAACAAACAAGAAGCAAGGATTGTACACCATTTCTAGAACCAACCAAGCCTTAGGAATCTATCTCAATGAATTTTCTCTTAGGTTTACCCACTTCAAAACATGGCAAGGACTGTATTTTTATTGTAGTTGATCATTTTTCAAAAATGGTTATCATGATTAATTGTAAGAAAAATACATGTACTAAATAAACTGCTCAACTATATTTTAGTCATGTATGGCTCTATTTTGGTCTCCCCAAGTCCATTGTCTTAGATTGAGATAATAGGTTCTTGAGTATCTTCTATTCCACTCTATGGAAGATGGTGGATACAAAGCTGATGAAGTCCCTAGCCTTCCATCCACATACTAATGTTTAGATAAAAGTGGTGAATTGATTGATTGTTCACATGATTCGGATGTATCACTCTAAACATCCATGCACATGTGATGAGGGGCTTATTTTCATACAACATGGATACAATTAGGCCTTGCACAACTTGACCAAGCATAATCCATTCGAAGTATGCCTCAAGTTTCAACCCATGGCACCAATTGATATAGCCATTCCATTCTCTACCATGGAATACACACCTCATGGGATATCTGAGGTAGAAAAAGCAACAAAGTTCATTGAAAAAAAGTAACAGGTCCAGTAGCAAGTTCATGACATCTTGGAGAAGATAAATCAAAAGTATAAGCAACACCATGACAAACATAGGATTACACACCATTTTGCTGTGGGTGACAAGGTTTGGTTATGGCTTCAAAAGGAATAACTTGCAAGTCCACATAGAAAAATTTAGCTTCTGTGATATGGTCCCTACACCATCACGAAAAAATTTGGAGAAAATGCTTTTGAGTTGAATCTACCAGCCTACCTTGGTCTACATCCAATATTCAATGTGGAGCTCCTCAAACCATATCATCCACCTCTATTGGACACTTTAGTCATAGAATAATAACTAGACATTGATGAGCTTGATCCATAGAGTTTTTCTCTAGTGGAGGAGGATCAGATTGAGGACACCTGGATGAAGACAACAAGAGGGTGTTCTATTCCACTTTATCAAGTGGTCAAAAGGGGCCAGCTTAGCCACCCAAGTGAGTGGCTATTAATGAATCAAATTAAGACACAACTTCCACACCTGATGAGTTATATTTATACAATGGGGACAATTTCTTCTCAAGGAGGGAGGAATGATCAGGGCAATAACTGAAGCAACAA
Organism: Torreya grandis; assembly: GCA_037957365.1. NCBI lineage: Eukaryota > Viridiplantae > Streptophyta > Pinopsida > Cupressales > Taxaceae > Torreya > Torreya grandis. Next base: position 852,987 of record JARHVA010004621.1, read on the forward strand.
TTCGGGTGACAGTTCTACCCCAATTGATGACAGAACTTTTGAGAGCCATAACTTTTACACCATAGCTCCAATTAATTCCCTGTTTGAACCATTAGGAAGATAAGAATGAGGAGAACATGGTGAAAAGGAATGGATATTTTATTAGTGGTTTTTGACCCTATAAAACCTAATGGAAGTGCCCTGAATATTAGTTTTAGTAGTGTAGTCTAAAAATAGTAAGTTTCTAAAAATAGTAATTCCTTATATTTTGTATTGTTTTAAATTATGGAAGTCAAATCAATTAATCTCCCTCGATATTGGTGACCTTCTATATCCTCCTCTTTCTTTCAAAATGTGTATAAATAAAGGTGTAACCTGAAATATAAATCAGACATCTCTTCCTAGAGATAAACATATAGTGGTATTGCAATTTTGAGTAATAAAACATCTCTTCTTAGAGAATTCATTTTTATTGTGTTATTTTCATGTTCTTGAAATATCTGTCAATCAAAACTTCTAAGTTTTGGATCAGATTGGCATATTAGTCTATGACTGAAGAGGTATGTTTGTCATTACCTAGTGAGGTAGAACATTAGTTACCCCTGATTAAGGTGGTAATGTATTTATCCTCTATTGCATTGATACACTAGATTATGCCTTCTATTATGGAATACTACTCATTACTTGGTGAGGAGGAGTAGGATTCATCACATTCTATCATTGAGGCATGATATTGGCCTTTATTTGATTACCTAATCTCATAGGTTGTACACTTGAGGAAGTAGATGATTGAGGTTGGGATGTAGAAACTCCTATTCCCTGGTATGATGATCTACTCATGGGATTAACTATAGGCAATGTTTTTGTCTAGTTTTTTGTACGTTAGTACCACTTTGATCAGGATTGGATGTTGTTTGCACATTATCCACTAAGTTTGGCTCACTATTCTATGTAGAGGCTGATGAAACTTCTTCAATAATGGGCATATGCATCAAGTTATCTATCGTGATTTATACAAATGGGTCAAAACTTGGATTCTCTTGTCTAGTTAACTCTATCAACACTCCTGTTGAAGAAACTAGGTCAATAAGAGTCTTACTCACCATGTTCATCTGATTGAAATTACATACTACAATTAGGTAGGTTTGATATGTTGTCTACATTTGGTTAAATTGATCTTCCATGATGTTTTTGCCTTGATTAGATATATTAGGGTCTTGATACATTGTTTTGGCTAGAGCCATAAGATTGATAGAAGAAGCTTGTTGATCGTAAATGATATTATGGGGCACTCTTACTAGACTTGGTAAATTTTCATGGGGGAAGTAAGATAAATTTTTTTCCCTTAAATCTATAACTCTAACCAAAATGTCATCTTTGTTCTCTAGAAAATATCACTCAAACAAAAATGGATCATACGTGGAAGCCATAATAGTAGAATATGACTATTGAAGGACTAGCTCATCCACTATGGGTATTATAGCTATGTATTGTGTGGTTTGTTCTTGGTCTTATTTTGAATAAGGTGGAGTGTTAACCAAATAGTTAGCCAATAGATCTTGGCTTTGTGCCCCCAATTAAGTATTATAAGAGGAATAAGAATCCATCTCATAAGGAATATTATCTATGTAGGGGTCTTGCACCATTTCTTCCTACACCACCACATTACTAATCCTTAGATTGTAAATGAGTCCAATACGAGTGTAGGAATACATGTTGGGATCCATAGTCAATGCTTTCTGATAAAAGGTCAAAGAGTTATAAAAACTCTAAAAAAGACAAAATCTAAAACAGATGTTGTTCCAACTTAGTCTAGATTCATCAAAAGGATCAAAAGGTTTATGTAAATATTTGTGAGGAAACAAGCTTGCATGAATTATCTAACATTTCACTATTTACACAAAGATAAGCAAGTAAATGGATCAAAAATAAAAATGCCAAACTCTCATGTCAAAGTCTTTCAAATCAGTCTAATCTACAAATTTAAAATTTTCTAGGTATTTTGGCCAAATGCGGTGTCAAAATCTAGGCTCAAACAAGGAATGCACTAGGACTCTTGGCCAAACAATGTCAAAAGCTAGACTTTGGAATAGATGAAAGTTTTAATCTAATGGATTTGAAACACTTTTAACAAACACTAGGCATTTGATTCTTGGATATAAACTTGATCAACTAGGTATAAGGTATGAAATAAAAGGCACTTCAGAGATAGTCTATTTTCTCATAAATAATGATATAAAACTTGGTTTTTTTAACAAATAAGCTAGACAAAAGTGAATGATATAACTATGCTAGATAAAATATTAAAAAAGTACACTTGGATTGGTCTAAAAATGTAAGAACAAATTTGAACTCTATGCAAGAGGGTCTATGAAATAATATTTGAAATATTTTGGGTAGCGTAACGATGTTACACTACCCAAAAGGTATGATAAAAGGTTTATTTCAAAAAATCTCTAAGGCAAAGATAGTTTACCACAATTTTGATAGCATAACACTACTTTTCTTGACTGAAAATGTTGTGGTGCATAGACTTAAAGTGCAAGTGTTTGACAAAAAATAGCTTAAGTCTATCAAGTGGTGATAATGATCTTGAGTCTAAAATGACCTTCAACCCAATTTGGAAATTGAACCTAAGTTCCCTCAAGTTTAGTGTAAATGGTGAACATACTTAACACATCAACCCTATGAACTAATAAAGGTGCAATTTCAAATTTAGATTATAAGTGAAGGACTTAAACAACTTTGGTAAAGGTCTAGACTCAATTGGTCAACATAACCACACCAAAGTGGATGATATGATTCCCAAGATTTTGATGAACTTTTGAACAAGGCAAATTGATGATCTCATATGGGCAACATAATGCCTCTTTATTCAGAGGAAAATGAGGACCATGTGTTTTGGTTTGAATTATTTGTTTACACCAAGTTTTGACTTCAAATAATACTTTAATCTAGGATAAAACTCAACTAATTAATCGCTCTTATACTTTAAACTGACAAGGTTTCTTGGTATTGTTGGAATCTGTCTATATACATCATTTGAGAGGATTTTAAGTGTCCATCCAAAAGTAAATGTGCATTATATAGTAGGATTTTTACACCTTCCCTTCTCTCAAATGACAGTACCATGACATGGACCTTGAGATGCACCTTCCACCAACAATACTTTCATGATAAGTATAGATTTGTATAAGATCTAACAAGTTTTCAAATGTTCTAGGGGAATCAATTACATAATGACTTTTATACCAAACAGTGCAAAAGAAAAGCATAGATTTTGGGTCTGTATCACTTGGCTTATTGCAAAAAGGTCTAGTCATTTTTGCAACCACTACATCCTATTGTTTGCTTAGTGTAGTGTGATGTCCAAAGTGCCACTACATCCCATGTACAACTCTAATTAGGATCCAAATGAAGTCAATGTTGGGAGGTGAAACTGTGGGTCAAAGCTTCCCTAAATAACTTGTGGGAGGTGATGAAGTCCTCTTTGTAATCCAAGTTTTCATAAAAGTAAAGAAAACATGAAAGTAGAAAGACTTTAGGGTTATTTTTAAGGTCACCCAAACTTTCATGATTTTTTGGAGAGTGCTTTAGATGACTTTCTTTTTAAGCCTTGGACTAGGCTACTTACAATAGGAATGGTGCTTTTGATTCCAAGGGTTCCCTAAAGGGGACAAATAGAAGAACATACATGCAACATCCCTATTTTTGATTAAAAAAAATTAATTTAAACAACTAAGTGAATACCAAAAACTTGGAAAGGTGAGTTCATTTTTTAAGTCCAAATGGAAAATGAGGTGGTGTTCATTTGACCCCTTGGTCTTAGTTGCAAACTTTGAAAACATTCACCATAAATATCTAATTTTTTTGTTAAACACCAAAACAAGGTTCCTAATTGATTTTTAAGCATGAAAAAGGTTATCTAAAATATTTTTTTAGAAAATTTCAGCTTGGTCTTGTAACAAAAATATTAGCATGTCCTTTAGCCTTGAAGCTCTTTTAGGTTTGAAACAATGAACTTTAAAAAAAGATCTCTTAGGTCTATGTTTTAAGAAAAACATAGTGACAGAAGTTAGTTATATAACTGATGATGGTTACATTGGATAACTGATGATGGTTATCTAACTGACATTGGTTATACCAATAGTGATTGATGACAACTATCCAACTGATGTCAATTACTGTGTAAACCTGTGACAAAGGAAAATGGAAAAACAAAGTTAGAAAATCAATTTTTAAGAGTTTTAATGATCTAAATGAATATTTTAAATCTAAAAAATGATCTTCTTCATGTGTGGGATGAATTTGGTCCCACTGGATGTGCCATATGTGAATCTAAGAATTTAACTCAAGAGAGGATGGTTAGTATGGTGTTAGTTCTAAAATGAAAAAAATAAAATAAATACACTAACTAGCATAACATCAATAGGCCTAGACACTAGGGAGAGCTTAGTTAATAAACATGAATAAAACACACAACTAAAATGAAAAATAAACCCTCTTTTACCTTCTTTGGATGCTCCAAAATGCTTGTTGTAGTGGCTTGCTCGGCTTGTGCTCATGAAGTCTTCATCAAAGGAAGCTTGGCTATCTCCTCTTCTCCTTGGCACATTTGGCTTGGATTGGAATCAATTTGGCATGACAACACTAGTTTATTAAATCTTTTTAATCAATTATGCATTATAACTTTGCATAATCATGTCTTAAAATTCATGTGGTGAGGTCTCTTATTTATAAATTTTTGAGAATGTCTAGAATCAACCTGAACCATCCATCGTAAGATTGAGATGTGTGGTTGAGGATTATTTCAATTTTTGAAATTAAGTTTATAATTATCTTCATCATGACATTGTAATAATGGGAAATTAAGAGGTATGGAGGGATTTGATGAGGCATGGGATGCATGAATCCTGATATTTGTGGCATTTATGGCTTAGGGATGTCTTTCCAAAACATGAGGTCATCTGATGATGTAGATATTCAATATTCATTTCAAAAACAAATTATTCAACAAGTTTCTATGGAATTATTAATTAGGGATTGATTTGTATTAATTATCTCTTAAGCATGTTTAAGCACTTTGTGCACAAATTACTCAAATTGATCAGAATGCCTTGTTATTGGTCCAAAATTTGACTAGATTAGAATTAGAAGTTAATGTTAGATGCATTGGATCCATTATTCCATTTAAGAAGTTATCAACAAAAAATAAGAAAGGCACATGTCTTGTGTAAGAGATTTGGTAGGAAAGAGCAATCCAGAGTACCTAGGTGTAAAATTGGCATTTTGACTCAAAATGATCTGATCAAAGTTAGTTGGCCCATAAATTACATGACCCCATTTAATGATATCTTGGCCAAAATTGGAACTTGATTATGTCAATTTCACATCATTTAGAGTGTTTTAGTGTTTCTAGGCCAAATTGTGCATTTTAGGTGGAAATTGGTCAAAAGCTTGGTTAGAGGTTATCAGTGGTTAGATTTAGGTGTCTACATCACCCAATGAACACATATAGACTGAGTCAAGGCAACAGTGTTGAAAGCAAAAAAATAGGTAAGTGAACAAATAAATAAAGAAACAAACAAACAAACAACTTGGAAATAAATAAACAAATAGAAAGCTTGAAAACAAAAGTAGAAGAAAGCATCCTAATAATGACCATGCCCTGGTAAGGCAGATCAAGGATAAATAATTAGGCTTAGACAAGATAAATATTTTTGGATTTTTGAAATGTTATGAATTTTTTTGGCATTTTGAGGGACCTTGACTCTTAGAGAATGACAAGATACCTACTCATAAAATGGTGAGAGATTTTAACTCAGGTTGCTCACAAAATGGTGACAGTGTATGGAAAGGGGGGCTGAGGTGACCTCAACATGAATTGAGCATGACCCACATAGTCCTAAAATGACCTCAAGTCATGGTAATTCCATCCACACAAAAGGTATGGCAAAAACCAACTAGGTCCCAATAAGTTCTCAAATCTAGCAAATGGCTAGTCAAATGAAAATAATAATGGCAAGGTGATGTGGCAATGCATGACAAACAAGTATTGCCCCTAGTTTGCACATAGGTGGTTATAATTAGTAGCAAGACTGGTGAGACACTAATTTTTTCATAAGTGATTGTAATTAGGATCACATAAAAAAACCTGATATGGGATGGAAAATGAAAGATATCTTGCCAAATCAACTGTCACACTACTTCATAGAATGTCATTGTAAACATGGATTTAATTGATTATTAAAACTTGATCAAAATCCTCTCATAAAAGGTGTGGGAAGAACCAAATGAACCAAGATCAAAATAGGATTGGGTAGGATGACTAAAAATAGGCTTTGGTCTAGATAGGAATGGAATGATAGGATGTATAAAATGGTAAGAGGGTTGCAACCAAGTGAGAAGGTGAATAGCAAAAATATACGACAATGGAAAATGGATATGCAACAATGGCAATGGTATGGTAATGTGAAATGGTATGGTACATGTTTTTAGCTTGGGTATGGTTTTTGATTCTTTTGTTCATGTTGATGGGGAGATGCACGTCCTAATCAACAAATGATACAAACAAAATAATCAATATTGTTAATTGTTATCCCACACCTCATCTGAATAACTACTCCATCAAGAACTGGCTATAGATTTGGTTGTCAAGAATGATTTTGTGATCTTTGTTGGCCATTGATTTTGATTCCTTTAAACATCAAGAGAAGGTATCTTTGTATCCTCTGCAAAGGAAAGTGTGGCCATAGATGGTAAATAAGGACAAATAATGGATGGTAGGTTTGATTGTGAAATAGAATGGTAGATGATAATGGAATGTGGAATGATGGGGAAACAAATGAAGATTAGGACTTCAGTCACACATAATGTTGATGATGTTGGATTTAACATATATTTTGGTTGTGATAGGGCCAAAGATTTGGTCTCTCAATAGGACCACCATATTCTTCTATTGTTTAATCTTGAGAGAATCTACCATCTAATGAAGATGTAGATTGGAAGCTATTTTGATTTGATCTTTGATTTTGTCTTCATCAAGTAGTGAATAAATTTTATGCTCATCTATTGGTGCCTCAATGAGTTTATTACCAATGAAATTGTCTTGATTGTCTTGTATCACCTCCAAGTAGGTTTCACTAAGGAATGTTGACTTTTGACTTTGATTATCTTCTAGCACTTCTGAAAAAGTTTCGCTAAAGATGTTGAGTTCTAACTTTGATTTTCCTTTAGCACCTTTGAAAATGTTTCACTAGGAAAGCATTCTTCTTCTATATGAATGTGGTCTTGGCCTCTTTGCTCTTCTTCAACTGCTATGTCATCATGGATGTAATTCAATGAAGTTTGATTATATCAATCCCAATCGACAGTTGTGGGAGATGGAATATCAATGATATGGCTATTTTGGTTGATGGTAATGGCCTATGGAATGGTAATAGAATGGGGAAAGGCTACACAATCCTCATAAAATATACTAGGATAATTTGTGTTGAAGCTAAAGTACTCATCCTAAAAAATCATAGAAGGATCATAAATGTATTCAAATTGATCTACAAGGTATGCATAACCAATGTTGTAATAACTACGAACATATTCTTCTTCTGAATCTAATTTTAACTCAAGAGACTCTAAATCTGATGTTGACATTGATGTTGATTCAAATTTTGATGGTAAATCTAATGTTGGCTGAAGAATAGAACCTAACACTAACTCTAATTCTTCATTTGATGGGTACTCTATTATAATGATGTCTTGTTGAATGTTTAGTATTAGATAAGTAACAACTTGTAATGGCATGATGGGCTCCACTAAGACTAGTTTATCAAAGTGAGAATTCTCTAGGATGGGAAAAAGATCAAGAGGCAACTCCTCAAAGACTGGTTTGTCAATAGGTGGCTCTTGAAAAATAAGCATATAATCAAGGTAATAATTTATCTAAAGGTAGTTATAATCATTAGGAAGTGAATCAACAAATATTGGCTTGTTAGAGTGAGACTCCTCGACAACTATTATAGGATCAATAGGTGATTCAACATAGATTAACTTATCACAAATAGTTGGTTTAACAAAAACATCTTATATTGGTCAGCTATTTTGGCTTTGGTTTCCAATAAGTTGGAAGATACTAGTTTTGAACATAGCTTGGTCTTTAAATGATTGGATTGGTTGAGGTTTGGATGGGATTGATACTGGATGAGGAATGTCTTGTGGTTAGATAATGGTAGGGCCTTAGGGAGCATGATTTCTTGTATGAGCCAAAGGATGAAGTCCTAAAATGGTAATGATAGGGTGTTGTGGGGCTTGATTACTCGTAAAAGCCAAAGGACTAGGTCTTAAAATGATGAAGGGGTATTGTACAACTTGATTGCTTGCACAAGCCAAAGGATGAGGTCTTGGTATAGAAATGGTTAGGTGTTATGGAGCTTGGTTGCTCACACAAGCTAAAGGACAAGGTCTTGGTATGGGAATGGTGTGACATTATGGTCTTGGAATAGAAATGGTATGATGTGGTGGAGCTTGATTACTCACATAAGCCAAAGCATCTAAGTTTTCCTCATAAACTAGAACATCCCAATGGTGAGTTAGTTCTTGACTATGTTCTCTGTACTGATTATTTCAAAGAGGGTATGGATCTGTATCCCAAACAACATTATCTATAGTTAGGTCTACAAAGTCCTCCTCACAAGCCTATTCATGTCAATCAAGGTCTCAATTTTGATTTTATGGATTTTGACTATGTTCCCCATATGGATTATTATAGGGAGTATAATAAAACTCCTTAAAAAATATTTTTCTATAGGGGTTCCTAGTGGGATTTTGTGCAACCATTCTATCATAAGTTGGATTGTACATGACTTCAATATAAGTGTAGCTAGACATATCTGCATAAATGATGAAAGCTTCAAAAACAAAAAGGCTTAGATTTCTACAAACTCTAAAAAAATCTCCACAGGATAATTGGTTCAAACTTGGTCTAACTTGATCGAAGGGGAGGAGTTGTATCTCCAAAATGATTTGTGTTAAGACTTGGCATAAAACAGTCAAACATCAAATGTCTAATATCAAATATCATACACACAAAGGTCAAGCATTTAAATAAAAATTGACATGTCAAAGGTCTAGTTCAAAGTGTTCTAAACAAGGTCTAAACTAGGAAAGGGAAAAGTTGAGTGACTAGGTCTTTTGTCCAAACATGGAATCAAAAGCTAGGATCAAATAAATAGGCATATGCTAGGAATTTGGGCCAAACAAATTCAAAATATAAACTTGAAACAAAGGTTGATGTTATTTTATTTAATCTAATAATTTTAATAAATAAATTTGACATAGACCTGACACATAGATTCAAACATAAACCTGATTAGTTGGCACAAGGCATGAGGTAAAAGGATTTTTGAAGAAAAGTTATGTTCTCCCAAATAAAGGCACAAACAATGATGAGAATAGGCTCTAAACAAACAAACCACCAATAGTTTTCAAATTTTGGTAATCTATTAACCAAAGTTATGCATCCCAAAAGATAAAAATCTATGTATTAACCCCACGAATTAAGGCTTAAACAAAAATCAATGTTTAGATCCAAACTTAACAAGGTTGATTGAAAACTCAACTTTGAAAACTATGATTTGACTAAATAAGCTAGACAAGTTTGGATAGCATGAAAAAACAAGACAAAGGTCTAAATGGTATACATAAAATGGTTTAAAACAATGGTTTCTAATACAAGGTAAACTAGTCTTGAAACAAATTGAGCAGCCTAACAGTTAAGCATGCTCAAATGATGTGGTCAATGTTATGTTTCAAAAGAATAAAAGGGAAAAATGGTTTAACATGATTTGGGTAGCAGAACACTACCCTCCTCAACTCAAATACATTGTTTTGACATGGCATATGAATAAACAAACAAGTTTTAGTATTAAAACATACCAAGCAAAAATGACTAAAATACACTAAGTATAATCATCCAAATCCTAGCAAGGGTATGGAAATATGGGGTTAACTAAACTATCAAGTTTCAAATATTTTTAGGGGAATCAATTGCATAATGAATTTCACATCAAATGATGCAAAGATAAGAACAAAAATTGGGTTAAAGTGGTATTGGCTAGTTGTAAAAAGGTCTAGTCCTTTTTATAAAAACTACATCCTACTATTTGCTCAGTGTAGTGTGATGTCCAAATGTAAATACATCTCATGTGCAACTCAGAATGAGTAAGTGAAGTCAATGCCAGGAGATGAAACCCTGTGTCAAATCTTCCCTAAATAACTCATGGGATGTAATGATGTCTCCCTCACAATACAAGTATGAAATGAAATGAAAGACATACAAAGAAAGACTTTAGGGTCATTTTCAAGGTCACCTAAACTTTGATGAGTTTTTGGGGAGTGCTTTAGATGACATTCTTTTGAAGCCTTAGACTAATATTTTTGTAATGGGAATGGCATACATGCAACACCCCTCTCTTTGCTAAACAAAATTAGATCAAGCAACTATTGAGGACAAAAATCTTGGAAAGATGAGTTCATTTTTAAGCCCAAATAGAAATGAGGTGGTGTTCAGTTGACCCCTTGGTCTTAAGATTGTGAACTTTGAAATACTAACTTATGAAAACATTCACTTAAGCACCTAAATGTTTCTTTAAGCAAAAAAAAAACAAGATTTCTAATTCATTTTAAAATCATGCCAAAGATGTCTTAATAGCATGTTTTAACAAGTTCCAAGTCCATTGGTTACCTGTCTACCCTTAAGGTATCACCCCAAAAGTAAATATATTAGATTAAAAACATTTTAAATAGATTTTAAAATTTTTGTGAAAAATATATAAAACTTGAAGATAAACTAATGTCAAATTTTGAAAATTTAGGAGAAAACACGTGGTTTTAAAAAAACATCATCCAAAATGGAGTTTATATGACCCCAATCCAAGCATTTTAAAATGGCCTATTAGCTCTTGAGTTTGTTTTTTTAAGAAAAACACAGTGATCGACGTTGGTTATATAACTGATGAAGGTTACACTTAATAAACAATGACAGTTATCTAACAAACAATGGTTATAGCAACAGTGTTTGATGATGTCTATGCCAATCGATGATGGTTTTACTAACCAATGACGATTACTGTGTAAACCTGCAACAAAGAAAAATGGTAAAACAAAGTTAGAAAATCAAATTTCAAAAGTTTTAATGATCCAAATGAAGATTTTAAAGTTGCATAATGATCTTCTTCATGTGTGGGATGCATCTGGTCCCACTGGGTGTGCCATTATGTGAGCAAGGAATTTGACTAAGAAGAGGAGATTAGTATGGTGTTAGTGACAAAATGCATATTTTTTTTTGATAAATAACACTCTAAGCTAACACCTTCATGTCTAGTTACTAGGGTGAGATTAGTAACAAAAATAAATGACAAATACAACTAAAAATTAAGGAAAAAACACAATAATTCCTTCACCTTCTTTGGATGTTCTAAATGCCTTTGTAGTAGTGGCTTGCTCGATTTTGTGCTCATGAAGTCCTTGGCAATGGAAGTTTGTCTACCTCCATCTCTCCTTAGAACCTTTGGCTTGTGGCTCGGCTTGCCTTGGAATCAATTTGGCATGGTAACACTAGTTGCATGAAGCTTTTGGAACCAATCCTGCATTATAATTTTGCACAAATTAAGCTTTTTGAAGATATTTGATCATAATAACTTTGCACCAAAGTAGCTTAGAAATGATTTTCATGGCCTCTCTATTTATAGATTTTTGTAAATGGGTAGAATCAACATGAACTATCCATCTTAGGATTGAGATGTGTAGCTAAAGATTAATCCAATTTTGTAATTAAATTTTATAATTAGACTCATCAATATTTTGGATAGAGGAGCAATTAAGAGGCATGGAGGGATTTGATGAGGCATGAGAGGCATGAATCATGATATTTGTGGCATTTATGGCCTAGGGATGTCTTCCCAAGAAATGACATCACCTGATGATGCAGATATTCAATATTCATTTACAAAAAAAATTATTCAACAAGTTTCCATGGAATTCTTGATTAGGCTCTAATTTGTTTTAATTAGATCTTAATCATGTTTAAGCACTTTATGCACAAATTACTCAAATTGGTTAGAATGCTTTGTTATTGGTCTAAAATTTAACTAGATTAGAATTGGAAGGTGATGTCAGATGTGTTAGATCCATTAGCCCATTTAGGATGTTACCAATAACAAATAACAAATGCACGTGTCTCGTGCAAGATATTTGATAGGAAAGAACATGTTTCAAATTGTTTTCGCTTTTCACATTCAAAAGGAAATGAGAAACTAAGATAAATGGTCAAGGGTTTGTACGTACCTAGATGAAGTCTTACGCACCAAATTTAGATGACTAAAGGAACTCCTCTTTGGTTGTGGAGGATGACACCTGTAGGAGAAAGAGACTCAAACACAGAGGTTGTTAGATAGCAAAAAAGTGGACTGCCAAGCAAAAGCTTGGTCTTAGAAGTGCAAAGACTTCTTGGAGGGATGACATTCCACTGATTGTTACAGAGAATAATTTTGCTTAAAAGAAATGAAATATTGAAAGACTAAACAAAAGAAAGTAGAGATAGATGCGTACCTAAGTTGGGAAATCTGTTTTCCATAGTCGCCAACATCGGTGGTTCTGTCGGCATCGGTTAGTCGGGTTACCGACATCGGTTAGTCTGCCGACATCAGTAGGGGCAATGGTCCTGGTAGCCGGCATCGGTTAGGGTAATGAGACTTGGGACAAGGTCTGGACAGGTTCTTGGTTGATAGAATGGTCTACAGAATGGTCTGTGGTAGTCTGAGAGTTTGTGTAGGGTGGTAAGACAATAGATAGAGTCTTTAGGAGGGACTAAGGCAGGGGATATGTTGTCAGAAAAAGGGGTAAAGGGTAGGAGAAGGGCCTCTCAGCCTCTCTGAGAAGAAGTTTAGTTAGGTCTGGTCTGGTTGATGGCCGAGTCTGGTCTGGTCTATAATACTTAGAAATACCAGAATAGAGACTAGTTACTAGTGCTTTCCAAAATACTAAAATATAAGAGCAGAAGAAATACCTACCTCCTGCTTAGTGCAGAGCTAGAGGTGTTAGAGATGCTTGTCCCTGTTGTGTCTGTAGCCAGAAAAGCATTGATTGAAGTCTGATGATTGATTTCAGAGAGTCCCTGTTGATGTCCAAGAGAGCCAAGAGAGAGAGGTCGAAGTTCGGGTGCAAGAGCATTTTTGCATTCGAAGGAAGAGGATTCCAGATTCATGATTAGTCGACTAGTGATTAACCTGAGTGAGAGGTTAGAACTCAGTTTAAGCAAATTGACGTCGGTGATCCCATCAGCGTCAGTTGACATTTGACTGATGTCAGTGGGTGGAGAATGAGTAAAAGGGCTAACAAACCCGTTCTCCATCTACCAAGTGCATAATCCATTGGAGAATTGTCAAAGGTCGGGCTAAATATGCATGAGAGTTGGTTAAGCGGTTGGAAAGGAGTAAGAATAGGTCTTGGGTGAGTCACTTAGTCTCAAAGTGAGTCATAGGGTGGGAAATGGTCCAAGGTGAGGTGTCTTAGGCGAGGTGTTATGGGTGATGTGTCAAAGGGGGGGTTTATTAATTCAAAATAAGTTATTATTTTAAATTAATAAGTGTGTGGGTTAGGAATGTGTTAGAAGTGGACCAAGGGGACCAAAGGGGAGAGTCGACCAAGGAGTAGACATGATTTCGGTGTCTACATTTTCCCTTTTTTGTCTTGTTGGTTGTTCCGATGAACTGCAAGACAAAAATAGGAGTTGGTTGCCCCAGGTATGGGATAAGGTAGTTTTTGTCATATTGGTTGTTCTGGCAAACTGCAAGACAAAAGAAAAATGAATGTAGGTTGCCCCAATTATGGGATGAGGTATTCCCCCTCTGTTGGGGATCAACCAACAATGATTACACTTGTGAAAGCAATAAATGTGGAATTAAATCAGATAGATAAGTAACTAGAATGATAAATAGCACAGAACAAGAGATACAAGAAAACACCCTGAAAACTTGTATTAAAACTCTTTACAAAAGGAATACAATTGAAGAAACTCCTTTCTTCCACACCTCTCTCAGATGCACACAAGATCTCTCACTAGATCTCTATTCCTCAAGAGCTCTCTCTCTCAAGTACAATCAATTCCAACAACCTGGATTGATACAACTCTGTACTGTCCTTCAAACATTCACAATGTTCTACTCATACAATTCAACTCAACACACTTACTAAGTTAAGAAGATCTTTCCTACATATAGAATTAGGAAAACTTGAGCATGCACTTACAACAAACAGTTAAGCCACTTGAACAAGGGCTCTAAAAATAATATTGCTAATAATAGAGATGCGAGCTTGAGACTACAACTCAAACTCATGCAAACACTCGCTTCTGTCCTCGAAAATAGCTTTCTAGAAGCACAAGTAACTGACGTCGGTTCCTGCTGCTTGCCTGTGATCGTCGTTGGCCGACCCACTACTGACGTCAATGCCTCTACAACTGCACCTGACCGACGTCGGTCGCTCCTGACCGATGTTGGTGTTTGTGTAGACCCAAACCTACTAAAGTGTGCTCCTTGGTGAAGCTTTTAGCTCCACACCCTAACAATCTCCCACTTGGAGATAAACAACTGCACCAGTACCTGTACAGCAACATCTTCTAGCTCTTCCATCTTCAACTCAATCATGAAGACCAACAGAAGTTGAATGAAGATTCAACTTCTCCTTAGTAACTGGCTTGGTTAACATATCAGCAGGATTCCTATCTATATGGATCTTCTCCAGCTTCAACTCACCATCTTCCAATACCTGCCGTATGAAGTGGTACCTTAGCTGTATGTGATTTGTTCTTGAGTGAAAAGCCAAATTCTTAGCCAAATGGATTGCACTCTGACTGTCACTATACAATCTGCAACTTCCATGCTCCCTTCTAAGCTCTTCCATGAACCGTGTCATCCATATCATCTCCTTGCTAGCTTCTGTGGCTACAATATACTCTGCTTCTATAGTTGACAAGGCAACAACCTTCTACAACTTTGATATCCAGCTAACCGCCAT
Source organism: Torreya grandis (assembly GCA_037957365.1). Classification (NCBI taxonomy): domain Eukaryota; kingdom Viridiplantae; phylum Streptophyta; class Pinopsida; order Cupressales; family Taxaceae; genus Torreya; species Torreya grandis. The sequence continues at coordinate 868,035 of JARHVA010004621.1, forward strand.
TCCACCTACAGTAAAAACATAACCTATGGTGCTCCTCCTGCCATCCAAATCACCTGCCATATCTGAATCTACATAACCATGTAGAGAAGTATCTGAACCTCCATAGCACAAGTGCCTACTGCTGGTTCCTCTCAGATATCTAAGGATCCACTGAACTACTTTTCAATGTTCCTTCCCTGGATTGGCCATATACTTACTTACTACTCCCACTGCTTGGGCAATATCCAATCTAGTACACACCATTGCATACATCAAACTCCCTACCGTGGAAGAATATGGAACCTTACTCATGTACTCTACCTCATCACGTGAATTAGGACATTGTTCTTTACTCAACTTAAAATGTCCAGCCAAAGGTGTGCTTACCGGTTTAGCATCCTACATATTGAACCGTTTCAACACCTTGTCCACATAATCCTCTTGAGACAATATCAACCTGTGATTTTTCCTGTCTCTCTTAATGCTCATGCTAAGGATTTTCTTTGATGCTCCCAAATCCTTCATAGCAAACATTTGAGCTAATTTCACCTTAAGCTCAGAGATATCCTGCATGTGTGATCTTGCAACCAGCATATCATCTACATACAACAATAGAATAATATATATACCATTATCAAATCTCTTAAAATATACACAATGGTCAGATTGACATCTACTATAGCCATGCTCAGTCATAAACCTGTCAAATTTCAAATACCACTGTCTAGGAGCTTGCTTGAGGCCATACAAGCTTTTCTTCAATCTGCACACCAACTTCTCCTTACCCTTGACCTCAAATCCTTCTGGCTATTCCATGTATATTTCCTCATCCAAATCTCCATGAAGAAACGTTGTCTTAACATCTAGCTGCTCAAGATGCAAATCCTCAAAAGCAACCAAAGACAATACAACCCGTATAGAAGTCATCTTAACAACAGGAGAAAAAATCTCACCAAAGTCAATACCTGGTTTTTGTGTAAATCCTTTCACTACCAATCTGGCCTTATATCTCATCTGTCCATCCTCACCTTCCTTCAACCTATAGGTCTATTTGTTCTTCAGTGTTCTCTTACCAGCTGGAAATTCAACCAAATCCCATGTTTGGTTCTCTCTTAAGGACTCCATCTCCTCAACCATGCCACGCTCCCACTTACTCTTGGACTCCACCTGTAATACTTCTTCAAAACTCTCTGGTTCTCCACCATCAGTTAGCAATAAATAGTATAAAGAAGGAGAATATCTAATTAGAGGCTTACTTACCCTTTTTGACCTCCTGATGGGTGTCTTAGACTCGTTCTCAACACGCTGTCCACCCAAATTCTCTGACAGTGACCGACCTCGGCCACCTATAGACCTGTTACTGGCTGACACTGGTTCTTCTTGACCGACACCGGTGCCTATTCTGCTGACGTCAGTCTCTGTATGACCGACATCAGTTTCTATACTGTCGACGTCAGTTCCTACCCTGCCGACGTCGGTCTCTGTGTTTTCCTGCAAGTGATTATTTCTTTTTCCCGTGAGCTCATTTTGGACCATAACTTCGTCTAATTCACCATTGCTCTACCCAGATTGATTTAGCTTCCTCATCTGATCAATATACATCACTTTTTCATTGAAAACAACATCACGGCTCCTAATTACCTTGTTAGTTCCTAGATTCCAAAATTTGAAACCAAAATCATCTGAGCCATAGCCAATAAACGTGCACCTCATAGACTTAGCATCAAGCTTCTTTCTATTTTCCTTATCTACGTGCACAAAGGCTTCACAACCAAAGACTTTGAGATATGAGAGATCTACCTTTTTACCTGTCTATGCCTCTTCTGGAATTCTACCATCCAGAGCTGTAGAGGGTCCTCTGTTAATCAGGTACACTGCGGTGTCAACAGCTTCTGCCCAAAACTCTAAGGGCAACCTAGCATGCAATCTCATACATCTTGCACACTCCATGATTGTTCTGTTCATCCTTTCAGCAATACCATTTTGTTGAGGTGTCCTTGGAACCATCCTTTGCCTATGGATTCCATGTGTATAACAATACAATTTGAACTTAAGGCTGCAGAACTCACCACCATTATCAGATCTCAAGCACTTCAATCTTCTGTCTGTTTCATTCTCAACCATAGCTTTCCAAATCTTAAAAGTCTCAAAAACATCAAATTTCTTTTTAATACAGTAGATCCATACATTTCTTGTAGCATCATCTATGAACGTGACATAGTACCGTGATCCTCCAGTAGAGGCTACCTGAGCCGGTCCCCACACGTCTGTGTGAACAAGCTGCAACTTCTGCCTTTTCTTTGTAGACCCAGTCTTGAGAAAACTAACCCTTTTCTATTTTCCAAATACACAATGCTCACAAAATTCTAGATCCATACTTTTCAAATCTGAAAGCATACCTTTAGACTTAAGAATTGACATCCCCTTCTCACTCATGTGGCCAAGCCTTGAGTGCCACAATTTAGCATCTGTATCTGAAGTAGATAATACAGAAGGAGATTTGTTAGTAACATAATTACACAAATAGAGAGTACCTTCTCTCTTACCTCTGGCCATAACAAGTGCACCCTTGGTCACCTTCCAAGATTCTGCTGTGAGAGTCACTGTACAACCCTCATCCCCTAGCTTTCCTGTAGAAATCAAATTTCTCTTCAAGCTAGGAACATGCATCACATCTCTCAACACCCATGTTTTTCCATTCTGCATCTTCAGCTGCACTTTACCTTTGCCAATAATCTTACAAGGCTCATCATCCCCTAAGTACACTATTCCAAAATCTCCATGGATATAGTCACTGAAATATTCTCTGTTAGGGGTAGCATGGAAAGATTCACCAGAATCTAATACCCAAGATTCTATATTATTATGCAAAGAGAAAATTAGATCATCTTGTGCAATACCTGCAACCTTTGCCTCTTCCTTTTCTTCGTGCTGATTGTCCTCCTTAGGCTTTGACCAGCAATCTCTACTTATGTGCCCCATCTTTCCACAGTTCCAGCATTGTGGCCTCCTGCCATTTCTGGATTTGGATCTACCTCTTCCCTTAGACTTAGATCTTGATCTCCTCTTGTTCCTTTCTTTTTGCCTTCCCCTGCTCTCGAGATTCAAAGCATTCCCTGATGTTTCCTCTGTGCTTTTCCTGCGAATTTCCTCATTCAAGATAACACTAACAACATCCTCTACTTTTAAAATATTCAAAGCAGATGCAGTATTAGAAACTGCCATTACCAAGCCATGCCAGCTTTCAGGCAAAGAACATAATATTAAAAGATCTTTTATTTCATCATCAAATACAATATTGACTGAACTTAATTGATTAACAATTCCATGGAAATCATTCAGGTGATTAGATACAGATCCACCTTCTTGCATATGCAAATTAAATAACTGCTTCATAAGATATACCTTATTAGAAGCTGAGGGTTTTTCATACAAATTTGCTAACGTAGTCATTAAATCTACCATTGTTTTTGCCTATGATAAATTAGATATCACAGTGGATGCAAGACTTAGTCTTATAGACCCCAGAGCCTTTCTGTCAAGAACTTCCCATTCTTCATCCTCCATGTCCTTGGGCTTCTTTGCAATCCCACCTAACGGTAAGTAAAGATCTTTCTGATACAGATAGTCCTCTATCTGCATTCTCCAATGTTGATAGTTCTTGCCATTAAACTTTTCCATTCTCAACTTACTTTATTCTACCATTGCTTCTACCACTCAAACAGAAATCCCTACAGAAACCCCTGTGAGCAACCTGTAATCCAAACACACTACACAGATCTGAACCACCTGTTAGTGAACCTGAGCTCTGATACCACTTGTTGGGGATCAACCAACAATGATTACACTTGTGAAAGCAATAAACGTGGAATTAAATCAGATAGATAAGTAACTAGAATGATAAATAACACAGAACAAGAGATACAAGAAAACACCCTGAAAACTTGTATTAAAACTCTTTACAAAAGGAATACAATTGAAGAAACTCCTTTCTTCCACACCTCTCTCAGATGCACACAAGATCTCTCACTAGATCTCTATTTCTCAAGAGCTCTCTCTCTCAAGTACAATCAATTCCAACAACCTGGATTGATACAACTCTGTACTGTCTTTCAAACATTCACAATGTTCTACTCATACAATTCAACTCAACACACTTACTAAGCTAAGAAGATCTTTCCTACATATAGAATTAGGAAAACTTGAGCATGCACTTACAACAAATAATTAAGCCACTTGAACAAGGGCTCTAAAAATAATATTTCTAATAATAGAGACGCGAGCTTGAGACTACAACTCAAACTCATCATGCAAACACTCGCTTTTGTCCTCGAAAATAGCTTCCTGGACACACAGGTAACCGACGTCAGTTCCTGCTGCTTGCCTGTGACCATCGCCGGCCAACCCACTGCCGATGTCGGTGCCTCTATAACTGCACCTGACTGACGTCGGTCGCTCCTGACCGATGTCGGTGTCTGTGTAGACCCGAACCTGCTAAAGTGTGCTCCTTGGTGAAGCTTTTAGCTCCACACCCTAACACCCTCAAAGCAGGAGTCAAGGGAAGGGAACCTAGAATCAGGTGTTGATTTGACAGAGAGTGGATGAATATGGTGAAGATGGAGTGTGAACGCTGTAAAAGTTGAGATTGCGTGCATACCACTTCACAAGATGGTCAGGTCAAATTGTCACAGGTCAAGGTCGAGGAGTGCCAAAATCAAAATAACCGGGCCCTAGCATTTAGTCGTAGCTAATTGGGTTATTCGATCCAAGCTGTAGCTCCAATGGTCGTCATGTTCCAAGTATCCCGGGCTCAGGAAGTGCTCTTGGAAACACGAAAATGGCCACAAGTAGTGGGGATCAACTAGAGCATGATCCAGTACTTGTGAGGGTCAAAATGGGTTGCAGATAATTTTGCTAACTATTTGTGAGGTAGCATACATGCAAAAACAACCAAGGCAACATTGTCTTGGAAGTGGTCGTGGTCAGAGGAGATAGGCACGATTTCCAAGGTCATTGGTCAAGTCGAGGTTGAGATATAAATAATCTCAAGTGATGGGTGTTGATAGATGGTCCATTAGATGGATGGATGAAGGAATGGCCGAGCTAACCTCAGAAGACCCCATGTCAACTGAGTGCTGCCTACATAGCCCTTGTTTGAAGGGCCTCAGGCCGATGTAGTTCTCCCAAGAGGGAGGAAAAGGGTCGAAGTGGTTGATGTGTTTGGTTTGGTCATGATAATGATGTAGCACTTCCCATATGTCTGAGGGTACATGCTTGAAATGATGAGGGAAAAGATGATGTTACAACCTGTTTCATTTTGTGTAATGGTGTATTTTGTAACATTAGTCAGGGTTTTTCATCCATAGCAATTGTCCATATTAAGTAATAGATGTATGCTAAAAATAAAATGGGTCTATTTATGCTTCAGCAAGTAATGGTTTATGCTTGACATAAATTGTGTGGTCAATAGTTTCTATGTGTATTGGTGTCCATATAAACTAGTGTGAATAAGTTATGATAATGTGAGTGGTTTGAAAAAGGTTGGGTTGGGTTGGATGGCAAATGATTTGGTTGAATGTGACCAAAGGTAAGGAGGAAGTGAAAGGCATTTTTTTTCCCTTTCATTGACAAGGACCATAATGATAACATAGGTAGGGGGTTTTTAGAAACAAAAGCCCCATTCATGCATTACGTCGTTGACCATTGGTTGTGTTAGAGAGGTAATCGAATCACTTTGACATTAAAATGAGCTTGAAATCCCTTGAGTAGGTTATGTGATATGTGAGGAGAGGGTAACCCTTTTTAGTAGGGATAACTTTGCCCCTTTTTATAGGAGACCCTAAGACGATGACAAGCCAAGTCCATGACCCAATGTTTTTTTTTTTTTTTGAGCAAACTGATCAATGCAGGAAGTCTACATAGAGATGTCATTTTGTTTTGTGGTCAGTTGTGAAGCTGATCAATGTGAGAAGCTTCTGAGAAAGTGTTGTTTGTAATAAGAGTTTAGTCATAGCCATCCTTTGAGGGAGTGGTCTATATTTTTGCTTTATATATATATGAGGGCTTTGAATAGCTGTCTTTCGAGGGAGCAGTCTATTAGCTACAGAAATGATGGTACAACTGTCCTTCGAGGGAGCAGTCTGCCTTTAGAGTTTATGACCTTTGATATTTTGACATTAATTTATTATTATTATTATTATTATTATTATTATTATTATTTTTGACAAAATTTTGAGTCATGGACAAGACTATAGAAGTTCAAGGGCTCCCTTTTATTAGGACAAAGCATTCATACTTTATAAAAGGGTTACATAGGGCTTGCTTTAGGGAAACAGGGTTGAAAGAAATGAGGATTAAGAAGACAAGGGTTGCTCAAGGGACGAGCTCAAGTCAAATGTCAAGTGAGCGAGTACTCGACTAACAGTAGAATGGTCACAGATGTAAGGCATTAAGAGGCTCAGGTTCTGGCCGTCCATCGAGAGAGGACAGACGATAAGTCTCTGACCCATACTTGTGCGTGATGATGTAAGGTCTAAGCCAATTAGGAGCAAATTTGCCTCATTTACTCCATTCCATATTGGTCACGTGTTGGTTCTCTTTGAGGATGAGGTCTCCAATGTTGAAACCTCATTCTCTCAGATTTTTGTTATAGGCTTGTTTGATGCAATTTTGATAGACATGGAGATGGTTGAGGGCAGCAAGATGACGTTTGTCGAGTAACTCAAGTTGAGCTAATCGATCTTGACAAAATTCATCGTTATAAAGAATGTCATGCAGAGAGATGTGAAGAGACAGGATCTGTACTTTAAGAGGTAGGACAGCCTCTATTTCGTACACTAGAGAGAAAGGGGTAGCACCCGTAGAGGTTTGGATGCTAGTGCGGTAGGCCCACAAAGCGAAGGGAATGTGAATGTGCCAATCCCTTTCAGTGTCATTGACCACCTTCATGAGAATTTTAGTTAAGATTTTGTTGGAAGCCTCAGCTTGCCCATTTGCTTGTGGATAGTAAGGCGAAGAAAAGCTGAGTTTGATGCCAAAGGAGTCACAAAGTTTTTGGACAGTTTTGTTTTTGAATGACTTGTCATTATCGGTGATGATTTTGTGAGGTACACCAAAATGACAAATGATGTGGGTGTTGATGAATTCGACAATTTTTTCAGATTTTGTGGAGATGAGAGGAATAGCTTCCACCCATTTAGTGAAATACTCGGTGGCGGTGATGATGGACTGATGATGAAGAGACGAATGAGGGTTAATCTCGCCGATGAGATCTAAGCCCCATTGTGAAAAAGGCCAAAAATATTGAGTGACTTGTAAAGCGTGGCTCAGGAGGTGAAGCAAGTTAGCATGTTGTTAGCACTTGATACAATGCCAAACATAGTCGCTACAGTCTTGATGAAGAGTGGGCCAATAATAGCCCAAGCGAAGGATGTGCTTGGCAATTGAATTACCACTGAAGTGTCTGCCACAAATCCCATCGTGGACCTATTTAATAGCATGAGATGCTTCAGTGGAGGTTAGATAGTGAAGAAGAAGGCCATCAAAACCTCTTTTATAGAGAAAACACCCTATCATGGTATAACAAGCTGTGCGTTTGATGAAAGCCTGTCGTGCATTGCTAGAGAGGTTGGGAGGAATGATAGAATGAGCCAAGTAGTCCACAAGTTATTTATACCACACATCCTATGGAATAGAGTCTATGGTGTTGATGAGGTTGATGTTAGTGGAAATGTATGAAGGCAATGGCACACGATGTACCATGATGTAAATTCTTGATGAGGATGATGAAGAGGGAATATGCGAGGCGAGAGAAGCCATGGTGTCAGCAAACTTATTCATAGATCAAGGAACAGTCTGCAAGAGGTAATGGTTGAAAGATGCTAGAAGGGTGTCAACACAGTGTTTATACCTTTGCAAAATTTCATTTTTATAAAGATATGAACCGTTGATTTGATTGACGACAAGTTATGAGTCACCGAAGATGTTGATGGTCTTGATGCTTAAAGAAAGGGCAGTTTGAAGTCCCAAAATTAAGGCTTCATATTTAGCCATATTATTGGTACATTCAAAGTTGAGTTTGAAAGATAGGGGTATGGGCTCACCCTCATGTGGGATGAGGATGACCCCCACACCCCCACCGAGTTGACATTTGGAGCCGTCGAAGAACATCGTCATTTGGTAGAATGTGTCATTAGTCGAGAGAGTGGCGATAGATTCATCGGGGAACTCGCACTGAGAAGGTTGATTGTCAGGAAGAGGGGCATCTACCAGTTGGTCAGTGATTGTTTGCCCCTTTATGGATTTCTACTAGATGAATTCCAAGTCAAACTCAGCAAGAAGCATGAGCCAACGGGCCATACATTGGTTTTGGTATGGCTTGGAATGCATGTATTTAAGAGGGTCAGTGTGAGTAATGACAAAATTTTTGTGATTGAGAAGATAATGACAGAGCTTGGTAGCGGCAAAGACTAATGCCAAATAGAGTTTCTCGATATGAGTATACCAAGTTTCATAGTCAACAAGTGTTTGGCTTATATAGTAAACCGCTTGCTCATGGTGTTGCTCATCTCGGTGCATGATCATGGCACCTAACGAATGGTTGGTTGTTGAGATGTAGAGGTAGAAGGGTTGGTCGTCTTTAGGTGGAATAAGGACTGGTGGAGAGACCAGATAGCATTTAAGGGCTTCAAAAGCCTCTTGACAGTCCTTATCCCATGTAAAGGAGACATCCTTCTTGAGGAGATGATGAAAGGGTTGACAACAGTCAGAAAGCTGTGAGATGAAGCGACAGATGGATTGGAGCTTCCCTTGTAGACTGCAAAGTTGCTTGAGATTGGTTAGAGGTGGTATCGCAAGAATAGCCCAGATTTTAGTGGGATCTATCTCAATGCCATAGAGAGAAATGATGAACCCCAGGAGCTTCCCTGAGAGGACCCCAAAGATGCATTTCTTGGGGTTAAGGCGGACATTGTATTGAAGAAGGTGAGCAAAGATGAACTTGAAGATGGTCAAATGGTCGCAACAAAGCTTAGACTTGCCAAGCAGGTCATCCACATAGTCCTCCATGATTTTGTGGAGGAGATCATGAAAAATGTAAGTCATGGCACGTTGATATGTGGCACTTGCATTTTTTAGGCCAAAAGGCATGACCCGATAGCAAAAAGTCCCCCATGGAGTGATGAAGGTAGTCTTGTGATGATCTTTTGGTGCAATCAGGATTTGGTTATATCCTAAAAACCCATCCATGAGTGATAGCATCTCATGACTGGCTGTGAGATTAACAAGTTGATCGATGTTGGGAAGAGTAAAATTGTCTTTGGGGTAGGCCAGGTTGAGGTCGCGATAGTCCATGCAGATTTGGATCCCCCCAGTTGCTTTGGTGACCGGGATGATGTTAGACACCCACTACGGATAATCAATGGGCTCGATAAAAGATAGAGAAAGAAGACGTTGAATCTCCTCTTTGACAAGGAGTGCAATGCGAGGATGCATTTTGCGAAGCTTTTGCCTAATAGGCTTAGCCTCTGGGTTTGTGACGATGTTATGGATGACAATGTTAGGGTCGATACCAGGCATATCATTGTAAGTCCAGGCAAAGGCCTTGCTATTGTCTGAAAGAAATGTGGTATAGTTGATCTGCTCCTGGGCATCCAAAGATTGACCAATTTTTAAGATGTGAGGAACATCAAAAGATGGAAGGTTAATGTCAATGGTTAATTCATTTAACATAACTTGCATTTCAGAAGGGAGGGAGTGCTGAATGAAAGAGTCATCGACACCCATGTAGGTGAGAATGGCATTGTCGTCTATGCAGTGGACAGTGTTGATGGTTGCTGATTCATCATCTATCATGTTGGGATAAATGAGAGGGAGAGACCTAGAGACCTCGTTGAATTGATAGGTTAGGGGTTCCAAGCGGATGGTGTTTATGCAAAAAAAAACTAGGAGGGATGGAAACCACTGACTCCATAGGTGAGGATGGGGGAATAGGTGAGCTTGGCGAAGATTGGTCTATGATGGGTTTGGGACAAAGGTTTGCAGAAGCCTCGGTGGGTTCTTGGAAACCCAGACCATATCGTTTCTTGGCATTGTCGTCATTGGGTGGTTCGATGTGCTGATGGGATCCCTATTCGTAGCGCCCAAAGCCAAAACCCTTCCATGCACACCTATAAAGGTAGGTATAGCAAAGGTGGGGTTGCCAAGAAAGGAGAAATTGGATGTGAATGGTTGAGGTGAGGAGAAAGGATTCCCGTCAGTAGGAGCTCGATCCAGCCCCCCATAAATGAGATTGGTTCGAAGGTTAGGAGGACCATAAGGGATGACCATTCTGATCTGATGATCATAGCTTGGACTGTGATGAAGCTATCCATACTCTTGCGGAGTCTAGAACATGTCTAGGGTAAGTAAGCGATATTCACCAAGTGAAATTCATTGGAAGATATCTTCCATGGGGTCCTTGGTTGTCGCTTGAGAAGGTGATGTGAGGGCGATCATCGTTTGCGTACTGGTTGAAGCTTCTGCAGATGGAGGTGGTGTTTCGGTTGGTGTCTTGAGAGGAATGAGAACGTCATTTGGTCAATAGGTCATGTTACAAGTCTTAAAAGGGGATGGGTTGGCAGGAATGACATGGACTTGTCTGTCGTGTTCAAATTTGACACAATGGTGAAGTGTAGAAGGGACGCAAGCCATGGCACGGATCCAGGGTCGTCTTAGTAGCATGTTATATTATAACTCTCGTTCGATGATGTAGAAGAGCTCTGGGACTGTGCACGGGCCAATGCAAATATGGAGGATGACAGTGCCAATAGTGGTAGCGGTGGTGTCATTTAAGGATTGAAGGATTGCATCAGTTTTTGATACGCAATTCTTGGGGAGGGCCAACTGATCATAAGCATGGGTAGAAATGATATTAATGCTGGCACCCCCGTCAATCATAACTCGCTTAATGCGGGTTCGATCAATGTAGGCTGTGATGAAAAGAGTAGCATCCTGATCTTCCGAGGTAGAGGTAGAAATTTTAGAATCACTGAAAGTGATAGAGGTGATGGGGGATAAAGAATGGACCAGGGCAGATAGTGGTTGGGGGTCTTTGAGTTGGACCTCTACTGCCTATAAGGCTCTGATTAGAGCTTGACGATGCTGGGGTGAGCTTTGGATGAGGTCATACAAGGTCATCTTCATGGGTGTTTGGTGAAGCTGTTTTAACATAGAGTCATGGATTGCCCCTAAAGAAGAGGGTTGGGATGCACCCAAGATGGAAATATTGGGCTTTGGTGGTTGAGGTGGCTGGACAAAAGGGTAGGTCCAAGTAATAACAGCTTTTTCTTTTGCATTATCCTTTTTTGACCTAGTGGTTATGTGGATGGCGTTAATTTCGAAGAGAGGGGGCGAATGAGGTGAAGAGACCATAGTCTATTGATGAGATGTTGTTGATGATGAAGGGGTTTGAGAGATATGAGAGGGTGTCAGAGGTTTGTCGATAGTGTCCTCAAGAAGAAGGGTGTCTTTTTCTATGTATTGGAAAATGACAACCTTGAGGGCACAACAATTTTTGGTATCATGTCCTAGGGTGCGATGATATAGACAAATCTTAGTGTCGTCGAACCAGGATGTCTTTGACCTGAGAGGTTGGAATGGTTTGATAGGTGGAAGGGTTATGCTAGAGGTTTGTATAAGTCGACACAATATCAAAGCGTATGAACCTACTAAAGGGTCTGTGCTTGTTGATGCATGAGATGTTGATGAATTTTGCTTGGGAGGTGTTGAAGGAGGCTTTCGTACCACCTTTTGGGTTGGTGGTGCGGGTACATGTGTAGACGACACTCTCTTTGTGAGAGGTGCCAAATTTTTCAAAGGAGGTAAGCTTGTGCTAGGTAAAGGAAGTAGTGGAGGTAACTTGTTTTGGTTAGAGGTTGGAGTAGGGAGTACTCCTATTAGGGTAGAAGGATGAGGGCCCAAAATGGAGGGCAAAGGTGATGGTGACAGTGGAGGAGGAGTTCGTTGTCGTGGTTTAGTAGTCTTCTTTGATTTGGTTTGAGGACTATTATTGGGAAAAGCAAGGTTCAAGTCTACCTTCACTTGCGGGTGAGTGAGGTTAGGGATGGGGCGAACACCAAGTGTTTTGATTGGTTTTGATGTGGTGGATGAGGGTTTATGTTCTAATGAAGATGGTTGATGTTTTGAAGGTTTAGAAGTGGAAGTCTAGTCTGTGTCAAAGACTTTGGGGGATTTTGTCACAAGAGGGTCAGCGGCATGAGATGAGACAGACTGGGTAGGATGAGGAGCTTTGAGTCACTCCCATAATGTCTGATGCTCTAATTTCCTCGATTAGAGAAGTCCTAGTTTCTCCACTAATCAAGAGAATGGTTGGGAAGATGTCGGATGAGGTTTTAGTCCTTCAAAAGATATGGATGGTTGCGGGGTCAAAAATGTGTTAGGTATAGCATTCTTAGACCCAAGGCATGAGGGAGTCATAACTAGATCGTCTTTGGTTGGAGAAAGTGGAGAGACAGGGTCTTCTCTTGGTGGAGAAGGAACTGGAGAATGTGGCTCCTCAAGAGGATAAAGGGTAGGGATGATTGTGCCTTCTACCTATGGTTGAGGAGTAGGAAGGGTAGGGTCCTCCATTGGTAACAAAAAGGAGGGTGGCAGGGCTAGCGGTGCCGGTATGGTCAAGGCATCCTCCAAAATAAGGGAAGTCGATGGAGAACTGACAGGAGAAGAAAGTTCATCTATGTGTGATGGACTGACAGGTTGACTAACCTCTTCAGATTGTAAGAGAGGTTGGTCAGGTATGAGAGGCGAGACCATGTTGACTGTGTGTATATTATGTTCTTAGGAGTCATTAGTCATGGTCTGCACATTGTTTTGGCTAGGAGGATGGTTAGGAAAGGGTTGTTTAAAGATGTCTATGCTTTGATTGGGTGGCACATTTGGGTTGTCTAAGACAAGGTCACCTTTATCAAGCATGTCCTGAATGATGTTCTTGAGAGTCTTACAGTTGCTCATGTCATGGCCTTTGACATGGTGGTAATTGCAGAAGTCGTTCTCCCTATACCACGCAGGGATAGCGCGCAAGGGATCAAATTGAGGAGGTGGTCAGATTTGGGGGAGATTGAGGACTCCCTATTTGACAAGTTTATCCAACACAGATGCGTATGATTCTCCCAGTGGAGTATACTGATGCTGCACATATCTTTGCTGGAATTGTTTGGTGATGTAGTCTGATGTGGAAGGCTGAGATTGGTTATTTTTTGAAGAATATGATCTAACGACTACAACATTTGTTGATGCCTTATATTAGGAATTAGAAGAAGGTTTAGAGGAAGAGTCATTGGACTTGGTGTTGGGGTTTTTACTCCACAACTTGACTTTGTTTTCCTCGATGGCACGTAGTTCAAGCTTTCTAGCCATCGTGAAAGCTTTGTCAAAGGTGCAGAATGTTTGGACCCAAAGAGTGGAGGAAATATGCTTGGCACACGCCTGAGAGAAGAGTTTGATGAGCTCGGGTTGGGGTAAAGAAAATGAGAGCTGATTGATTAGGCCTCTCCAGCGGGCAACAAAATCGGCTATGGATTCATCATCAAACTGTCAGATGGAGTATAGGTCTGTGATGGAGACATTTTTGGTGATGTTAATAGAAAACTGGTCAAGGAAAAGTTGGGCTAGTTGGGTGAATGTGAAAAGAGAGTGTCTGGTGAGAGAGTTGTACCAGTCGAGAGCAGCACCAAAAAGTGACATGGGGAATGTGCGTAGTAGTAACACATCATCATGTGCTATCAGGTAACAAGCATGTTTGAATGCTCATAGGTGTTGCTGTGGGTCTTCCTTACTCTGAAAATGAGTAAACTTAGGAAGTTCCCACTGACTAGGATATGGCTGGATCGAGACTGAGGGATGAATGGGTTCATTGCAAATTTGGTCATATGACAGGACATTTTTTGAACACAAAACAGAGGTCTCAAGATTAGACATTTTGTCCATCAGCATTTTGATAAGATCAACTAACGGATTTATGGGTGGGGCACCCCCTAGGTTGTAAGGTGCTTGAAAGGTGCTAGAAGGGGTGTATGACATAGTTGGTTGCGCTTGTATAGGTGCAACGTATTGATAACTAGTCATAGGGATAGAAGTGGAGACCAAGGGGGGTTGTGTCATGAAGGTAGAAGGCATGACTAGGCTTGATGTTGTCAGAGGTGGTTGAATTGTAGCAACATTAGCCAATGGATGAGTGGCCACCTTGGTGTTGATGGGGGCAAGAGTAGGCAAGATGGAGACAACTAGATTTTGGAAAGGGGTAGAGGTTTGTTGAATAGTCTGCGGTTGATGGGGGATCGAAACCCCAATGGAAGTGGGCCCAGAGATAGAAGGAGAAGCCACATTGAAAGTTAGTCATGGGCTGGTTATTAGTTGAGGCGACGACTTGGGTGTTTATGGGTTGGATGACAGAGGCAGTGGATATGGCTGCCATCTCAACTAAGGAGGTTGGCATCCCATAAATTGGGTTACCTGAAGAGTCTCGCATTTGGCTTCTTGCGAGATAATGTTGAAGGGTTTTGACATTGAGGTCCAAGAATCTTTTGAAGTCTTGGTCCCCCTCAAGGACAATGGGAGGCTGAGTCGGGGTTGGTTGGGTAGGAGTTCGTTCGGTTTCTGAATGATACTCCATTAGAGGACTAGTTATGGAAGGCAAAGGCGGGAGCGGTTGTTGCCTCGCGTGGTCAACAAGGGTCTTGGTTTGACTATGTGTCAAAACCATTCAAGGCAAAAAAGGGTCAGGTTTCAGAAACTGTGTTTTTTAGTCTCAGAAAACTAGAATGGGTGTTGGACAGCAAGAAAGTCAAATTTTAAGCTTGTTGTTTGATAAGAGGATTTTGGACAGTGACCGACGTCAGTTAAAAAAATCGACGCCAGTGAAACAGGTTGTCGATGTCAGTCAGAGAACCGATGTTGGCGAATAAAGGTTGCTGACGTCGGTGGTAAAACTGATGTCGGTTATTGTGTTTTCCAAAAACTCAAAAAATTTCAAAGTTTTTGGAAGAAAGAAGAAAACGTCCTCACTAGCTCAAAAAACTAGATAGAAATAGAAAAGAAGATGAAGACAAGTAGACCCTAAGCGTTAAATCCTAAGAATAAACTTTTAGAATCTTGTTGGCTCATGCCTTAGAGTGTGTTTGGGAAGTTGGCTTGTAAAACGGGTCCTAGAAGAAGCAGTCTAAGGTTGGTTTTAGGTTAGTTTCGGTGCTCAAGAGTCTGTATTAGGTTTTGTACGTGGCCTGGTGTTAGGAGCTTGCTCCCCTCACTTCATGAACCTAGAGCCGAGTTGGGCTGCTTAGCCAGTATATACTTACCCTAGAGTTTATCCTCTGCCAAAGAACAGAGTGGGCTTTCCCCTTGGTAGTGAAGTCCAAGTGGGATTACCGAGACGGGTAAGGTATCTGCTAGGTGATGAAATCCTAGTCGGGCCTTATCTCAAGTGAGTTTAGATGTTTAATTTTGTGCAAGTGATTTGGTTGTGTAACATAAGTGGACTAAGATTAATTCATGATGCGATTTAATTACTAGATGTGTGGACTAAATATGCATGCAATCAAAAATGAAATGCAATTGATTTTATGCCCAAATAGAAATGTGTGTTTGTATGCAGACAAGTGAGAAAGGGTTGAAGAGTATGATTTTGACTACTCTAAGATGCAAGAAGAAAGAAAAAGAAGGATTCTTTTTAACTTTGCTAATAGTGTCTTTTGGAAGAGATAGAAGAAAGAGATGTAAGGAGAGACCTAATGCACCTATATGAAAAGTATGCTTTGAATAAAAAGTATGAACCCAAGGAGAATTCCTAGGGTCCCACTGGGCATGCCAGAATGTTTCAAACTATTTTCTCTTTTCACATTCAAAAGGAAATGAGAAACTAAGATAAATGGTCAAGGGTTTGTACGTACCCAGATGAAGTCTTATGCACCAAATTCAGACGACTGAAGGAACTCCTCTTTGGTTGTGTAGGATGACACCTGTAAGAGAAAGAGACTCAAACATAGAGGTTGTTAGATAGCAAGAAAGTGGACTACCAAGCAAAAGCTTGGTCCTAGAAGTGCAAAGACTTCTTTGAGGGATGATAGTCCACTGATTGTTACAGAGAATAATTTTGCTTAAAAGAAATGAAATATTGAAAGACTGAACAAAAGAAAGTAGAGATAGATGCGTACCTAAGTTGGGCAATCTATTTTCCACAGTCGTCGACGTCGGTGGTTCTGCCGGCGTCGGTTAGTCGGGTTGTTGCCATTGGTTAGTCTATCGACGTCGATAGGGGCAATGGTCCTGGTAGCCGACGTCGGTTAGGGTAATGAGACTTGGGACAAGGTCTGGATGGGTTCTTGGTCGATAGAATGATCTATAGAATGGTCTGTGGTAGTCTGAGAGTTTGTGTAGGGAGGTAAGATAGTAGATAGAGTCTTTAGGAGGGATTAAGGCAGGGGATATGTTGTTAGAAAAAGGGGTAAAGGGTAGGAGAAGGGCCTCTCAGCCTCTCTGGGAAGAAGTTTAGTCAGGTCTGGTCTGGTTGATGGTTGAGTCTGGTCTGGTCTACAATACTTAGAAATACCAGAATAGAGACTAGTTACTAGTGCTTTCCAAAATACTGAAATATAAGAATAAAATAAATACTTACCTCATGCTTGGTGCAGAGCCAGAGGTGTTGGAGATGTTTGTCCCTATTGTGTCTGTAGCTAAAAAAGCGTTGGTTGAAGTCTAATGATTGATTTCAGAGAGTCCCTGTTGATGTCCAAGAGACCTAAGAGAGAGAGGTCAAAGTCCGAGCGAAAGAGGATTTTTGCATTCGAAGGAAGAGGATTCATGATTCGTGATTAGCCGACTAGTGATTAGCTCGAGCGAGAGGTTAGAACTCGGTTTAAGCAAACCGACATCGGTGATACCACTGGTGTCGGTCGACATTTGACCGACGTCGGCGGGTGGAGAATGAGTAAAAGGGCTAACAAGCCCGTTTTCCATCTGCCAAGTGCAAATATGTTGGAGAATTGTCAAAGGTCGGGCTAAATATGCATGAGAGTTGGTTAGGCAGTTGGAAAGGAGTAAGAATAGGTCTTGGGTGAGTCACTTAGTCTCAAGGTGAGTCATAGGGTGGGAAATGGTCCAAGGTGAGGTGTCCTAGGCGAGGTGTTATGGGTGATGTGTCAAAGGGGGGGTTTATTAATTCAAAATAAGTTATTATTTTAAATTAATAAGTGTGTGGGTTAGGAATGTGTTAGAAGTGGACCAAGGGGACCAAGGGGGAGAGTCAACCAAGGAGTAGACACGATTTTGGTGTCTACATTTTCCCCTTTTTGTCTTGTTGGTTGTTCTGACGAACTGCAAGACAAAATAAAAATGAATGTAGGTTGCCCCGATTATGGGATGAGGTATTTTTTGTCCTATTCGTTGTTCTGGCAAACTGCAAGACAAAATAAAAATGAATGTAGGTTGCCCCAATTATGGGATGAGGTATTCCCCCTCAAAGCAAGAGTCGAGGGAAGGGAACCTAGAATCAGGTGCTGATTTGATAGAGAGTGGATGAATATGGTGAAGATGGAGTGTGAATGCTACAAAAGTTAAGATTGCGCACATACCACTTCACGAGATGGTCAAGTCAAATTGTCACAGGTCAAGGTCGAGGAGTGCCAAAATCAAAATAATTGGGCCCCAACATTTAGTCGTAGTTGATTGGGTTATTTGATCCAAGCTGTAGCTCCAATGGTCATCATGTTCCAATTATCTTGAGCTCAGAAAGTGTTCTTGGAAACATGAAAATGGCCATAAGTAGTGGTGATCAACTGGAGCGCGATCCAGTACTTGTGAGGGTCAAAATGGGTTGCGGATAATTTTGCTAACCATTTGTGAGGTAGCATACATGCAAAAACAACCAAGGCAATGTTGTCTTGGAAGTGGTCGTGGTCGGAGGAGATAGGCACGATCTCCAAAGTCATTGGTTGAGATATAAATAATCTCAAGTGACAGGTGTTGATATATGGTCCATTAGATGGATGGACGAAGGAATGGCCGAGTTAACCTCAGAAGACCCCATGTCAACTGAGTGTTACCTACATAGCCCCTGTTTGAAGGGCCTCAGGCTGATGTAGTTCTCCCAAGAGGGAGGAAAAGGGTCAAAGTGGTTGATGTGTTTGGTTTGGTCATGATAATGATGTAGCACTTCCCATATGTCAAAGGGTACATGCTTGAAATGATGAGGGAAAAGATGATGTTACAGTGTGTTCCATTTTGTGCAATGGTGTATTCTGTAACATTAGTTAGGGTTTTTCATCCCTAGCAATTGTCCATATTAAGTAATAGATGTATGCTAAAAATAAAATGGGTCTATTTATGCTTCAGCAAGTAATGGTTTATGCTTGACATAAATTGTGTGGTCAATAGTTTCCATGTGTATTGGTGTCCATAGAAACTAGTGTGAATAAGTTATGATAATGTGAGTGGTTTGAAAAAGGTTGGGTTGGGTTGGATGGCAAATGATTTGGTTGAATCTGACTTCTAATCAGGTGATTGTGGGTTCGGGTCCCACTGGGTATGCCAGAATGTTTCAAACTATTTTCACTTTTCACATTCAAAAGGAAATGAGAAACTAAGATAAATGGTCAAGGGTTTGTACGTACCTGGATGAAGTCTTACGCACCAAATTCAAACGAATGAAGGAAGTCCTCTTTGGAAAGGAGTGCAATGAGAGGATGCATTTTGTGAAGCTTTTGCCTAACAGGCTTAGCCTCTGGGTTTGTGATGATGTTATGGATGATAATGTTAGGGTCGATACCAGGCATATCACCATAGGTCCAGGCAAAGGCCTTGCTATTGTCTAAAAGAAATGTGGTATAGTCGATCTACTCCTGGGCATCCAAAGATTGACCAATTTTTAAGATGTGAGGAACATTAGAAGATGGAAGGTTAATGTCAATTGTCAATTCATTTAACATAACCTGTGTTTCAGAAGGGAGGGAGCGCTAAATGAAAGAGTCATCGGCACCCATGTAGGTGAGAATGGCATCATCGTCTATGCAGTGGACAGTGTTGATGGTTGCCGATTCATCATCTATCATGTTGGCATAAACGAGAGGGAGAGACTTGGAGACCCTGTTGAGTTGATAGGTTAGGGGTTCCAAGCGGATGGTGTTTATGCAAAAAAAACTAGGAGGGATGGAAACCACCGACTCCGTAGGTGAGGATGGGGGAATAGGCGAGCTTGGCAGAGATTGGTCTATGATGGGATCGGGACAAAGGTTTGCAAAAGCCTCGGTGGGTTCTTGGAAACCCAGATCATATCATTTCTTGGCATTGTCATCATTGGGTGGTTCGATGGGCTGATGGGAGCCCTGTTCGTAGCACCCAAAGCCAAAACCTTTCCATGCACACCTATAAAGGTAGGTATGAGCAAAGGTGGGGTTGCCAAGAAAGGAGAAATCGGATGTGAATGGTTGAGGTGAGGAGAAAGGATTCCCGTTAGTAGGAGCTCGATCCAGCCCCCCATAGATGAGATTGGTTCGAAGGTTAGGAGGACCATAAGGGATGACCATTCTGATCTAATGATCATAGCTTGGACTATGATGAAGCTGTCCATACTCTTACGGAGTCTGGAACATGTCTAGGGTAAGTAAGCGATATTCACCAAGTGAAAGTCATTAGAAGATATCTTCCATGGGGTCTTTGATTGTCGCTTGAGAAGGTGATGTGAGGGCGACCACCATTTGCGTACTGGTTGAAGCTTTCGCGGATGGAGGTGGTGTTTGGGTTGGTGTCTTGAGAGGAATGAGAACGTCATTTGGTCGATAGGTCGTGTTACAAGTCTTGAAAGGGGATGGGTCAACAGGAATGACATGGACTTGTCTGTCGTGTTCAAATTTGACACAATGGTGAAGTGTAAAAGGGACGCAAGCCATGGCACGGTGACTGTGGGAGACTTCCTAGGGTCCCACTAGGCGTGCCAGAATGTTTCAAACTATTTTCTCTTTTCACATTCAAAAGGAAATGAGAAACTAAGATAAATGGTCAAGGGTTTGTACGTACCCAGATGAAGTCTTACGCACCAAATTTAGACGACTAAAGGAACTCCTCTTTGGTTGTGGAGGATGACACCTGTAGGAGAAAGAGACTCAAACACAGAGGTTGTTAGATAGCAAGAAAGTGGACTACCAAGCAAAATCTTGGTCCTAGAAGTGCAAAGACTTCTTAGAGGGATGACAGTCCACTAATTGTTACAGAGAATAATTTTGCTTAAAAGAAATGAAATATTGAAAGACTGAACAAAAGAAAGTAGAGATAGATGCATACCTAAGTTGGGCAATTTGTTTTCCACAGTCACTGACATCGATGGTTCTACCGGCGTCAGTTAGTCAGGTTGTCGATGTCAGTTAGTCTATCGACATCGATAGGGGCAATGGTCCTGGTAGCCAGCATCGATCGGGGTAATGAGACTTGGGACAAGGTCTGGATGGGTTCTTGGTCGATAGAATGGTCTGTGGTAGTCTGAGAGTTTGTGTAGGGTGGTAAGACAGTAGATAGAGTCTTTAGGAGGGAATAAAGTAGGGGATATGTTGTTAGAAAAAGGGGTAAAGGGTAGGTGAAGGGCCTCTTAGCCTCTTCGAGAAGAAGTTTAGTCAGGTCTGGTCTGGTTGATGGTCGAGTCTGGTCTGGTCTACAATACTTAGAAATACCAGAATAGAGACTAGTTACTAGTGCTTTCCAAAATACTAAAATATAAGAATAGAAGAAATACTTACCTCCTACTTGGTGCAGAGCTAGAGGTGTTAGAGATGCTTGTCCATGTTGTGTTTATAGCCAAAAAAGCATTGGTGGAAGTCTGATGATTGATTTCAGAGAGTCCCTGTTGATGTCCAAGAGAGCTAAGAGAGAGAGGTCAAAGTTTGGGTGCAAGAGGATTTTTGCATTTGAAGGAAGAGGATTCCAGATTCGTGATTAGCCGACTAGTGATTAGCTCGAGTGAGAGGTTAGAACTCAGTTTAAGCAAATTGACATCAGCAATCCCGCCGGCGTCGGTTGACATTTGACCGACGTTGGTGGGTGGAGAACGAGTAAAAGGGCTAACAATCCTGTTCTCCATCCGCCAAGTGCATAATTCGTTGGAGAATTGTCAAAGGTCAGGCTAAATACGCATGAGAGTTGGTTAGGTGGTTGGAAAGGAGTAAGAATAGGTCTTGGGTGAGTCACTTAGTCTCAAGGTGAGTCATAGGGTGGGAAATGGTCCAAGGTGAGGTGTCCTAGGCGAGGTGTTATGGGTGATGTGTCAAAGGGGGGTTTATTAATTCAAAATAAGTTATTATTTTAAATTAATAAGTGTGTGGGTTAGGAATGTGTTATAAGTGGACCAAGGGGACCAAGGGGGAGAGTCGACCAAGGAGTAGACACGATTTTGGTGTCTACAGAACAATCTAGAGCACCCAAGTGCAAAATTGGCATTTTGACTCAAAATGATTTGATCAAAGCTAGCTGGCCCATAAATTGCATTTCCCCATTTAATGATACTTTAGTGAAAATCGACACTTGAATATGTCATTTTCACATCATTTAGCATATTTTAGTGTTTTTAGGCCAAATTATGCACTTTAGGTGGAAATTGGTCAAAATCCTAGTTGGAGGCCATTAGTGGCTAGATTTAGGTGTCTATACTTGCCACATCAAAATGAGTCTTGTTTATACATCACTCCTTTATTTGAGGAGGTGTTATGTTTTCCATTTGACACCATACCTTTGCCTTAGTATTTTGACAAATCTTATTTGTGTGTGTCATTTGGTTGAAAAGGGTGTCATTACACTACCCAACTCATTTTGAATCTTGTGCATTTAAGTCTTAAAACAAACCATTGATTTCATATTTATAGTGTGATAATGTCATTATATTTATTGAATTATTGCATAGACTTGTTTTCCTTGTGTCCAAAATTCCACTTTCAAAACCTAAGCCACATGTGCCTTTGGGATATTTACTATTGACATTTTGGCCTCATAGGCCAAATCTCAACCCCTAAGATATAAAAAATTTGGTGAAAACTATCCTTTCTTGCTCATGATGATCTACTACATGGTCATGTCATTATTGGTCCTATTGAGAGCCTTTGAGCCTTGTTAGGAGTGTCATGGCATGTCATAGTTCTACTTGTAAAATCATGTTTCACAGATGCCTTGGGCCTATTTGGTGAGGTGATAGTTTTTATAGTGACCTTGGAGTGAGAGAGGAGGGTGTCAAGCTATCTCATGAATGTCTAATGGTTTTTTGATGTCATTATTCATAGATTGGTCATTCAAGTAGTTTCAAGTTGTCATAAACACCCCTTAAGCCATCAAGCACCTCATATAGGCCTTTATACTTTATAAAACCTAGAATAAGGGAAAGTTTTTTAATGGAAATTACATTATAAAATGTCATGAAGAAGTCCCATTTTAATCTTTAGTCATTATTCATGTGTTTCATATATTTAAAGGCCCCTTTTAAAGCTCATACACATCTCCCACTTGCCAAATTAGCCCCACGTGCCAAAATATATCTCTCCCACTTTCCCTTACCATATAGTCTATTTTAAAATTTAATTTAACTAATGTTCCCTCTCATTCCATCCTTTAATGTTAGTTTAAAGTCAAATATTTGGAAAAAATGTAGGAAAACAAACATTTTCATGAGTTTCTTATATTTGTATGAATTTGTACAAAATATTCCATATAGAGGAGGTTAGGGGGTTGTAGGTGGGTCCTTTTCAGTTATCTTGGTGGAGTTTCATGGTAGGAGGATGCAATATAGACTCAAAACCGGTCCTCTTACTTCATCTACCTCCTTTGTAGCCAAGACAACCCTTCTGGTTTATGGACAATATGGATTAGAGGGAAAATGTCATGATCTAAAAATTTAGGGAAAGGAAAAGGGTATCTTGACCTTCAAATTCATCAATTTTTTTTTAGAATCCATTCCCTTTACTCTATAAACAATCATTAACAAGATGGGCACCCACAATGCATTCTTCATTCAGGCAAGCTATCGGGTTTCCTTGTTTTCTCATCTCTTAAGCATGGTTACAAAGAAATAAAATTTTAGAGAGATTTTCAAGAGTATTATCCACCTTCCCATACAATTCTTCATCCTCATCTCACATGTGTGATCTTTGAGAGATAAGAGATCCTCATTAGAAGTAGTATATAGAGGATAGTTATGGTTTCTTAGTGCCTTAGGGTTCCTAACTAGTTATAAATATACTAGAGAAGATTAAAAAACTTCTATACATCCTTTTGAGACCCTGAAATGTTACTTAACTACCTTCATGGGCTAAAATATCCATTTCATGATGTTGACCTAATCTTGATCAAACAAAGTAAGCAAGTAGATTACAGAGATTTGAATATTGCATAAGGATTATGTGATCATCTCAAGAGTTTTCATATTTATACAAGATTATATAGAACTTATATACTTATATGGATATGTATAGTGCATTAAGGATGTGTGATAATGATATAGACTTAAGATCTATCAATGGAAAAGTTTAAGAGTGTTTTCTCCACCCATAGGTTTGCAGACTTATAGGTGGATGTTGGTAGCTTTCAAAGCCCATCTTAAACTAAGTGGAGGTTGAAAATAGTCTAATATATATCTATAAATATTCATATAACCCTGAGTAGCAACACAATTTTATAATGAGGACCATATGAGGATGATGGAGCCTCAGTTTCAGACAACACAGTCAAGAAGCCTTCAAAGCCTTCTGAGACCTAGTTAAATGCATAAAAGATTGAAGCATATAGGGTTGAGGTTTGAGATATCTCAATGAGAATATTAATATATCATAAATAAATTATGGTAGGGGACATAGGCATGTTCAATGGATATCAATCCTTCATCTTTAGTCATTATGTAAGATGAACCTTTCATGGCCACTTCATATCTTTAGATGCAAGATAAATAAGAACAGTGGTCGTGATTAATCTAAGATGTAGATGAGAATTGAAAGGCCTAAGTATTTATAAGGATAAAAAAGAGGTGTAACATATGTCTCATGATAATGAGGACCTCAAAACATACAAGGACAAGAAGTCATCCTCATTCATACACATAATCAAGAGACTTATAAAAATAACCTATAGACTATGTATTAGAAACATGGAAGATTTGATGCATAATTCATCTTGTTTCCAAGATTATGAGG
The DNA here is from genome assembly GCA_037957365.1 of Torreya grandis. Classification (NCBI taxonomy): domain Eukaryota; kingdom Viridiplantae; phylum Streptophyta; class Pinopsida; order Cupressales; family Taxaceae; genus Torreya; species Torreya grandis. The sequence continues at coordinate 892,217 of JARHVA010004621.1, forward strand.
TGTTACAAGGATAAAAATATTCATGAAGATAATATTGGTGTTATCAAATTGTAGAGAGAGTGGACATCTAGCTAGAAATGTTATATCTCACCTATCCATACAGTCTAGATAAGCCAAGAGGCATGGTTTTGTGCAAGGAGGGTTAAGTCATGAAACCCTACAAAGGAATGAAAGAATCTAAGTAAGTAAATATTTTATATGTTTATTTTCATAATACTATTAGTTTTTCCATCCAAATATTTCATCCCTTAAGATGGGAAAAACAATCTAATAGCCTATTAGGACTATCAGGTCTAAAGATGGCTAAACAAGCCTGACTGTGAAAGGAAGGACAAGTGAATAAAGGGAATTCAAATAAAATTTAAGGTGTATGGATTTAAATGGGATGGAAACCTAATATAATTACTAGGAAGTATGAGAGAGGAAATAGGGGTAGATAGACTCTAGTACATCAAGTTCATTCCAAGGGTAAATAAACCCAATCAGAATTCTTTTGAGCATACTCAAGAATATAACTACAGACCTAAGATATTTTGCATGAAAGAGAAGGTGACATGAGGGTAGAAGTGTTTATAAAATCAAAAATATAGGTAATATACATATCCTTCATGATATGATGCTAATCAGACCTCAAGGTGTTGTTACAAGTTCTAGATTCATACACATAGTTAAGGGACATAAGATATCTACAGTCAATCAGGCAAGAACAAGATGATTGAGTGAGAAATAGGTTTTATAAAGAGGTTTCAGAGTGAATATGTTGGTAAAATAACCAATAAATGTTGTTTTATTATATTAATGGTTTTAAGTACCATGAAATAATGATCTATATATTTAACTCAGTCAACATACCTAGAAAGGCTAACTACAGGCATGACCAAGAACTAAAGATGGTTTAAACACCACCCCTATTTTGGGATGTCATTAGGTAATGGAAATTGAATTGAAAATAAATAATATGATAAGGATAATATATCTATAAATTGGATAATTTTGACCCTTAGACATACTCTAGTGTCCAAGGCTTAGCTACCATGCACAAGTAGAATGCTCAAAGAAAGATTAAAATAGGCATGTAGCTAGAAATTGGAGTTTTATGCATAATTCAGAGTTTTTTAATGTTGGAACACTTTAAATTTGAAAAAATAATATGTTTTATGGGTCTCAGGAGATAAAACCCAGGTTTAAGAAGCAAAGAGCCTAAATAGCCTAAATTAGGTGTAATGTAAGCCTAATAGTTTTATATATGCCGGTTTAGAGATGATACATACTATGTGATTATTAGGAGAGTGGGAATAGATGAAAAATTAAGTGATAAATTTGGATCAATTATTTCAAGTAATTTAATCTCAATTGAGTAGGAAAGGGCACCAAACCCAGCTCAAGGGTCTTATAAACTTGATTGTGTATAAACCCTAGGCCAAAAGAAGAATACACAAGGGGAAGAGTTGGTAAAAGGCTTAACCTAAGGGTAATATTCACTTTGAGATCATGAATTAGAGTTATAATTCTCCATAATCACTACACTAATGAAATGAGGACATCCTCAGACCCCACACCATTGTTAAACACCCAGGCTAGCAGGTAGATTAGACTTATAGACAATCTTATGAGAAAGAGAGATAGAGTAGCATTTTGAGCATGTGAGGGTAGTTTTATAAGGTTAAAATAAATTGAGGAATATTTATTATTATGGTTTTATATACCAAACCATCTACAGGTCACTCAAACCTCCAAAACTCAGTTGAGGCCAATTAGGCCTAAAAGTTAATTTGGACCCACCATAGAAACACTCTCAAACTCACCCAAGAAAAATTTGGACCCTGTAAAGATGTATAAGGATGGTTTTAGTCCTAAAAAATAATTTTTATTAGGGGAAAGAAAGTATGCATGTCATATTAGTCTCAAGAATTAGCTCAAACCACATAGTCCTAAACAGCTAGTTCAAGTTACCTATTTTAATGCTTGGATATTTCACCACAAATGGATTCAGGTAAAATGATTTTAGTGAGAATTGGGTACCCATATGTAATTTAAATCCATGGAATATTTATTTTTCTTATGGGTCCACCTTTATGAACAAAGGTTAAGACAACTAGTATGTCCAGACTGCTTGTAAAAGACTACAAGCACTTTTCACTACGTTCATATCTTGGCCTATATTTTGCATGGGAACTCAAGATAGTTAGATAATTTTAAGGGGTTAGTGAAATTCAAATCTAGGATAATAAGTTTTGGTTTGGAGGTCCTTACATCGTGAACCATCGTTAAGATGGTGGACCTCTAAAACCTTGCTTAAACCCTAAGGTAGACCCAATTTTGGAAAACTTGATATTTTTTCACTCAAACACTAATTAATCACGTAATAAACACTTTAACCATAAATTAAACTTATAGAGGGTCATAACCATGGTACTATGTTGTATAGAACTATACAGACCTATCACAAAATAGTATTTTTTGAGGAAAAAGAGTAGAAATAAAAGTACTAGGTAGTTTAGGAAGATGACAATCATTAGAGGATGAAGTTTGACAACTTTTTTCACCTTCTTAAGAGATTATATGTCCCAAAAAAATGCCTAGAAGTTCCTATACAACTCTCTTCTATACAGCCAGTCTGCAGAAATGAAGGATAAAATGACCTAGTCAACTAGTGTGATAAAGTTGCAAGTGTTTCTTGATCAAAATTGCCTATGTGATGGTACATGGTGTTTTTTTAGACCTAAATATTACCCATCCATATGATATCAATGTCTTTAACAAAATTTCATTGTTTTCAAACACTAAAACTTAGGCTACCATGCATAATTAGCCTATTTGGCCTACTTGGTCATCAAAGAGGAATGAAGATTGGCATAGGGGGACTATTGAATGAGTCAATACATGGTTTTTAATCCATGTAAATGATGTATTTAAGGATTCAAGTGAATATTCCATGGCCATAATGGAGAGATAAGGCAGTTTCTTGACCTAGTCAATATGCTTAAAAGGAGTATGGATTGTTTCATGCTTTATGATGGCATAATTACACCTCATTCATGTTTTAACCACCAATAATAGAGATTAATTCAAATAAATGAAGCATATACATACCTTGATTTAGGTTTAATAGGTTGATCACACTCTCCACTACCCCACTTCAATGCCTAAGGGCTCATTCAAGGCATCAATACATAGAGGGAGGTGGTTATGACTAAGTAACTTTTTTATACCTATATTAATGAATGAATTTGTTCATTTATTACCCATACTTATCTCTTACATGCCATCCTCCCATTCTTCTCTCCTCATTTGTTATATATTCAAGCCTTAGGGCCTTAATTTGTATCCATCTTCTGGGTATGAGGAAACTCTACTTGTTTCATACTTGATGAACCTATTGGACTGAGAAATAAATTATTATGTCTCTTTCATGATGATATCTAGTTTGTTTTTACTTTTTTATATTTTCAAATGTGATATATTTCCCTCCCTTGTAGGTCCTTGTTCACCTAGATGTCAAGAATGTGTATTATACAAGGTATGTGGTGTGTAAAAGTGTTGGTGATGGATTTTGAAGTGTGATATTACTAGTAAGAGATTCATACCAAACGTTATTGTCATTAAATTATACTCTAGTTACCTATTACAACCTCCACATGAAACATTTTTGCATAAGAACTCATGAAGATGTTTGTTTAGTTATTTTTTAGTCCACTAGTGTTGTTAGGAGTTCAAGTGGAGTGAGTGGATAAGTAATATAGGTGCATCACCACCCCTTAGAGTATATTTCCCTTATGTAATTTATATCTCTTTACACCCCAATAGTAATAGGTCTTGGTGAATTGAGCTAAAGTGATGTACCATAGTATCTAGCCCCATAATCTAGAGGTATGGTCTAGTTATAAGGTCACCCACAGCGTTTATACCATTCCCATGTTAGTCCAAATTTAAATTAGTTCTAAAAAACCTCATTCAATAGGGTACAACTTAGGTTGCTAATAGTTTTGGCATGCTCGATGGGACAAGAATCAAACATTAGAGAAATCACTTGTAGCCTTGCAATCATCTTGAGTAGCTTTAGGCGTTTGGGAAAGGATTTATAATTAGATATCATGCAAAGAGACATCACAAATTCATCATTACATAGGTAAGGAAGGTTCTTGTTCATAATTCATGGTGTTGTGTATATGTTACATGAGGATTTATGGTAGCCTATGGGGAAAATTTCTATCATCCACATCCCTATCATCCCTACCATGACCCCTATGTGTCTTATGTTGACCTTTATCAGCCTTACAATGGGCCTTCTTACTACCAATACTATCAACCTTCTTGTGAACCTCATCCACCTCCTTGGAAATGCTATTATTCTCTTGACCAATCATGTTACCAACCTATTGTTCCTTCTAGTTAGCCTGCACCAAACAATGATGATCTAAACTTAGAAATTGATAAGGTAAGGGAAGAAAGAAATAAGTTGTAGGAATATCTTAGGAAAAAAAAAATATTGAATACCAAGGCCTTATCCATCATCAAAGTACCCCTATAAACCAAGAAAAATATTCTAGGGTAAGTATTCCATCTCTTTTTCTCACCTCTATGATTATTGTAGACTTCTTAGTTCACAATTGCTTATTTGATGACAAGATTAGAAATTTAGTTATCCCTAAGCTGGTGGTAGATAATTTGAACTTGGTGTATGAGCCTACCCTCACCCTTGAATTGCAATGGAATGGGTAAAATAAAAGTTTATTTAGCCTTATCAAAAATATACAACTCACCCTTCATGCCTACCCCAAGATTTCAATTGCACAAGACATCATTTTTATAAACTTTTTACCTCATTTTTCCCTATGTTTGTCTTGTGATTTTATGGTTAAGATTGGGAGATACTTGTCTATTAACTTGTCTTATTTGGTATGCAATATTGTGTATGGTGTAGGGGTCAAAATCATGTTTGAATCACTCTCCAAGTTTAATATTCATCCATACACACTAACTACCTCAAGTGAAAATTATCTTCATTATCCTACTCCTAATCAACATCCATGTGTTCAAGATCCCCTCCAAGGTCCATCTATGACTTCTCAAGAACCTGTAAAAACTTTAGTTTGTAAGCCTTCATGGGATAGAACACCTGACTATGTCATGTTTGCCCTTGAAAGAGAGAATCAATAATAGGAGAGAAGTGTGAAGGCTAGTCCAGAAGATGTCTCAAGTTCTCCAAGTTTTCAATCATGTCTGAATCACTCTCCAAGTTTAATATTCATCCATACACACTAACCACCTCAAGTGAAAATTTTATTCATTATCCTACTCCTAATCAACATCTATGTGTTTAAGATCCCCTCTAAGGTCCATCTATGACATCTCAAGAACCTACAACAACTTTAGTTTGGAATCCTTCATGGGATAGAACAACTAACTATGTGATGTATGCCCTTGAAAGAGAGAATAAAGAATAGGAGAGAAGTGTGAAGGCTAGTCTAGAAAATGTCTCAAGTTTTCTTGTGTATGGAAGCCTTTAGAAGATGTTTGAAGCCTTATTTGGTATGAAATCTTGTGTATGGTATAGGGGTCAAAATAATGTCTAAATCACTCTCCAAGTTTAATATTCATCCATACACACTAACCACCTCAAGTGCAAATTGTCTTCATTAGCCTACTCCTATTCAACATCCGTGTGTTTAATATCCCTTCCAAGGTCCATCTATGACTTCTCAAGAACCTGCAACAACTTTAGTTTGGAATCCTTCATGGGATAGAACACCTAACTATGTGATGTTTGCCCTTGAAAGAGAGAATCAAGAATAGGAGAGAAGTGTGAAGGCTACTCTATAAGATGTCTCAATTTCTCCAAGTTTCCATTAGTCCTCCATACTAAAACCATTCATGAGCATCAAACCATATTAGAATCTGATGAGGCAATTAAAGATTTTAATAAGAAAAATGTGGTCTCCAATTTTGATGCTCCTAAAGATCCAAGTTGGAAGAGCTTCCTAGTAGTTGTCAAGAAGGCTAATGAAGTACCTTGGCCTCCCACTCTCTCCTCTTGTGAAGAGGAACCAAGTACACTGAATGCAAAGTTTAAACATATAAGTATGGGAAATAAGTTGCCAAGATTTGTCAATGAAATAATAGTACTTCAAGAGTTAAATCATATTGTAGTTGTTGATAAATTTAAAGAACATTTTGAGGAGGACACCTCAAGAATCTATGATGAAGAAATCAATATTGGTACCCTCATTCATCCTTGCAGATTAGAAGTTGAATATGAGGTGAAGTTGGATGATGTGGGGCAGCCACAATGCCAAGATGTTGGAGCTGATGAAGATGAGATACAAGTCACTCCTTCTCTAGGGAAAAATCACAAAGACAACCATCATGATTCCATTATTGAGATTGAAGAAGCTTCATTTCAGTTTGATGACCCTTGGTAGCACTTGTCTCATTAGTTCTTGAATGACATTGAAGAACTTAGTATGGTAGATTTGAATGGTCAGTAGGATAGCAGATTGAAGTTTTAGATGAAAGTAACATTGATGCTTTAGAGATTGAAGAAGGCAATTCAAGTCTAGAGATACCAAGACAAGATGAATTGTAGCTTGAGTGGGTTGATGAGATGTCATTATCCAAAAATGATGAGGATGACTAAGTGGTAGCAGAATATGAGTTTGATCAACATAGTGTTCCATAAATGAATGGTAAGGATGAGAATTATCTCCATGTCTCTCCAACTGATCATGAAGAGATGGCCTTTTGGGAGGACTTAGAGAATTTTTGTTTGAGCTTAAATAGTTCATATTTACCCCATGAGAAGCTTGAGGAAGATCTTGTAAAGAGCACTATGGAAACTGCTCATCTTAAGTCTCATAGGAAAAATTAAGGAGAAACTAATGACATGTTACATCCATGCTTGTACACCTATCAAGAAGTTGAAGACCTTGACAAACCACTATCTTAAATGGAGCATAATGGAGGCACTAATCAAGGCATAATAGTTAAATTTCTAAGATGACCATTGCATGAGAATATGGAAAATAAAGAGCAACTTATGACTGAGGTAGAGATGAGGCTATTCATGTAGAATTCAAAATGAGTAGGATTGGGTGTTGGACTCACCTAACTAATGCATGCACCTAAGAATGGAAAAAGAAGGTCTAGTTGCTTACCCAAGAAGCCATGATCATGCCCATACTCTCAGATACAAGTGAGAACTGTCACATAGTAAACAATGCTTGGGTGAACTCAAATTAAGATGTGGAAATCAGACTTCATGGTGCCATAGTGACCAAATAAGTTTTTGGTTTGATCTTGGAGGAAAGAAGTTAAATTCAAGTTAGTTGTTTATAATTTAGTTATCTTATTTCAATAATTGGTTAGCACATGTTTTTATTTTGTATCCTTAGTTGTTTTTGTGTCTTTGTTGTTTATTTCTTAGGTTTAGGTGTGTTTATTTTGTTTTCTTGTTGTGTCCTATTAGTTTGTTGCAGTCCAAGTGGTCATCAAGTCTTATTACCATGTTTGATTCATGATGTCATCCTTCAATAAGTGGGTTCTCTTGACCAACAAGTTGGTCACCCCTCAGAGTCACCAATTTTTTTGACATTTGGCCTCATAGGCCAAATGTCAACCCCTAACATCAAAAACTTTTAGTGATAATTATCCTAGCCTGCTCATGGTGATCTCCTGCATGGTCATGTCATTATTGGTCCTATTAACAGTCTTTAATCCTTGTTAGGAATGTCATGGTGTGTCATAGTTTTTTCTTGTGAATTCATGTGCCACAATTTTTTTGGGCCTATTTGGAGAGGTGATAGTTGTTATGGGGACCTTGGAGTGAGAGAGGAGGGTGTCAAGATGTCTCAGTTATGTTTTAATGTCATTATTCATAGCTTGGTCATTCAAGTAGTTTCAAGTTATCATAAACACCCATTAATCCATAAATCACCTCATATATGCCTTTATACTTTATAAAACATATAATAAGGGGAAGTACTTTAATGGAAATTACATTATAAAATGTCTTGAAGAAGTCCCATTTTGATCTCTAGTCATGACTCATGCGTTTCATTCAGTTAAAGGCCCCTTTTAAAGCTCATACACATCTCCCACTTGCCAAATATGTCTCTCCCACTTTCCCATATCATATTTTCTATTTAAAAGGTCATTTAACTTATGTTCCCTCTCATTTCATCCTTTAATGTTGGTTCAAAGTTAAAGATTTAGAAAAATGCAAGAAAAGAGACATTTTCAAGAGTTTCTTATAGTTGTACAGATTTGTATAGACTATTTCATATAGAGGATGTTAGGGGGTTATAATTAGGTCCTTTTCAGGTATCTTGGTGGATTTTCATGATAGGAGGATGCAATACAAACTCAAAACTAATAATTTTACTTCGTCTACCTCCTTTACAACCAAGATAGCCCTTCAGGTTTATAGATAGTATGGATTGGAGAGAGAATGTAATGATATAAAACTTTGGGAAAGGAAGAGGGTATATTTACCTTCTAATTCACGACATTTTTCTTATAATCCATGCCTTTTACTCTATAAACAATCGTTAATAAGGTAGGGTACTCATAATGTATTCTTCATTCAGGTAGGCTATCGATTTTCCTTATTTTCTCTTCCCTTAAGCATGGTTACAAAAAAATAAAATTTTAGATATATTTTCAAGAGTATTCTCCACATTCCCACACCATTATTTAAAATCATATCCCATGTGTGAGTTCCAAGAGACACGATATCCTCATTAGAATCAGTTTGCAGAAGAGAGCTATGATTTTTTATTACCTTGGGGTTCTCAACTAGTTGGATGTATACTTGAGAATATTCAACAAAATCCATACATCCTCTTGAGACCCTTCAATTTTCTTTCACTACCTTCATAAGCTAAAGTATGTATTTCATGATGTTAACCTAATTTTGATCAAACATAGTAAGCAGGCAGAGTATAGAGATCTAAATCTTGCATAAAGATTATGTGATCATATCAAGAGTTGTCATATTTATACAAGATTATAAAGGACTTATATACTTAAATGGATATGTTTAGTGCATTTAGGATGTGTGAAAAGGAGATAGACCTAATATCTATCAATGTAAAAGTTTAAGAGTGTTGTGTCCACCCACAGGTCTACAGACATGTTGGTGGATGTTAGTAGCTTTCAAAGCCCATATTACATTGAGTGGAGGTTAAAAAGAGTCTAATTTATATCTAAAAATATTCATATAATCATGAGTATCTACACAATTTTATAATCAAGACCATATGAGGATGACTGAACCTTAGTTCCAGACAACACAGTCAAGAAGCCTTCAAAGCCTTTTGAGACCTAGTGAATGCATAAGAGATTGAAGAAAATAGGGTTGAGATTTGAGAAATATCAATGAGAGTATTAAGATCTCATAAAAAAAGTATGGTAGGGGAGATAGGTATGTTCAACATATATCAAACCTTCATCTTTAGTCATTATACAAGATGAACCTCTCATGGTGACTGCTTGGTCATGATTGAAAGGCCTCAGTATTTATAAGGATAAAAGGATAGGTGTACCATGGGTCTCATAAAAATGAGGATCTCATAAAATTCAAGGACAAGAAGTCATCGTCATTCATACACAGAGTCAAGATACTTACATAAACCACCTATAGACTGTCTATTAGAAATAGGTCAGACTTAATGCATAAGTCATCTTGTTTCCAAGGTTATGAGGTGTTACAAGGTTAACAAGATTAATGAATTGGAATATTGGTGTTATCAAAGTGTGGAGAGAGTGTTCATGTAGGAAGAAATGTTATATCTCACTTTTTCATACAGTCTGGATAAGCAAAGAGGTAGGGTTTTGTGCAAGGAGGGTTAAGTCATGAAACCCTACAAAGGAATGAAAGATATTGAGTTAAGATAGAGTTTATGTGTATTCTCCTTATAATATTAGTGTGTCCATCCAAATATTGTATCACTTAATATGGGAAAAATAATCTAATAGCCTATTAGGAATGTTAGATCTAAAGATGCCTAAATAAGCCTGACTATGAAAGGAAGGACAATTGAGTAAAAGGAATTCAAAAAGACTTGAATTTATATAGATCTCAATGGGATAGAAACCCCATAGAATGAATAAGAAGTATGAGAGAGGAAACATGGGTAGATACACTCCAGTACATCAAGTTCACTCTAAGGGTAAATAAACCTAATTAGAACTCTTTTGAGCATACTCAGAAATATAACTGTAGACCTAAGATATTTTGCATGGAAGAGAAGGTGACATGAGGGTAGAAGATTTTATAAAAGCTTAACTATAATTAATATCCATATCATTCATGATATGATGCTAATCAGACCTCAAGGTGTTGTTACAAGGTCTAGATTTATACACATAGTTAAGGGACATAAGATATCTATAGTCACTCATGCAAGAACAAGATGACTGAGTGAGAAATAGGTTTTAGAAAGGGATTTTAGAGTGTATATTTTGGTAAAATAACCCATAAATGGTGTTTTATAAGATTAAGGGTTTCAATTACCATGAAATAATGATTTGTATCTTCAACTCAATCAACATACTTGGAAAGGCTAACTAGAGGCATGACCATAGACTAAAGATAGTTTGAACTCCTCTCCTATTTTGGGGAATCATCAACTAAGAAAGAGTGAATTGAAAATAAATAATATCATTAAGATAATATATCTATAAAGTGGATAAGTCACCCTTACACATACCACAGTGTCCAAGTCTTAGCTACCATGTACAGGCATAATACTCACAAAAAGATTAAAACATGCCTATAGCTAGAAATTAAAATTTTATGCATACTTTAGAGTTTTTGAATGTTGGAACACTTGTAAAAGTGAAAAAATAATATTTTTTAGGTTTATTAGGTGACAGAACCTAGGTTTAAGAAGCAAAAAGCCTAAACTAGACCTAATGTAAACCTAACAGAGCTTTATGTGCACGTTTAGAGATGATGCATATTGTGTGATTATTAAGAGAGTGGGAATAGATTAAAAATTAATTGATAAATGTGTATCAATTATTTCAAGTAATGTAATCTTAGTTGAGATAGGAAATGGCACCTAACCCAGCTCAAAGGTTTTATAAACTTGACTATGTATAAACCCTAGGCCAAAAGGAGAATACATAAGGGGTGGAGTTGATAAAAGGCTTGGTCTAAGGGTAATATTCACTCTGAGAGCATGAATGTGATTTATAAGTCTCCATAATCACTAAACTAAGGAAAGGAAGACATACTTAGACCCCACACCATTACTAAGCACTCAAGCTAGTAGGTAGATTAGACTTACAGATAGTCTTCTAAGAAAGAGAGATAAAGTAGGGTTTTGAGCATGTAAGGAAAGTTTTAGAAGGTTAAAATCAGGTGAGGAATAGATATTATGATGGTTTTATAGACCCAACCATCTATAGATAACTCAGACCTCCAAAACTTAGTCGAGGACAATTGGGCCTAAAAGTATGTTTTAGGCCTAGAAGGCCTACACCACCATTGAGACACTCTCAAAATCTCCCAAGAATAATTTGGACCTTTAAAATATGTATAATGATGGTATGAGTCCTAAAAAATATTTTTTATCATGGGAAATCAATTATGAAGGCCATATTAGTCTCAAGAATTAGTTTGAACCACACAGTCCTAAACAACCAGTTCGAGTTGCCTGTTTGGATGTTTGGATGTTTCACCACAAAGGGATTTATGGAAAATGATTTTAGTGAGAATTTATAACCCATATATACTTTAAATCCATGGAGGATTTTTTTTTTAGGCTTCCACCTTTATGAACAAAGGTTAAGACTACTAGCATGTCTAGACTCCTTATAGAAGACTACAAGCACTTTTCACTACATTCATATCTTGGCCCATATTTTTCATGGGAACTTGAGCTAGTTAGAGAAGTTGAAGGGATAATTTTACTTCAAATCCATAAAAATAATTCTTTTTTTGGAGGTCCATACTATATGAACCATCATTAATGTGGTGGACATCTAAAACCCTACTTAAACCCTAAGGCAAACCCAAATTTGGAAAACTTGATATTTTTCACTCAAAAACCCATTAATCAGATAATAAACAATTGAACCACAAAATAAACTTAGATAGGGTCATTAACATGGTTTCGTGTTGTATGGAACTATACGGACCTATTAGAAAATAGTGTTTTTTGAGGAAAAAGAGTAGAAAGAGAGGTACAAGGAAATTTAGGAAGATGCCAATCATTGGAGGATGAAGTTTGATAGTTTTTCACCTTATCAAGACATTATATGTCCAAAAAAATACTTGTAATTACATCTGCAACTCTCTTCTATACAAAAAGTTTGCAAAAATGAAGGACAGAGTGACCTAGTCAAGTAGTGTGACAAAGTTGTAGGTGTTTCTTGCTCAAAAGGGCCTATGCGATGGTACATGGTGTTTTTTCAGACCTAAATATTACCCATTCATATGATATCAAGGTCTTTAATAGACTTTCATAGCTACCAAACACTAACAATTAGGCTACCATGTCTAATTGACCTATTTGGCCTACTTGGTCAACAAAAAGGAATTAAGATTGGCATAGGAAGACTATTGAATGAGTAAATTTAGGGTTATTAATCCATGAAACTAATGTATTTAAGGATTCAAGTACACATTTTAAGGCCATAATGGAGAGATAAGTCAGTTTCTTGACCTAGTCAATATGTTTAAAAGGAGTATGGACTACTTCATGCTTTATGATGGCATAATTACACCTCATTCATGTTGTAACTTATAAGAAGAGAGATTAATTGACCCAAATTAAGTGTGTTCATTCCTTGAGGAATGTTTAACAAGTCAATCACACTCTCCACTACCTCACTTCAACACTAAGGGCTCATTCAAAGATCATTCAAGACATCAATGTATAGAGGGAGGCTATTATGACTAAATGTTTTATAACTATAGTAATGAATTATTTTGGTCATTTATGGCCCATAATTATCTCCTCCATGTCATTACCCCCTTCTTCTCTCCTCACTTTATATATATTTAGGCCTTAAGGCCTTAATTTATATCCCTCTTCTAGGTATGAGGAAACTCTACCTATTTTGTACTTGATGAACTTATTGAACTAAAAAATAACCTATTATAACTATTTCATGATGATATCTAGTGTGTTTGTACTTGTTTAGATTTGTAAATGTGATGGATTTCCCTCCTTTGTATGTCCTTGTTCACCTAGATGTCAAAAAGGTGTCTTATGCAAGTTATATGGTGTGTAGAAGTATTATTGATGGATTTTGAAGTGTGATATGACTGGTAAGAGTTTCATAGTAGACCTTCTTGTCATGATGTTGTACTTTAGTTACCTATTACAGCTTCCACATGAAACATTTTTGCATAGGAAATCATGAAGATGTTTGTTTAGTTTCTTGTTAATCCACTAGTGTTGTTAAGAGTTCAATTTAAATGAGTGGATAATCAATATAGGTGCATCACCACCCCTTAAAGTAGATTTCCCTTCTGTAATTTCTATCTCTTTACACCCCAATAGTAATAGGTCTTAGTGAATTTAGCTAAAGTGATGTACAAGGGGAGCTATCCCCATGATCTATAGGTCTAGTCTAGTTATAAGGTAACCCGTAGCCTTTATACCATTCCCATGTTAGTCCCTGTTTAAAGTAGGTCTAAACAACCTCCTTCAATAGGGTACAACTTGGGTTTCTAACATTTACCTAGTGTTGTCATATTGTATGTTCTTATCTAGTTTGTTGTTTGTTTAAAGAAGCCTATTTTTACTAAATTGAGTTTTAAATTAACCTTACCAAGTTCAAATCTAAACATTGATTTATTTATGCCCATGCCTTGTTTAATTTTGGCCTAGACATAAATATTTCTCTTTTGGGTTATGAAACTTAGGTCAATTCTTTATTAAATTTTAAAACTATTGTTTGTGTTTAGATTTGGAGAAGTATCCTATCTCCATATGCCTAGAGTTTCATGACTTATACAAATTTACCAAGTTTATATTTAAATCTAAATGCCTAGTTTATTCCAAAGTGTTTCAATTTAATTAGAATAAATTGCATACCTTTTTTTTTAAGTATATCTTTTTTGCCTTTTTCAAAAGACCTAACACATTCATGTTTTGAGCCTAGATTTTGTGCCTTTTTCAAAAGACCTATCAACTTTTGTTTTCTTAGATTAGACTTGTTTGAAACACTTTGCACCTAGAGTTTGGCATTCCAGTTTTTATTCATCTACTTGGCCTTTTGTGTTAGACATTTGACATTAGACTATTTTTATAAAAAGTTTTAGCATAGATAGTTTGGATATGTAGCTCCACTTTTCAACCAATTTAGACCAATTTGAAACATTCATCATTGATTTGAATATGTCCCACTACACTCGTAGTAGAGCCATGTATAATTTGGGATATGATAATGTGGTCATATAAAAAGAATTTGATCAAGACCCTTATCATGATGATGTATTTTTTGAGATGGATCCCTATTATCCTTACAACACTCAATTTGGGGAATAAATCCAAGATCCTTTAGCTCACTATTTGTTTAACATGCCTCCATAATTAGAGTAGAAATAAAAACAAATAGCACAGTACCTAGCTAGTATGCCATCGACTGTGGACCAAATTTAATAACAACCGTATTATGCTATGATGCCATTATAATATATCCCTATTTAATTTATTTTCACTTGATTGAAAATAAGGACAAAGTTTTAATCAAAGCTGCAGAGGTAGGGGCTAAGTTTCCAGCAGACTTCCCCCACAAAACCTTGCCTAATCTAGTTAGAGTGCCATTAACTGTCTTACAACCAAACCATTAAACAAGCCTCTTATAGAAATCCTCAAACACTTGTGCCAATAACATACCAAGACCCATGTATGCTTTTCATATGAAAAGGCCTCATGGAGGACCATTTTATACAAATGCAGATAGCATGTCAGACCTATTTAAACTTAGCATGTGATTTCAATAACATGACCATGTCAAATGCTCCACTTATTAAGCTAGATCCTTAAACAGGAGTCTTAATTGAATTGACAAGACAAGAAAATTTTAGTATAGACCCATTCACGTAAATCACTTCAATTGGAGACACGTTCAATGCCCCAACTATTAAATAAGTGCCTACTACTTTTATGCAGACAAATGTGCCAAACATAATGGATAACATGTAATTGTCATCTAACCCAATCCAAAGTGGTGTAAATGCATCAATAACTAGTCCATAACAAATGGGGATGGAGGGTACTACCTTAGGGAATACCTGTGGGGCCCTACATGTTTGGGTGCTGATAGTTCCAAATCTTGGAAAAATGTTCTGGTGGGATAGGATGACCTTTTTAAATGATCAGTTTGTTGTCCTAGTAAAAAAAGAATCTTCTGATGGTACATCCCTTGTGGTACCAAATGACTTGGTGGAAAATATTGTTGCCTCCATGGATCTTACGTTTGTGGGTAAGTTCTTTTCTATGCATCCTAATATTGAGATGGTTATACAATGGGTTTTTAATCAATGGCATATTAAGGTAAATGTGGCTATTATCACTATGGGTAGAGGTATTTTATTATTTCCCTTTACAAGAAAAGAAGACATGATAACTATTTTAACTAGGGGATTGTGGCTCTATGGCACACACACACTCTCACTATGTAGTTGGCAACCAGGGTTTGATCCCAATTTTGATTTGAATCAAACTACTCTGGTTTGGGTTAGAATACTAAGATTCCCTTTAGAATTCTAGGATGAAGTTATTTTTTCATATATTGCTAACTCCTTTGGAAACTTTGTTACCCTAGACAATACTACTTGGGCCAAATCCTAATTTATCTATGCCAAATTTTGTGTTAATGTGGAAGTCCACAAATCCCTACCCATGTCTATTGACTTAAACTCCTAGTATAGGGTCTAGACATAGTCAATAATTTATGAAAATGTTACTACCTTTTGCTAACTTTGCAAAAAAAAGGGACATATGATTTCCCATTGCAAGTTCAAGAAAGTTGATGAACCCATAAATCAAGACAAAGAGAAAAATAACTCTAGCCTCCTAGAGCAATCTATGGATAACAAGTTGGAAGAAAATATAGAACTCCAGGTGATGGAGGGTAATGGAGAAAAAATATAGTAGTCCTCAAAATATATCCATCAACCAACATTGGAAGATGGAGAGATCCGCACTAGAGATGTTGGTAACCACTCAGAAGAGAAGATTCATGAATATGAAAACCTTGGGGCACATTCAAATGTCCCCCCCTCAATTTTTTTGAAAGAGTGAGAGTCTATTCTTGATGAAGATGAGAGGCTCTTTCAAAGATAGATTTTAGATTAGTTATCCCCTAGAGGTACTCAAAATGAATATACTGTACAAGAGGGAATGAAATCTCAAAAATCTCTGAGATAAAAGCTAGACACAACTCCACTCTCCCCTGGAGCAGGGCCCAATGAAACACTTAGTGACCAAGAAGTGTGTACTACTCAAAATTAAAAGGGGCATAAGCTAAAGAAGCTAGCAGATGTGGGATTAGAGCCTAGATCAGGAAGACCATCATTAAGGGACACAAGGCAAAGGGAGGCATCTAGGGAGATAGCCAGTGGTAAACAAAAGACACTAGAGAATCACTCCCAAAAATTATCCAAATGAGGATTTTATCATGGAATATGAGTGATCTAAATAGCCCTTCAAAACAATTTGAGGTTAAAAATTGTATTTTAGATCACAAAATTGATATTCTCTTACTTCAAGAAGTTAAAATGTTGGAGGAGAGCTTCAAAATGATTGTTGCGAGGATTTAGTCGAATGTCACCTATTTTATTAGCCCTATTTTTGGTGCCTCAAGGGGGATTGTCACTATGTGGAATGTAGCTAAGTTTTGAGGTATGTTGACCTTATTTAATAAACATTGTCTTATGATTAATTTTTCCCTACCTAATTTTAATTGGAATTTAGCCAATATATATACCCTGAATACAAAGGTGTTGAGGAAAACTATATGGATGGAACTATCTGCTCACCTCTCCTCAGTCCTTGATTCCCATTAGATGTTGGTGAGAGATTTCAATACCCCTCTTTACCCTTTTGAGAAGTCTAGGGGTATTCTTGACTACTCTGATAGTATGCTTGACTTAGCTGAATTCATTAATAATTTTGGGCTCTTGGATATAGAGTTACATAATCAAAATTATACTTGGACCAATATAATAAGGGGAGATAAAATTATCCAAGTTAAGCTAGATAAGGTCCTAATATCCAATAATTGGGATAATACTCTCACCCTTAAGCTTTTTTCCCTCCTAAGGACTGTATCTGATCATAATCCTATTTTTATCAACTAGGTTGATCTACAAAAAGGGGGCCTTCCCCTTTCAAATTTGAGGCTATGTGGATTAAACACTAGGATTTTAAGAGTCTCCTATCTAAATGGTGGTAGTTCCTGGTCCAGGGAACCTCTATGTTTAGGCTGACCCAGAAGCTTTTGCACATTAATAGAGAGGTATGTGGAAGGAATAAGTATAGCTTTGGGAATGTGTTTTCCCAAAAGAAGACCATTTCTATAAAATTGACTGATATTCAAACTACAATAACACAAGGGGACTCTTTTGAGGACTCTACTCAAATAAATAATAAATTAATTATGGATTGGAGGAATCTTATGAATAGAGAGGATCTATTTTAGAAATAAAAGTCCAGAGTTTAGTGGCTTAAAGAAGGAGATTGTAACACTACTTTCTTCCACCTTTTAGCTATGAAACACAAAAAATCTAATACTATATCCAAGTTGTGTCTAGAGAATGATAGTGAAATAACTAATGATAGGGAAATTGGTAATCAAGATGTTAGTGTCTTTCAAAACTTACTGTCAAAACAAGATGCTAATGTTGATAATAGGCTAGTTGTGGATTAATTACCTTATAATATTCCATATCTAATTTTTTAGCAAGATAATGATGACATTCTTAAACCTATTTCTAAGGAGGAGGTTAGAGAAGTTGTATTCACTATGGGCCCCTTCAAAGCCCTAGGCCCTGATGGTTTCCACCTATTTTTTTCCAAGAGTTTTGGGACATTATGGGATATAACATTACAACTATTGTCAAAGACTTTTTCAAAATTGGAAAACTCCTAAAATAGCTCAAAAACACTTTTATTGTGTTGGTCCCTAAGAAGCTCAACCCTCAATTGCTAGCTGATTTTAGACCTATTAGTATATGTAACATCGTCTACAATATATGTACCAAGCTACTTGTTTATAGGTTCCAACCTCTGCTAGATAAAATTATCTCCTCTTCACAAAAAGGCTTTGTTCTTAGAAGACAATATTGGATGTGGTTATTACTACCCATGAAACTATCCATTCAATGGATAAAAGTAGGATCCTAGGTATGGTCCTCAAGCTTGATATATCAAAAGATTATGATAGATTATTTTGATATTACCTATTTAAAGTCATTTAGAAGTTTGGTTTCAATGAAAAAGTGTCTCTCCTTATCTGAGAATTTATTACCACTGCTAAGTTCTCAGTTCTTATTAATGGGGCTCGTAAGGGCTTATTTTCCCCCACTAGAGGCATTAGACAGGGGGATCCTCTATCCCCCTACCTCTTCATCATGTTCGTTGAAGCTCTTGGAAGGTCTGTTCATTCTAAAACCATTTCTAGGAAAATAGTTGGGATAAAGCCAACTTCTACTCTCCCACCTATGACTATACAATAGTTCATCAATGACACCATTCTTTTTGGCATTTCTTCTATTTTAGAAGCTCGAAGCTGGAAAAATATCCTCAATGATTATGCCATGGATTTTGGCTAGCACATAAACTTTTATAAGAGTAATGTTTTCTTATTTAACACTTAGGAGGACCTTCAGAGAAAAATTATGAAAATCCTTGGTTGTGTTGCAACGGATTTACTTCAATCTACCTTGGTCTCCCCTTAACTATTAAGGAAGCTACTCTGGGATTCTAGAATAACATCTTGGAAAGAACCCAAAATAAATTCATGGGTTGGAAAGGAAAGCTCCTAAGCAGTGATAGAAAGTTGTAACTCTTTCGGGCCTCCCTTCAAGGAATCCCTACTTATTTTATTTCTCTTTTCAAAATGCCTAAGTATTTAGTTGATAAACTAGATTAGATCCAAAGGAGAATTAAGTAGATTCGTATGGATGAAAATAAGATAATATCTCTAGTTATATGGGAGAATGTTTGTCTCCCTAAAACTCATGGTGTTTTGAATATTAAAAATATCCAAAATATGGACAAGGACCTTCTGTCAAAAATCAATTGGAACCTTATCAACAATAATAAAGACTGGGGGGTTATTATGAAATCCAAATACTTACAAGGTTTTGATAACTATAATTTTATTTATCAGGAGGGACTCCCTCAAGGGTCAGTGATTTGGAATAAAATGATCAAATCTAGGAGTTTAATTAAGAAGGGATTAAAGTGGAAACTTGGGAATGGTTCTCTCATAAATTTTTGGGAAGATCCTTGATTAGCTGATAAAGCTATTTCCACTCAAGAGGAGAATGAGTTTGTTATGGGCATTGCTAAATAGTTTTTTGGCACTAAATTTTACCACTATATTCAACAAGGTCATGTTATTAGACAATGGAAAAATTTCTTGAGTGATACAATAAATACCCTGACCTTCTTCTTAGAATGAATGTTATACAACAAATGCTTTTGGGAACTCAGATCCCCCTTTTCCTAAGACCTAATGAGTTACTATGGGTTGTAGATAAGAGAGGACACTTCTTTGTCAAATCTACTTACCATCTACTAATTAACCCAAACCATAGAGATGAGCATTGGAGGAAAGTCTAGAACCATAAACTTATCCCTAAAGTCAATTTTTTCTAGTGGGTCATGGTCCATAATAAAATTTTAACCCAAGATAATTTGCAATGAAGGGGTTTTAATTTGTTTAATAGATGTGTCATGTGCCTCAAGGAAGAAGATAATATTCCTCACCTGATTCTACATTGTGACTTTACTAGATAAATTTGGAGTAGAGTGCTCCTAAATTTTATGTTGCAATGGGTTTGTAACAAGGATATTAGGGAAGTGATTGCTAACTAGACACCTCCTTTCTCTCAACCTTGGTTTATGCAATTTTCAAAACAATCCCTTCCTCTTATTGGTCGGATCTTATGGAAGGAAAGGAACAATAATATTTTTAGGGAGACTACCAAAGATCATTTTCAGGTATATTACTCTCTTAGTAAGACCCTTATTGAAACTGTGACCAATTCTCATGTTAATACTACTGATAAACCTCTCACTCAGCATGAGAAAAGTATAGCTAGTAATTGGGGGGTTCTTGATCAAATCCCTACCTTTGATAACTCAAAGAAACTTTAGAGATTAAATACCAGGTGGACTCCCCTAAGGTCTATTTGGCTCAAATTAAATTTTGATGGGGCTTCAAAATTTGATGGTAAGGCTAGTGGCAGTGGGGTTATCAATAATGCTAAAGGGGAGCTTACTGCTACCTATGCAGGGGGACTTGGTTTTCAAACTAACAATTTTATTGAAGCCTCAGCTCTCTTATGGGGTATTATATTGGCAATCACCTTAGATATTGAGAACTTTCACAAAAAAGAGATTTGAAAATAATAATTAATGTTGTTACCAAGGTCTCTATGTGTGGGTGGCATCTTAAGGACATCATCATTGATATCCATACCCTTATTTGGGGTGTCCCTATGGTTGAATTTTCCCACATTTATAGGGAAGGGAATGGAGTTGCTGACATCTTTGCTAATCATGGCCAATAATTTGAAAATTTGCACTATTGGTGCCAATGCCATAATATCCCCCAGACTAATAGGGAGTTAATTAAAAAATATAAGATTTCTTAATGAATTCGGTCTACTTTATTGACGTGGATGCCAGCTTGGAAATGGTTAACCCCTATGGTAAGTGGTAGGGGCTGACTAGGGACATTTTAATGATAACTAATTGTATGGATCCTATTTCAGATCCTATGATATCTCATGCCAAGATGAGATGGTTGTTTGATGATGACAAGAGGCTTAAAGGGAGGATTTTGAAGCATGGCAAATACATATAGAGAATGGGGAATGTGGTGGTATTTTTGAGTAATGATGAATCAAGGATGCAAACCATTCTCCTCATTTATTTCCTCATTATTTCCATTCCTATTATTAGCGAAGATAATTTTTGTAAGAGGCTCATTGAGGAGAGGAAAATTTACTACTATTTTGAGTAGTTTAGTGATTTTTTGCTATCTGGTTTTGATGATAATCTAATTATGGGGGTGATAGAATCCATACTAAATCTATCACTTGTAGTGAATTCAAAGATAATTCCTTGGTGTGCCATTACTACAAAGAAGGAGGCATTATTCCTTTCTTGGAATGCCTTTATGGCCATGATGAAAATTTGTCTATGCAGTGTGTTCTTTCATGGGAAAATCATAGAGTTCAAATTGGTAATGTGGGATTTGATGTCTCTGAGGAGGTTATCACTATGGATACTAGTCCTTCCACTAAAGGCATGAAATTGAAGAGAAAGGCTAAGGTTATGGAACACCATAATCAAACTTTGCTTTTTGGACCTGGGGAGGAGTTTGTTCCTTATCAAGGAGGGTTTGATCATGCTAAGTTACCAGAGATGTGGGATGTTATGTGTTAGTTTTTGATGAAATATTTCACTTTGGAGGGTTTCTTTACCAAGTTTTACAACTATCACCTTCCCCTCCTTAACCATTTTAGGAGAAATGCTCTTGTTAGCTTTCCTTTTTATCTCATGTCTTCATTGGGGCAATCTATTTGTCATGTTAAAGCTAAAATTGCTTTGAAACCCTCTAAGTGGCCCATCCCTCTTCGCTAGGGCCTTAGTCATCACCTATATAAATTCTACCTTGCTTTATCTCCACTGAAACCCATTTAGTTCACCATTATTGAGATGCATGTGGATAACCCTTATATGGCTGCTAACACCTCTGAGAAACCCACTATTTCTACCCCTGACACTCTAAATTTAAAAGAGGTTGCCTTTTCTAAACCCCTGGAAGAGTCTATTGGCAAATATTTCTACACGCCTACTCCTAAAGGTAGGGGGAAATCAAAGAAATGACTCCTTAAGGATGAAAAAGTTACTACTGACTCGGGAGAGGATACGGGGGCCCATAGGAATCAACAGAGGGATTGTGAGGGACCCCATAAAAAGGACAAAATTATGACCAAATCTAAGACTAAGGGTAACACTTCAGGGGTTAGAATATCTAGTAGAATTATAGGCAAACTAGCCCCTTAAGCTAAACTAATTGAATACTTAGAGAGTGAATCTAATAGATCCACTCAAGAGGGAGAACCAACCAAAGGTATTGACTTTGAAATGTAGGAGATTTTAGATGGCACTAAAGGGGGGATAATAAGGATTTTTAGGTTGACAATTTGTATGGTGAAGCTTCTATGCCTACTAATTAAACCCATTATGGGGAAGGGATATATGTGGACAAGGACGAGGGGAAGGTTGAGGAAGTTGTTGAGGAGATACGTGTTAATCAAGAGGATGGAATGGCTACTCTTAGGAATTGAGTGGACTCCCTAGAGCAGAAGCTCCTCTCCCTTGAATGCTACATTAATAATATTCTTTGTCACTCAGCTATGGTGAAGCTTTCTTTCTTATAGGATCATGATATCATGGATCATGGTATTGATGAAGGAAAGATCAAATAGTTTGATGAGATTCATGGATTTCTATCTAAAGGCTGGGAAGTTATTTAACTTTAGATTCATCTTCTTGCTTTCTATTTTTATTTGATGTATGACTACTTATTTTGTTTATGTTGGTTATCAGTTTTCTATGATGTAGTTGTTGGTTATGGCTCTTATTCATGAGCCTTTGCTTCCTTTTTGGGTTGTATTTTAAGGGTTTGGACCCTTATTTTTCTTCCTTATATTATCAAAAATAAGTTCCTTTAGTAAAAACCATGAGTGGTTCACAATAAAAGGGGGAAATAACTTCTACCTCCCAACCACAACAAGTTCCTTCTAATCTTCAACTAATTGCTTCATCAAATATGTAATCATAAGGATTAAGTAGTCAAACCTAAATGGGTGTCTTGCCTCAACAAAATGTGATGAATGTTACTCTACCATAACAAGTGATAACTAACGTTCCACAATAACAGGTATAGTCTAATTTACCAATGCCATAGAGATTGAACATTCCACCACCACAACAGGTGGTATCTAATGTTCCACCTCATCAGGTAATGACAAATATACCTATTCAGTCATAGAGTAACATACCTTCATAAATGTTGTCTAATCAATAATGTGTGTTTATTAGTAAACAACAAATGTTGAATATCCAACAAATGTCTATTACATAACAAGTGTTTACACAACCAAGGGGTACTAATTTTCAATAAGTACCAATTGAGTAATAATTACCTTTTATTCCAAACATGCCACAAATTCAATGATAGGGCCTTGTGTCACAAAAAGTTCCCCTTATTTAGCCAGGTTTGACTAGTCAGCATCAAGTCCCTATTCAACCTCAGTAGGCACAATACTTCACCCAGATCCATATCTTTCAATCTTAGCCATAATTCCCTCAAAAATAGACCTATATACTAAATCCAAACCAAAATATTACACCATAATGCATGCAATTTCAACAAATGCATCCTAATCCACTAATTCATATTCCTGGTCAGTTCCCTAACCAAACCAAAATTTCATAACAAAACATGCCTCTATTATACCCTGATTAAAGTAATCATCTTTGACCACCCAACCTTCACCTCAGACCAATGTTCCATCTAGTTTCTTGGCACAAGAATTACAGTAAATGAAGGATGCAGTTATCGCCATCCAAGTGGAGAAGCAGACCAAAAAATTTAAGTTAGATGACATATGTTCCTACCCATTCAATATAGATTATTTTATAAATACCATTTTCTCCAGGGTATAAACCATCAAATTTTGATAAATACAAGGGTAAAGGAGACCCTAAGGCCCATTTAACCAAATTCTTTGTTGCTTGCTAGCTAGTGGTTTATAGTGACATATACCTCCTAGTTTTATTTCCTCAGGGTTTAGTAGGACAAGATTTGGAATGGTTCCTAATGTATGCACCTAAATTCTCTCTCCTACATCATTATCACTAATATTCCTATTAGTTGAAACTAATATTCTTATATAATTTATCACCTTTTATACCATACTAATATCACCTCTAATCTTAATCTAAAATCCCCCTTCATTCCTCTTCATTTATTAACCTTATTCTATCCTACTTTATCATTAATCCCCTTGATCATCTATAATCCTATCCTGATCTATCTGTTTCATTATTTGGGAATTTTAAATTCCCATGACTGGCCTACACTAGCCTATTCTTAGGCTCTTCTACATCCCTAGTCCCTAATCACCCACCTAATCCCTATCTAATCCCCTACATAATCCTAATTAACCCCTAAAGGATTATATAATTCTCAAATTCTATAATCCTCTCTATTCTCAACCCTCCTCTCTAGAAGCCTCTAAATCTAGAGGCTTCCAAGGAATTTTAAATTCCTTTTAATTATCCACTCTTGATCTCCCTCATCCAAGTTTGAATCTACGCCATTGATCTCTCCCTCTAAAATATATTTAAACAACTCACTTCCTCCATAAAATGACATATTATAAGTCCATAACATCTTCATGCTAAATTATTTCATGAATCCATCATCCATAATCAGGCCATCATAACATTAAAATATGAGTCTACATGCAATTAATCATCCATTTGGACATTCTAGAAGGAGGTTAGTAGAAGCAAGGATTGGTAAGATTTATTCTATCATTTTGGTTTGTTTTCATAATCCTTACTATTAGGTAATTTGATTTTTGGGTTTGAATTAGGTAGATTAATTCATATTTGCTCAAAATCCTACTACATTTTGGTGACCATAGTGGGAGGAGGGAAGGTTCCCCTTTTGGACTAATCTTGTGAGTATGAAGTGTGATAATGATGTAGGAAAGAGTTAAGACAAATTTGGTAGCTCCAAGTTTTAAAATTTGTTTCATTCCTAATCAGTCTCCAAGTGATTGGCAACCTTGTTATAGTAAGTAGTGATGGTGTTTTGATAGTTTTCACATAAGATGACCCTTCTTTTCTTAACATCTTGGTCTCTATATAATTTTTATTCACTCTAATTGTAGTTGATTTTAGTATTATTTTTCAAATTATGGTAATAATGGTGACACAAATCACTCTATTTTTATATATATTCAAAGGTTTCAAAGTGTAAATATTTGTTATTTACTATGATATTCATGTTTTTCTTAGAAAGATCTATCTATTCACTTCTTGAGAGCCATCTATTGATTCACTGTCACTACCCACCATCTATTGGTTTTTCATTTTATTATAAATTTATGAAGGCCTATTCTCTAATCTGTGTAGACATGTTCTCTAATTTGTGTAAGCCTTTTTTATCATTTCACTTTTTTTTTACATTATTCCATATAAAACCAACCCAATTTATCATAAGTACTTTACCAACAAGTCCATCTTCCATATCCTAAAACTATGTCATTCTATGAGACTACATTTATTTGAGGCAATTTGTCAAACAGATGGTGTGATTTATATTGGGTATGGTCATTTAAGAATATGGTCTTGCTTTTATAAGTTGGTTTCCTTTGGGTTTTTCACCTTTTCCTTTTATTTCTATCCAATAATCCACTTTGTGTTATGTCTTGCATCCTCTTGTATGCATACTTATTACGTCTCCTACCTTTGTATCTATGGCCCTCTGGACCTTGCCTTTGATTAGTTAGTTACTACCACCAGCTGAAGAGGAAAAGGGTGAGTAGATTAGGTCAAATTCATATTTGGGAGACAATGTTAGTGTAGGTTTTTATTTTTCCCTATTATGTAATTAGGAAAATTATATATTTGTGCATACATGGAGTTTTCTTACATTCGTGGGATAGACTAGCTTATGTGGAGATGTGTATCATAGATGTGTCATAGGTGTCATAAAAATGTCATAAGTAACTCCTTTGACCGGCTATTCTAGGTATGGGAGTTACTTCTCTATTCTTAGCACCCTATCACCACCTTTCATGGAGGAGTTATATTCTATTCTTGGGGTGCTTTGACCACCTTTTTTGGAGGAGTAACTTACGTGCTCTCCTATATGTATTCTTCACTTTGGCCATATTATGTTAATAGAATATTGGCTTTTCTCCAAATTTTCTATGCAATTGTCTCTTGTTTGATTTTATTTACTTTAGCATTTTGTGGTATTAAATTGATTCATCCTATGCAACCATGACTCGTGCATCCTCATTATTCAGACCTTGGCAAATCCTCCAATATGGTATTAGAGCCACCCCGATAACTAGTTGTCTATTTTGCTATTGCTTTCATTGGAATCTAGAGCTTTGTTAAGGCATTTTTTTGTGAAATTTGAAAAAAATTGAGAGATATTGCTAGTTCTCTATGCTATTGTTCCTTCCATGGCTTGTTTGGTCTCTCCATATACATGCAGTCCTGTGATGGCATCATTTCCCATATCTATGTGATCCAGATCTACTCCAGGGCTATTTTCCACCACACTTGGTGTTGGAAGTGGTTGTTGAAGGATCTACGTTAGAGGAGGTAAACCTGCATTGGACTAGTTTTTTCTCCATTTCAAATCTGAAGGCATTGACTTCTACATTGAATTTGTACTTTTGGCATCATTTATTTGATAGAGGCATTGCAATTTTGGAAGCTTGACGCTCTCAAAATAAGATCTGCCTATTCCCTATCATTATTTCCATCAATGTGTGGAGATATGCTAAAGGTATTCTATGATCTTGGAGTTGGAAAGAGAATCGAGGCTTGCAAAACCCTACGTTCCATTTGCACAGCTTGCTCGTGTGATTGCTTATAGGAATTTCTACCATAACTGCTATTTTTTTTTAAATGGTGCACTTTTTCACTTTGGCGCCCCTCTCCTTGTTTGGCACCCCATGTGGGCCCTTAAATACTTGGAAATCCATTAAATTTTATCTTTCACTTTAATTTTTTAGTTAAAATTGAATTGTCCAAAAAAAATCAGTCAATTTGACTGAGTATTGAGTATTTTAGATAATTTTTAAGTTTTGATAATTTGGGGGTTTAAATTTAAACTTGTATCTTTACCTATCGAAGATGAAGGGTGAGGCCCAGGTTGGAAGGAGGCTAATTCTCCCTCAAAAAGACCTCATTTGGATTCCTTGCTTCGTGCAGAGTCCAACGAGTGGTTGGAAAGCCACTTTCTCTCTCAAAATAGGCATTTTTTTAATGTTTTAGTGCTATTTTTTTGCAAAAACACTAGTTTACAGGAAATTGAATCTTTAATATCTTGCAAATGGTAGCTTAGATTTGGGTGCCATATTTTGAAAAAGTGTTTGTATTCAATTCTCCACAACATAGGCTTGTTATTTGTTAAAAATACACTAGTTTATAAAGTGCCTAAAATTTGGGTCTCCTGGGATGCATTTTTGGCTAAGTCAGACGTCTTATTTGCTTAAAGTCTTGCACTGATTGCTCTAAGATGCATTCTCAGCTGAGCTTGATGTATTTTGAGTGTGCACTTGCATATTTGGGGGGGCTCAACATTTTGGGGGGGTGTGATTGCTTTTCAACACTTGCAATCTTTGCTTTCATTCTCCATTTTGCATAATTTCACAACTTGCAATCAACACAACTTCACCTAAATTCAGCTTAAAATAGATTCTTTTCAACTTAAACTCCTAAAACCCTTCAATTATCATGAATGGAAGGTTAAAATGTCAATCATTCTTAGAATTAAAGGGTTGTATAGGATCACCATGGGTACTGAAGTAGAACCCAGCACTGATGCTGAAAAGGTCAAGTGGTACAACCGTAGTGATGAAGCCTATGGATTACTAAGCTTGTCCATGTCTTTAGAACTTCTCTTTCATTTATAAACCTCCAAGACTCCCAAAGACATATGGGACACCCTTGAAACCTTATTTGGGAAGCTTGATGAGATGAGAGGTCATGAGCTCGAAAACGAACTCATAAGTCTAAGTCCTAAAAACTTTGACACCCTACAGGACTTATTCACTAAGTTTAAGGCCCTTAGATTTCAATTGAAACAATTCAGGATACAGAAGAAAGATGACCAACTCATCCTTTCTATTCTCGCAAAGTTAGGTCCAAGCTATTCAGTCTTTGTCTCCACTTTCCATGCCACAAAAGGTGCCCTTGGCGCTACATGGAAAATGCCTTCTTTGGATTCATTCATTACCGACTTGACTAAGGAGAAAGATAAACTAATCCAAATGGGCACAATGAAGTCTACTCAAACCCAAGCTTTGATAGCTAGAAATGGTAAGGATAAGACTTCAACAAAGGAGAAGAAGAAGAACAAGGACCAGGAAAAGAAGAAAGAAAACAATAATCCTGCCAAAAACAACACTGAGTCTTCCTCCTCCAATGCTAAACCTAAGAAGGAGAAGGTTAAGTGTGCCTATTGTAAGAAAATAGGGCATGATGAACACAAATGCATGAAAAAACAAATAGATCACCTAATTCATCTTTTAGAGAAGCACAACATAGGTGTTCCTGAGTCCATTAAGCAGAATTTATCTACCCAAGATTCTACCAAGGCAAAAGGCAAGGGTAAGGAGAAAGAAAAGGGCAAGGCCCTTGTAGTAACTATAGCTTCTACAACATCATGGGTCATTGATTTGGGTGCTTCTCACCACATGGGCTCTTCACTAGTTGACTTTACATCTTTAGAGCCTTGTAGCATGACTTCAATTAGTTTGGGTGATGACACATCAGTTATGTTGTAGGGAGAGGGTCAGTTGAAATGGAAGGAGGAAAATTCAATAATGTTCTAAGTGTTCCTTCTCTTTTAACCAATCTCCTATCAGTGTACCAAATCACTCACATTGGTCGGGGCATGAGAGTTGAGTTTTTTCTAGATTCAGTGGCTATCAGGGAGTTGCATAGTGATACTACAGTGGCAGTGGGTAGGGTAGATCACCAAGCAAGGTTATAAACCTTCTCACACTTTGCACCTGATTCTTCTCCAATAGCATTGCTGACTCATTCAGATGGAGTTAGCAAATTATGGCATGAGTAGTTTGGCCACCTTAACTACCGCTACCTTGAGTAACTTTGCAAACATGACATGGTCATTGGCTTGCCTCGTGTCCAATTCTCAAAAGGACTTTGCAAGGGGTGTTCCCTTGGGAAGCATCCCGAAGAAAAATTTGATAAAGGCAAAGCTTGGAGGGCTTCACAACCTTTGGAGTTAATCCACAGTGATGTATCAGGACCCTTTCCCAAACCATCTTTCATAAGGGCCAAGTACATCCTCACTTTCATTGATGATTTCTCTAGGTACACTTGGATATATTTTCTCAAATAAAAGTCTGAAGTGTTTGAAATTTTTCTAGACTTCAAGGCTCTTGTTGAGAAATAGAGTGAGAAATCCATCAAGGTTTTTCAAACTGATAATGGAGGGGAGTATGCCAGCAACAGGTTTGAGTAGTTTTGCACCATAGAGGGGATTGATTTGCAGTGCATAGTCACTTATAGTCCTTCACATAATAGGGTTTTAGAATGAAAAAATAGGTTCTTGAAAGAGATGGGTAGCTGTATGATTCACTCCAAATCCTTAGCACCACAGTACTGGGCTGAAGCCATCAATTATGCTTTCTACATTCAAAATAGGGTTCCTCAAAAAGCTTTGAAAGGGATAACACCCTTTGAATCTTGGCATAAAAGGAAACCTGATGTTGAGCACCTTAGGGTTTTTGAATCCCTAACCATGGCCCACATATCAAAGAAAAAATGCAAAGCTATGGAATGTTAGTCCAAGCCTTGCATCTTTGTAGGATATCTAGATGGTGTTAAGGGGTATCACCTTCTAGATCTAGTCACTCATGAGTTTTTCATCGAGAGAAGTCTCCATTTTCAAGAGAGTCATAGAGACTCAATGCTTGGCACTTCTTCTCCCTCATCAAATATACTTCTTCATGATGATTCCTCATTAGATTTAGATCAGCCATAGCAGGTTCTTGAGCCAAAGAAATCTTCTTCTTCTTTGAGTTCAGACATCAAGGATAGTGATGTAAAGTCATCCACCTCTACTCAGTCAAAGGATGAGGAGTTAGCACCTGACTCACCCACTTTTAGGCCACTTTGGGCCAGACAGACACTTGAGAGTGTTGGCACTTGGGTAGGAGATCCTGTAGATGACAGACAAACTAGGGGGGATTTTTAGAGAGATCCACATGCCTTCTTTGCCTCAATTTCAAATCCACAGACTTTTCGACAGACATCGAGAGTACCTAAGTGGGATAGTGTTATGGAGAAATAATATTCTTCCTTAATCAAAAATCACACTTAGGACTTGACTTCATTTCTTAAGGGAAGGAAGATGGTTCAATGTAGGTGGATATATCAGACCAAGTTTGCAGTAGATGGGTCAGTTGATAAGTACAAGGCACAATTGGTCACTAAGGGTTTCTCAGGTGGCAGCCATTAACTACTCAGAGACCTTTGCACCTATTGTAAAGATGACTTCTATCTGACTTGCCTTGGCTATTGCCATAACACATGGTTGGGATGTGCACTAAATGGATGTGAAAAGTGCCTTTCTTCACAGAGACCTAGAGGAGGAGATCTACATGGAGTAACTGCTAGGATTTGTTCAAGATTCTTCCTTAGTATGCAGACTTACAAAATCTATCTATGGCCTCAAATAGGCCCCTCGACCTTGGTATGCCAAGATGAATTCCTTCCTTCTCACAATGGGTTTCACTAGGTGCCATTCTGACCCCAATGTCTACTTCTTGTGGCAGGATGATTCGCTCCTAATTTTGGTTCTATATGTTGATGACCTTTTGATCACCAGGAGTTCTTCATTAGCTATTACAATGGTGAAGGCATCTCTCCAAGATAGATTTGACATGACATACTTGGGTTTGTTGCACTACTTCCTTGGCATTGAGATCTCATAGTCAAATTCAAGGATTTATCTTACACAGCCTAAGTTTGCTCTTGACTTATCGGCTCGGTTTCACATGGTTGATTACAAGCCATCTCTAACTCCTTTATTATCAAGAGTCAAGCTTGAGGTTGGCTGTTCTTCACCATTGGTTGATGCCACTCAGCATCAACAACTTGTTGGCAGTCTCATCTACTTGACTCACACTAGGCTTGACATATCATATGTAGTGGGACTTGTCTCCAGATTTATGCATGAACCTCATAAGCTGCATTAGAAAGCAGCTAAGAGGATCTTGCATTACATACAGGGTTCACATAGATATGGGATTCATTACATATTTGGCATAGAGGTTGACTTGGTTGGATATACAGATTCATATTGGGCTAGCAATTCAAAGACTCACAAGTCCACTTCTGGTTACAATTTCTCTCTAGGTTCTAGTCTTATCAGTTAGTCTAGCAAAAAGTAGAATGTTATTACTATATCATCCATAGAGGTAGAGTACATGGGATCTGTTAATGCAACTACTGAGGCTATTTAGATTTAGGGGATTCTTTCTAAGTTTGGCATTCCTATCAGGTAGCCCACCATCATTTATTATGAAAATCAGAGTACCATTCAGATTTGTAGGAATCCAGTTCAGCACCAACAAACCAAGCACATAGAGATTCACATGCATTTCATTTAGGAGCTTATTCATAGTCAGGTCATTGACTTAATCTTTTGCTAGTCCTCAGAGTAGGTTGCAGACATCTTCACCAAACCTTTCATCGAGAGCAAGATCATTCATCTATGAGCTCTTCTTGGGGTGCAGTCTACATCTGCAGTAGTAGCATCTTCAAGGGGGCCTCTAGCCTTCTCATTTATTTGTCTCTCTTTTGGGGTGGGAGTTTTTTCCTATGGGTTTTCTCCTTTTCTCTATCTTATGTGAGATTTCTTTTGTACATGGGTACATCATCAGGCCTAATTACCAGGACCCATTTTATATTTCCACACTACCCACCTAAGCTGTGCTTATGGGGGGGTGTTAGTGTAGGTTTTTATTTTTACCTATTATTTAATTAGGGAAATTATTTGTGCATACATGGAGTTTTCCTACATTCGTGGGATAGGCTAGCTTATGTGGAGAAGTGTGTCATAGATGTGTCATAGGTGTCATAAGAATGTCATAAGTAACTCCTTTGACTGGCTATTTTGGGTATGGGAGTTACTTCTCTATTCTTAGCACCCTGTCACCACCTTTCATGGAGGAGTTACAGTCTATTCTTGGGGTGCTTTGACTACCTTTTGTGGAGGAGTTACTTACATGCTCTCCTATATGTATTCTTCACTTTGGCCATCTTATGTTAATGGAATATTGGCTTTTCTCCAAATTGTCTATGCAATTGTCTCTTGTTTGATTTTATTTACTTTAGCATTTTATGGTATTCACTTGCTTCATCCTGTGTAACCATGACTCATGCATCCTCGTTATTCAGACCTTGGTGAATCCTCTGATAGTCAATACCAATATAGTGTGAGGCTAATTATACCTCTTAAGTTGTAGTGTCTTATTCATTCATTAGATCAAATATATGTTCAAGTAACATCAATAAACACTATAATAAATAAAACTAGGGTAGGGAGAGTGTAAAATCAGACAGAGGCATATTTGGTGAAGGAGTTTGAGCCCTCTAACATAACATTTTTGGCTAGTTCTCTAAGAAGCACCAATTTCATAGTAGTTTTCACCTTACATGAAGAGAGAGTCTCCCTCTTTGTGTATTTAGTGAGCTTGGAAAACTCTTCAGCTAATTCTTCAAAAATATAATTCATGAAGGAGTTCATGATGCTCATGGCTATGCTAGAAATGCCAATATTAGGGTGAACCTACTTGAGTGCCTTAAAGACATAAACCTTATTGCTCTCCATAAAAATTTTGGTAGTTAATAGTCTAACATCTGTCGGTCATAAATATCTGACAAATTGATCATGTTGTTGTAATGTCCCCATTCCTACATCAGAGGCCTAGTGGTTCATTTTCTATCATAGCCTTGTCCATGCCCAAGGGGATTGGGATGTGGGAGTTTATTGGGTATGGTTTGCACTTTCATTTCACTTAAATGTTATGTTTTGGTGGTAGACATGTACTTTATAGTGACTTAAGGGAAATAAAGTGGTGTAATGTTTTGTTTCTTCATTAGGGCCACTTAAAGGGACCTTTTTGCCCTAAGAGAAAATAAAGTCACTTTAAGTGATGTTTATAAAGGGAGTTTCCCCCCATATGGAGTGATTAGGGTTTGGGACTCTTTTTGGCAAAAGGTAATTATAAAAAGAGGTTGATGGGGAAAAAAGGGATTATCTTGCTATTATCCAACTTATTTTGTGAGCTTGTGTGCTTTTACTCTTGCTTGTGGAGCTAAGATTCCATAAGAACCCTAGCTTCAATGGTGAGAGATCCATCCCTAGGTAGTAGAGCACTCTTCGATGGTGAAAGATCCATTCCTAGTTTGTTGTTTTAGAGTTGCAAAAATATCCAATGTCAAATTTGTAGAGAGAGACTAGAATATAGAGGTTTATTAGCATTATTCATTAGAGATTTAGTTTTAGCATTTTTGGAGACTTTTAGATTGGCCTTTTGGAGAATTTTTTTTATAAGTTTGGATCTATTTCAATATTCTTTTTATTTACTGTAGATATTTTTTGGAATTTATGTTTGCATGTTATTGCATGCCTTTGCATGTCATCACATGTCATTGCATGGCAGTTTTTGTAAACTAGAATATTATAAAAATAAATTTCTTAGCATTATTATGATATTTACTAGCTTCTTTTAAATGTTTGGGTGATTTGGATAGTATTTTGTGAGTGCTACAATTTTTTATTTTATAATGGTTTTCTTTTTTAGTTTATTTTGAAAAGGGATATTTCAGTGGTATCAGAGCAAACTTTGCTCTAACCTACTGGGTTGTGAATGAAAGTTTATTTTTAGAGAAAAACATAGAAAAAGAAAAAATAGAAAATGGGTGATAGTGAGGAGATCATCAAAGATAGGATGAAGAAATTACTCATCAATATGGTAAAGCAACAAGAAACCATGAAACTCTATCTGAGCCAACTTACAAAAAAATATCATGGGATAGATTTGGGGATCATGTAGAAAATAATAATATGGGGTAGTAGCTTCAAAGAGGTGAAATTAGCAATTTTGGGCAGCACACTCCCCTTTCCCATAATACATAGTCGATTATGCATGATCCAGTCTTTTTAAAAGATCTAGAAAATACACAAGTGGGGTACAATCAAAAATATATGATGAGGAAACTTTTTGGTTGAAGTATGAATCATTAAGTGAAGGGTTTAAAGCCAACATGCCCTTTACTTAGTACTATAAGAGGAAGATCAATATTAAGCTAAAGAAGGATCATCCGTTCCATGTTCTTGAGTTACAAAGGAGGTTGGGACAGATTTCCATTCCACACTTTGATGGTTCCAACAAGTGTACAGTACAATCATGGATTCAAAAGCTAAAGACATAATTTGATTTAAATCCCATGCATGAATAAGATGCAATTAAATTTGAAATCCTACATCTCAAGGGAGATGCCCATGACTAGTGGCATTATGGTCTTATTACACAGGGACACATGCATATTGTAACATATGTAGAGTTCACACAAAGGTTGATAAGTAGGTTTGATAGGAGGGATCCTGATAGGTTATTTAGAGAATTGACTCACTTGAGATAGATAGACTCATTGGATTGATACATTTTAGATTTGTAGAGGATTTTGGTCATGGTTCCTAATGTTTTTAAGATGAGATTGACTTCACTCTTCATAACAAACTTGATAGATACACTAGCAAGATTTATGAAGGCATTTGAGCCTTCTTCATTGCATGACACTATTAAGAGAGCTTGGGACTTGAAGTTAGCTACTCTAAATCAAAATTTCCCACCTCAATTTTAGTAGAAGGCACCCCGATCTAGACCAGATGGATCCTAGCAAAAGGGATTTCCACCTAGATAGGATATAATAAATAAGCCAATTGTTTCTCATGAGCTTAGAGATAAGTTGAGGTGAAATAAACTATGTTTCAATTATCGTACACCTTGGGATCTAGGGTATGATTGCAAAGGGAGAGGAAAGGCCCAATTTATTAAGGTCTTTGAGGAGAGTAAGGGTGATGGAGACGAGGAGCTAGAGATCCATGAGATGGATTATGGAGATAGAGATGCACTAGACAGTGTTAATGTAGAAAATGAGGATGATACTTTCCCTCAGGAGACTATAGATACATTGTCTAGTACCCTAAGGTACAAGGCATTTAGGGTCAAAGGAGTTATTCAAGGTCAGTAAGTAATTGTACTCATTGATAGTGGTGCTACCCATAACTTTATTAATGCATCCTTGGTCAAGAGATGAGGTCTATAGGTATAAGACTTTGAAGGATTTAATGTTGTTTTATCCAATGGGGACTCTATGAAGTGCACATAGAGAGTTCCATAGTTGAGCATCACCATGGGTAATTACACTGCTACCAATGATTTCTATGTTATTGGTATTGGGGAATCCAACATAGTGATAGGAGTATAGTGGCTTCACTCTCTCGATGAGTTTTGAACTAACTTTCAGATGATGGATCTAAAGTTTAGGTCTAAGCCTAGGAATGTGACCTTGAGAGGTCTATCTATAGGATCACCCATGGAAGTTACAACCAAGAAGATGGAGAATATTTGTTAGCACAATGAGGTGGATCAAGAAATTTAGTGCTTGATCTCAACCAAGAATATAGGGGGTGATAGACCAAGTATCATGTTGATGTCTAGGGCCTACTGGACAAGTGTAGTGAATTTTTTAGTAACATAACCCTAGGTGTACTACCAGATAGAGGGTTTGAGTATGTGATTGAGCTTGAGGACTACAAACCAGTGGTTACTAGTCCTTATCATCACCCTAATAGTTTAAGGATGAGATTGAGAGGACTATACATGAGCTCATAGATATGGGGCATATCAAACCTAGTTCCAATCCTTTTACCTCTTTAGTGGTATTGGAGCATGGTAAAATCCATAACATCTTCCATGTTTCATGCCTCAAAAAGACACCTAGATAGCATATTATGCCCTCTATAGATTTTCCACCTTTGGATGATGAGGGGAAGTTGGTCTTAGAACCAAAATCTATCATTGAGGTGAGGCAGAGAAAGCTCAAAAACAAGGTGATCACATAATACCTAGTACGATGGAAGGACTTGCCACTTGAGGATGCCACTTGGGAGAGTGAGCAGATCCTACAACATCCTAGTTTACATTTGATTTTGGACAAGCAATTTTTGGGAAGGGTGGACTATAATGTCCCCATTCCTACATCAGAGGCCTAATGACTCATTTTCCATCATAGCCTTGGTCATGCTTAAGGGGCTAGGGATGTGGGAGGTTATTGGGTGTGTTTTGCACCTTCATGTCACTTAAATGTTATGTTTTGGTATTAGATATGAACTTTATATTGAATTAAGTGAAATAAAGTGGTGTAATGTTCTATTTCTTCATTTGGACCACTTAAAGGGACCTTTTTGGCCTAAGAGAAAATAAATTCACTTTAAGTGACATTTATAAAGGGAGTTTCCGCCCCATATGGAGCAACGAGGTTTGGGCCTCTTTTTGGCAAAAGGAAATTATAAAAAGAGATTGATGGGGGGAAAAAGGGATTATCTTTTTATTATACAACTTATTTTGTGAGCATGTATACTTTTACTCTTGCTTGTGGAGGTAATATTCCATAAGAACCCTAGCTTCAGTGGTGAGAGATCCATCCCTAGCTAGTAGAGCACTCTTCGGTGGTGAAAGATCCATTCCTAATTTGTTATTTTGGAGATGCATACATATCCAGTACCAAATTTTTAGAAAGAGACTAGAATATATAGGTTTATTAGTGTTATTCATCATAGATTTAGTTCTAGGGTTTTTGGAGACTTTCAACTCAACCTTCCAAAGTAGATTTTTTAGAAGGTTGGATCTATTTTGATATTCTTTCTATTTACTATGGATAATTTCTAGAATTTATGTTTGAATTTTATTGCATGTCTTTACATGTCATCACATGTCATTGCATGGTAGTTTTTGTAAATAATAATATTATAAAAATAAATTTCTCAACATTATTATGATGTTTCCTGGCTTCTTTTAAATTTTTGGGTGATTTGGATAGTATTTTGTGAGTGCTATAATTTTTTAGTTTATAGCAGTTTTATTTTTGAGTTTATCTCAAACAGAGATATTTCAGTTGTCTACCTATTGAGGCATTCAATGTGCACTTATCTTTTTTGAGCCACGCTTTTATGAAACACTATTGAATCTAGTGCCTTTTCTTTTCTTATATCCATGATATTCATAGCCATAATTACAATGATAATACTTTTTTATAATAGTGCCTCTTTGAAATATTTTTTTTTTACTACTCATTTGTCCTAGTTTGAATGGATTATTTTTTGTTTTGACTAGTTGGAAAAACCAATGAAAAGTTTTTTTTGTGTTTTTGATATATGACCAAAAGGTTTTACTTAGAATATTATTTGAATGGTCATCAGTGGTTAATCTCATATGTTTTAATATTACCCTTTTAGACTTTTCTTTTTTAGAAAGTAATATGAGATGGTTGGTAATTTAATCAACTAGCATTTCTATTGTTAATTTAATCATAATTTTTTAGTTATGTTGTAATACCAATTACAAAGAAAGGGTGGAATTTTTAATATCTAGACATTCATGGTCATCAAAGGAATCAAACTTGTCCAAACTAATAACACTTGTCATTGTGGCCTTGTCACATCCATGAAATGATTAAAATCATTTTTTTTTCAGGTTGATTGATTTAAAAATTAGATACAAACATCATTTATAATCATTCATCTAATTTTGCCTGATTTTACATGTAAAACATTTAAAACTACTAACAATATTTTTTGTAGGATCAATTATCAAAGTCCTAGATTTACCTACAAGGTGAATGATCTAAGGCCACTTTTTATCAAAACTACTAATCACTTGTCTTGCAAGTTTCCATTTCATGAGTGTTAATCAAACTACTAATCTTTTGCTTACAGGCCACCTATCAAAGACTCCCATTTGAAACTCATTTTAATCATTTTGTCTTGTATATATCTCTTTAATCATTTAAAATTTATTTAATCAATTTGTCTTATACATTATTAAATCTTAATTAAATTGGTTAATTAATATTTTTGGTTGTTGTTTGTATCCTGAGTGTAATGAACCATTACACCAAAACCTCAAGGCATTAGTGAAATCTACCCATCAAGATCATAACATCCCAACATGCTTTTGAAGCCCACACTTTGGGCTAGATTTGCACCTATACACCAAGATCCCCTGAATGTATGAGCCCCAGATGAACACTACCATGCCAACGTAGTCACCTACTCCATGACTTGAACCTAGATAGAGGCTCTAATACCAAATGTAATGAATTTTTACATCAAAACCTTGAGGTGTTAGTGAAATCTACCAATCAAGATCATAAAATTGAGGTCTACATTTGGTATATGTTTTCCCCTTTTCATCCTTGTGGTGATTCATGGGGGATAAAAAATGACTTATAAACCCCATTCCATTTTTATTTTTCTAGGGGGCTAGTGATCATGGATTTCACTACCATGCACTAGTCAAAATCTTGTGTTTCGATGGAGTCTAAAAATTAGGAGAGCTATTGTTAGGTGCCTAAGTAAAATTACCCATAAAGGGTTCCATGGAGTGAGGGGTGTTTAAGTCCCAAGATACAAGGTGATTAGACAACATCTTATATGGATTTTGACCCCACTATACCTTCACGTATATAAGGGACATACCTAAAAAGCCTTGTGTAAACCTAGCATAGGATCCTTCAGCCATAATAGGCACCTCATTATTAGAGTTAGTATCAGATCTTAAATATCCATCATGTGAAAATGGCATTGAGAGGGTTTGGTCAATTTTGTAATGGGTCACTAGCCTACAGCCTCAACTATGAAGCCATTTGATGGTGAAAGTGTTGGGTTACACACCCTTGAGTTTAATAATTATAGGTTGTGTGGTTTGTTTGTTGGGGTGTGTGTTATATTAAATCCATGTTATTTTTTAGTCAACTCATCCTTTACCCAAACCTATACACACCTATCTAGGTCTTTGAAAAACCATCTATTATATCCTTACCCTGTCATTATATCATTTTGTACATCCCATCATCCCTTTGTACATATCATCTTCTATATCCTTATCATCAATCTATTATCCTTATTATATTTTTGTACATTCTTTGACACATCACATACTACCCCCCCATCACCACCTTGTCTTAAACACCTCCTAGTCTACCCATATCCACCTATCACCTACATATCTTATCTTTTCATCCACATCTAATCAAATCTACTCATATTTAATCCCTCATTTCCCACCTTGTCTTCATCTCATCCTAATCTAGTCATATCTAGTCATCATTCCCATCACCTACATATTGTTTTATACATCCTATATCTCATCACCCTTATTCCCTTGTATATCCTTTTAATCACATCCTATCACTAGACCATTATTCATATCCTAATCACATCTTGGCTCACCATCTACATCTTATCCTAAGTCCATATCCAATAATTTGTCTTGGCCTTACCTTCATCACCTATCTAGTTTAACCTCATCTTATTTTATCCTAGTTGGCTCTTTAGGTTGAATATATGGATCCACACCATCTCATATTACGCCTTATAATTTCATCATCACCCATATATATTTGTCCTTATCCCATTATCCCATCACATTCATCACATAATACTATCCCATCCCATCTTGAGAAAATAAATCTTAATGCTTGAGCTAGTCCGTTTATCCTATCATCATCATCCCATCATCCTATCGATCCACTATCACTCATCACTTGGTCAAATCTCATACCTAGTCAATATCCTACTAGCATCATATCCCTTTGTCAGTTTCAATCTATAAAACTCATCCATCATAAATCTAATCAAATCATCTTTACCTACTCATAAATATCACCCATCATATCATCCTCTTACTATTTTGAATCTAGGCACTCATCAAATCTCCAATCCTTTTTGCTAGTTTGAAAACTAGACATTATCAATAGGTCATTAGCCCCAATTTCACTATCAGTCTAACATCTAATCCTAGTCCTTAAATCCATTCATCTTTCATCACTTATCATACTAGATTGGACCATTTAGACCTATATTTTTTTAGAAACCATAATTAATCCTTAGCCTTCCTCCAATCATCCATCACATGAAGCTAGACCCCACTTTCATAAACCAATACATAGTTTCCAACAAGGATGAGATCC
Source organism: Torreya grandis (assembly GCA_037957365.1). Taxonomy (NCBI): domain Eukaryota; kingdom Viridiplantae; phylum Streptophyta; class Pinopsida; order Cupressales; family Taxaceae; genus Torreya; species Torreya grandis. The sequence goes on from JARHVA010004621.1 coordinate 932,536, forward strand.
TCTTACAATTTATTATGATGGGTGTCCCAATTCTTGAATGATTTGATCCCCTTCCACTTATTTCACCCCCCATCCAATCCCCTTCATGTGAATCCTGTATAAATGCTCCATCCATGAGTCATAAACCATTGACTACCCATTCCCATATTAGATATGGGAATCCAATCTTTGCCACCTCATCTACTTCCACTCCATCCACTGAGTCACATCAAAAACCATCTAATATAAAGTATAATGCTTCCACATAGAAGCCACAAAGTGAAGTGGGTCCTTATATTCCCCTTCCTATGTCCTTGAAAGCCCTATTCAAATAACTTGTTACCACTAACATGATGGTTTATCCACCCATACAAAATCTTGATCCCATTAAGACTAAACCCTCCTGGTATAATGCAAATAAATATTATGCATATCACCAAACTTGGGGACATACCATTAATTGATGTTAGCCTTTCCAAGACCTCATTGATTATGGTGACATAGTAATTGAAGATGAACTAGATGAGTCTAAGTCTTTGAGTGAACAAGAAAAATATTGCCAAGATTCCATCCCTAATCATGATCAATGCCTTCCCCTTTCAATCCAAGGTCAAGGCACCCCATCCATCTTCCAAGATCCCTCCATCAAATCTGAGTCTATCCCCCATAATCCTAGTACTCCCATCTCTCATGAATCTTTCCATGGCCCTCTCTTTATTGACTCTATCATTTCTCCATCATCTCCCTCTCATGCATCACATAAAATACCCCATATTGAGAGGTTAATTACAAATAAACAATCTTCTAATAATATTATTGCATCATGTACATTAAACTCAGTAATAGAGCCAACATAGGTCTTATCCACATCAAGATCATGTTCAACACCCATATCCAAATTAGATTCCTCATTAGAAACATCATCCCTCATCAATATCATCATAGATGATGATAATGCATGTCTTTTTTAAAATACCTCTAATCCATCACCAGGCATACCTTTGGATCCCAATCAAGGTGATGAAGTCATAATCAAGTTCTTACAAGTTTTATCTACTAAAGATTATCAGAGTGAATCTGATCCTATACTTTTTGTGTCTATTATAGCTAGTCTTCACGATCTTTTTACTAATCTTGAGGATATTTTCTTCAATGTCAAAATTGGGTCTCCTAAGAACCCCTATGAAGAATAGGTTACCCCATCACCACTCATTGACCTCATCATACCATCTCCATCACCTGAATCCATCATAGACCCATTTATTCCCATCGATAATTATTTAATCACCTCCCTCCATAGGGACAAATAGGAGCCTACATTTTTGGACCCTTCATTAAGCTATATAATGTGTGCCATAAATACAAATGTCCAAGACTATATTCCATAAGTGATAGATAATAATCAAATCATCTTTGATCCTCTAAGTCAAAATTAGGAAAAGACAAACCATCATCCTAATTTGAATATGTCTTCTCCTAGTGAAGCCCAAAAATAGGCACTAGGGGACCATCAAAGTAAAAATCACAATCATTTATCTAGTCAAAAATTAATATCCCCTGGTGAAGCCCATAATCATGCACCAGGGGGTAATCAAAATCAAATCCCATCTCAAAATCAAAATAATATCACAAGTAGTATCTAAATGTCTAATAATCCTTCAAATAATTAGATCAGAGATGAACCATAAAGTCAAAGCATCTTGGATTTTTTAAAAACCTGTATAATTTAGCACCAATCAAATGAAGAATGTCCAACATCACCAATGATGTATGTGACTACTAGTCTTGATCCCCAATCACCCATCACACCATCCTATAATGCTCTTATCATCCATTTAAGTCCCATACATCCCCATAAAATTCTAATCACATCCATACCTCACATCACCTTCTCAAGCAATATTGTCTCTCCTAGGGGTAACGATGATACCTAGTCTAGATATTTAGAGGGGTCACCATCAAGGATTATCGAAGGTCACATGGACCTCAATACATCTAGCCATGATAATATGATCATAGCATCATCTTTTTCTAGAGTAGGTGTTGGCTAAATATCACCACAATGTCTACATCTTACATCTTTCCCTTCTCCAATAAATTGAGATGCCAAAAAAAGCATTCATCTAATGGTGAAAATCAATCTTTTGGTGCCTTGGGAAAGTACCATGATGAAAACTAATTTGCAGTTTCATGGTATAATAATCTATTATCATCATTATACCTCAATACATGGGGTAAAAATCTATCCTTTCCATCCTACTCCTCATATCCCTTGTCAACCTTGTCTACATCATCCATCCATGTCACTTATTATCCCTTGGTCTAACTCATCATCTGTAATCATATCATTCATCCTATCTCTCATTCCTTCCTATCTTGACCTTTGTAAGGAAGTGGAAGGTATCTTGAGAACTATCCCAAAACCATCTTATCATATCCTCCAACGAACACTTGGGGCTATAATAATCCAATTCCTTCATGATGTGGTCATTGACAATCATTAGTCCCTTCTTTAGTCCTCATCCCATTTTTAGCATCTCCCTCATCCTTTTATCATCCCATCCATCATTCCATCCATCCTTATCCTAGTTTCTAGGCTTGGAATTCCCTTTTCTATTAACCCCATATATATAATGTAAATACATATTTTAAAAAGCCCTAAAAATTGAAATATTCTAAAAACCGTAAAAATCATAAAATATGTAAAAGCTAAAAAATGGTCCATGGTGTCTTGTATTATGCCTAAACCCTTAGTAAAATCCATCTCTATGCCATTCATCCTTCATCATATCTGATATCCATCTCATATTTTCCCATTCCCATCTTTGGATACAACATTCAGTCTTGGAACCAAATCTGAGTGGTCAACCATCCCTTCATATCTTCATCATCCTCTGGACAAAGTATTATTCACACACATACCCTTGTAAAATAATTTAACCTATCACCCATCACTTTCCTTATCATTTCCTCTTCATACCTAGCACCCATCCAATCCCTATTTGTTAGTACAAAAGGTATATGATCCCAACACCTCTTTTTCAATGCCTCTTCATACCTAGCACCCATCCAATCCCTATTTCTCTAGTATGGAAGGATTTGATCCCATCATCTCCTAATATTTTACTAGATTGGACTCTTGCAAGGTTTTGTATTTTGATAATCCTTGGTCATCTTCACATCTATATCCTCATCCACATCCTTTTCCTAATCCTAGTCTCTCATCCAAGTCCATTACTTTATCCAAATCACTATTCAATCCTCATCATCATCACTAGTCTATCCCTAATCCACATTTATTCTCAATACATAATCAAATCCTAATCTAACCCATCATGTAATAATTCATCCCATCATTAGACAAGACATCGTGATAATGTATGTAGATACTTGTGGGTGTTACTTGTTTGTTCTATTTATCTTGTTTGCATGTTTTTATCATGTAAATATTTGATTGTCTTTGTGTCTTTTTATCTATTGGGAAATGAATAGGGATGATGTGAGGTCACACAAAACTATAATAATGCTTATAAGTGCCATTGAGGTTGCAATGTTTGTTATTTTCCCATGCACTTTAGAATCATGTCCTCTTGGTCCTATTTATATCATGGGAAATACTGCCAAGTGCTATATTTATTGGATTGTTTAGACTATGATGAGCCTTATGACATATATGATAGCTTGATCATTTACACCCTCATCATTTATCTAATCATCTCATCATCCTTATTCCTTGTCACTACTATTGTTAGGATTGTGGAGCTAAAAGCTTCACTGATGCAGACATGGAGGAGGTTGCAGAATGAGTTGCTGAGTGTCAGAAGTGTTTGGCGTTGGTCTGGCCAACCGGCGTCGGCAGGGTAAGACAGGAAGGCAACCGACATCGGTCATATATCGGCCGGCATCGGCGACCCCAGGCAGACAGGGACCGACGACGGTCACCTGTGTGGTTCGACTGCGAGCTATTTACGGGCAGTTAGCTAACGAACCAAGAGTTTGCATGATGAGTGCTAATTTTAGACTCATAGCTGCGGATCTAATTATTGTAATTAGATGTCTAATCATTGTTTGAATGAGATCTATATAATAGACTCATGGTTGTATTGGAAAAGAGTGATAGGGAGTAAGAGAGCATAATTATAAGCTCCTTCTGTGTGTGAGGTAGAGCTATGGTGCGTTCCTCCTAGTGCCACAGTACCAGGTGTGTTGGTGCTGGATTGGAGAGCCAGCTGGGTTCTTCAAGAGTGTAGGATCTTGGTCACAGTTGCATGGCCTATATAGGAGATCTACATGGTAAGTAAGATCGTTGATCTGCAGGTGTATGTGTGTGCAAGGTCGAGGCTCACAGGTGAATAGAACCGTTGTTTGATTTGCAGGTGTGCAAGGTCATACAGACAGCAACACAACAGGGAGCAGTATCAGGCAGGATCTACTTGGAGTACAGGTGTGTACTCGGATAGAGCAAGAGGAAGGCAAGGGAGTTCCTTCCATAAGTATGGTCTGTTGAATTGCAGGTTGTTACAGATTCATGGGAGATCTACTTGAAGTACCTTGAGTACTTGTGGAGCACGTGGAGTGCTTGTGCAGTGCGTGGAGCACTTGTGGTGTGCGTGGAGCACGGGAGGTGAACACCAACTCTGTATTTTGAGTTGGGTGTTGGGACCTGTGAGAGGGAGAGCTTTGGGGAGAAGAATTACTGTTCACTTGAGGTGTGGGAAACCTCTGTAAGGTGGTGGAGAAGAAGTGGCATCTTCTTTATTGTATTCTTTTCTGTATAAAGTGTTAATACAAGTTGTGTATTGTCTCTCATATCATGTGTTATTCTGAATTCTAGTTACTTGGTGAATCTGGTTAATTTCCGCATATTAAGTTGCTTGGTTTGGTAATCAAATTGTGTGCTTCCGGTTTCCATCCTCCTCCCAACAACTATAACCCTCTCAACCCATTTAACTAACATCCAATCATCCTCTAATCACTAATCATCATCATCATCATCATCATCATCATCATCATATTTTATTCCCTCATCATCATCCCCTATACTTTAGTTAAAACTACATTGGCCTAAGGTCTTTTTAGACTATGTAAGCAGTACTTGGCCATTTTTTAGTGCCCAAAGATAATTCAGTCACTATCTCTTCTATTGATCCCTTAAAAGTGTCCTTGCTAGGGGCATCATCATTAATCACATTAGGGCTCATTGATTTGATGCAATGTCTTCCAATTATTTTCCCCTAACTATTGTTTACCTGATTATATTAATTATTCTCTATCATCACCTTCATCATATCACCTTTAGCTTTGAGCTACACCCATCATTAGTCTTATCAAATCATCATATTATCATAGCCTGTTACTCTCCCTTACATGCATCCTTGCTTTGGATATGTCTAAATCGTGCATCCTTTTATTATATCATCATCATGTTATGATTTATTCCCTTTGGGATGTGTTGACAACTGTGACACAGTCATCTCTACTCCTTGTGCATGTGTCTTTGTCTGGGGCATCATCATCAATTTGTAGCTCATGGATCAAGTCAAATTCATCTTCTATCTCACATTTTTAATCCCATATCCTTGACTATTCATCACATCCCACCCCTCATTTCTTCTTTTGAGTGGCCATCCACCTTATTCTTCCCTGCATGTCCCTTTAAGGGGGTATCATACCCACTAACGTCATCCATGAAATAGTGTTATTTAAAAGACCAATACTCCTTTCACTTCACGTCACTCATCATGTCCTTTAAAAGAGGGTAAAAATGTGTGCACCTAAATTTTCTCTCCTATATTATTGTCACTAATATTCCTATTAGTCGACACTAATGTCACTTGTCGAATTTATCCCATATTAATATCACCCCTAATCTTAATCTAAAATCTGCCTTCATTTATTAACCTTATTCTATCCCACTTCATCATTAATCCCCTTAATCATCTCTAATCCTATCTAAATCTATCTTATCCATTATTTGGGAATTTTAAATTCCCATGACCTACCTACCCACCTTTACTAGCCTATTCCTAGGCTCTCCTACATCCTTAGTCCCTAATCACCTACCTAATCCCTATCTAATCCTAATTAACCCCTAAAATTATTATAAAATTCTCCAATTATAAAATCCTCTCTATTCTCACCCCTCCTCTCTAGAGGCCTCTCAATATAGAGGCTTCCAAGGAATTTTAAATTCCTTTTAATTATCCACTATTGATCTCCCTCATCCAAGTTTGAATCTCTACCATTGATATTTCCCTCTAAAATTTATTTAAACAACTCACTTCCTCCATGTAAGGCCATCTTATAAGTCCATAACATCTCTATGCTAAATTGATTCATGAATCCATCATCCATAATCAGTCCATCATAATGCCAAAATTTGAGTTTACATGCAATTAATCATCCATTTAGACATCCTAGAAGGAGGTTGGTAGAATCAAGGATTAGTAATATTTAGTATATTATTCTAGTTTGTTTCCATAATCCTTCCTATTAGGTAGTTTGATTTTTGGGTTTGAATTAGGTAGATTAATTCATATTTGCTAAAAAATCCTACTACACCTAAAATTGTCAAAGAACTCAATACCTGATTTTGATGACCTTTCCAATAGGTTTATGTAGCATTTCTCCTACAATATTGAACATGAGATATCATTAGTATGTTTGAATCAATCCAAATAAAATTCTAGTGAATGTTTCACAAGCTAGCTAAATCAATGAAGGGCACTTACTAGCCACTTCACCCATAGCTTACTAGATAAGCAATTAGTCATTATGTTTACCAAGAATTTGCATAGTGAGATATCTTACCATCTGGAGTTGTAATGTACATAGAATTTTAAGGATATCATAATTAAAGGTTTTTAAATCAAAAAGTCCCTCATTAACAAAGGGATTATCAAGCTTACCTTGTCTAATCAAAACCAGAACTAAAACAAAGGAAATGGCTAAAATGAGAATCACAGCCAAGTCCAAGCACAAGCACTGACACCAGCCAAGGCCAATAATTATGAAAAAACTAAGAAGTTTAACCACAAAAAGAATGTTGTTTGAAATATAGTAACCAAGTCATGGCATTTCCAAATAGTGAAAACATCATTTGCTCAACCAATGCCACAAATGCAAATTACTCCTCACCAACAACCTATTCAGCAAGTGTAATCTTCATAGTAGCCTAGACCAGCTCAACAAATGTAGTAAACTTTACCTTTGAAAACCCCTCCTCCAAGGAGAAATGTTCCTACTCATCACATCTTTAGTGACCTTAGAGAGTCCATTAAAGCCATGGTTTACAAGTTATCTATTGATAAACTGATTAGTTGGCTAATTCTAAAACACTATCCAAAGGCTATTATTTTTGTAGATTAGTATAGACAAAATGAATTTTATGAATACCATCAAGTTAATGGACATAATTTATGCCATTGTGTGTTGATCAAACACCTTATTGAAAATATGTTGGAAAATGGGGAGATAACATTTGATAATAAAGATTCTACATCTAATCAAAACTTGGGTATTTATCAAAACCCTTTTCCATAATATAATAACAACCAAAAATAGTAACAACTAAGGCTAAAATAGTAACAACAATAATACCAATAGCTAAGACAAAAACAACAATACCATTAGTAATAACAATAATTTCAACCAAATGGATGGATCCAAGGCCAAAATGATGTCAATACCCAATAGACTTACCACGTAGTTTCACATGACTACAACAAAGTTATAGGTCATCTTGAGGGAGGTCTTGTTTCCATCATTACCATCAATCCAAGACCAAGTGCTAACCAAAAATGACCTTTTATAAGAAATTCCAATCAACCAACCTATCCCAATGATCCTTCTTTGACCTAAGACTACATACAAGCATCCCATCAAGTAGGGATTACTAATTTTAGACCTTATACTGATAACTTGTCCTTTCCTTGTGACCACATACAAGTACACCAACAACTAAGACTTATCCTATCTAACCCTTCACCACCATCATTTTCTAGAAACCATGGTCTTATCTCTAATCCCAATTATGTAATCAAAACTCAGTGGTTAAATATTACCATCTTAGGCCCACAACCATCTGCCACTATATCCATCCAACCCACCATTCTGACTAGGAACAAGCCATATATTAATGTGTTTGAAAAGATGTTCGATATTATGAAATAGTTTCATAATATGCACACACAAATTTTCATTTTGGATTTATTATGTATGTCTACTATATATAAGAACATCTTAACAAAGTTCCTAAGCTAATCGTAAGTTCCCAATGACATATCCCAAAACAAATTCCAATAGTTGGTTAGACATCTATCCCCAGGCTAATAATTAACCTTTGAAAAAAGTGATATGTCATCCCTTGGCCCTCTCTCTAATAATATGTTGTACATTAAAGTTTTCATTATCAGACACAAAGTGAAGCATGTTGTCATAGACAATAGATCGGGCCTAAATATTATGTCTATAAATCTCATCAATAATCTCAGATACACAATAGCTGATCTCTAGCCAAAAATAATAACAATCAAGGCCTACAACAATTAAGAGTGAGAATCACAAGGTACAATTAGTTTTCCAATTATCACTGGGCCTTTGACCCATGATACATTATGCCATGTGTTATACCTAGATTTCTCATACAATTTACTCTTGGGTAGACCTTAGATACATGAAATTCATGCAATCCCTTCAACATTACATCAGTGTCTCAAGTTCTCTCATTCTGGCGTAGAGGACACTATTTACAGAGATTTATAGCCCTATAAACATTGCAAGAATTTAGAGGTTGAGTACGAAATCTATAACTACTATTTTGGATTATACCTAATTCCCAAGAAGGACAAAGGGAAGGAAATACTTGTAGATTTTCCAAAGGCCAATTGTATAGACCCTAATAGCCTTAATTCATCTTCCCATATACCACCTCCTGAAATGTCCAATCACTTTACCATCACAACTAATAGCCTAGGAGAATATTTTACCCCCAATACATTCCACATTACCAAGCTTCCATAGAACCCCATTCTTATAGAAGGCCTAAATCTAAGCCACCTTACATAGAATGGTATCAAAAAGGAAAAGGTATATTGTATAGTCCAAATCCTAACATTTTCACATTGGCCACTAGCCAAGAATAACACCCACTTGAAAATGATGAATCATGGTTATACAATGACAAATAGGTTGATTGTTAAAAAAATTACAAATACCCCATTCTTAATAGGATCATGGACAATCACACCTATCAAAGAGGAGGCCTTGAGCCAAATCAATAGGGTACACTTGAGCCAATCTCCATCACTTGGTACAAAGGAACCTATAGTCTCATATTTAAATTGCCTAGGGGTGATCTCATTATCTTATTTGTGTTTTAATGCCAATGAATAGTGATGAAGATATCAGTAGCAAAGTAGAGTCTAATCATAACTTTTATGAAGACCTAGCCAATATCAATCTATTTTACACCCACGTCATTTGTACCCTTAGCCCAATTAATCAACATAATTTGCTTCCTCTATATCACTCTCAACTTATAGCCTGGGACAAACAAGAGTCCATAGTGCTTATAGATGAGTTTGAGAATGATGAGGCCTTTTGTGATTTTCTAGGCCTAATAGACAATGTTCCATTGGGAGATCATAAACAACGGTTCTCAATCAAATTGAATCCTTCAGCCTATTTTTGAGAATGGGTGAAAACCCTTAGCCACAAATAAATAAATAAATAAAACATTGAGGTACTAAATTGAAAATCTCTTTGAGGCACTTTTGGATCAGGGTAAAAGTAAAGACAAAGGCTAGTCTTCTGGTAAAAACCAATTTTAGTTACCATTACATGGGGGTGTTCACCTTTCCTCAAACATAACTTAGAAAACCACCAACGATGAACTTGATTATGGATCTAAGTTCAGGTCTGAAGAACAACATGCCTTCAACTGAATCATTCAATAGTTTCCAAAAAAAATTATGACATGCCCATACTTACCATTAGGAGATTGTGATTCCTCTTGTCTAGGGGAACTTGAAGATGTAGACAACTAAAATTGGCCATCGATAACCTCCAACTAGGATTTTGACTAATTTCCACCCAAAATACACAATTTGGCCTAAAAACACTAAAACATGATAAATGATGTGAAATTGACATATTCAAGTGTTGATTTTGGCTAGCGTATCCCTAAATGAGGCAATGCAATTTATGGGTCAGCTAACTTTGATCAGATCATTTTGAGTCAAAATGCTAATTTTCCACCTACATGCTTTGGATTGTTCTTTCTATCAAATTATATTGCAAAAGATGTATGAATTCATTATTTATTGTTGGTAACATCCTAAATAGGAATACGGTTCCAACGCATCTGATAGTGACTTCCAATCTAGTCAAATTTTGGACCAATAACATGACATTCTGATCAATTTGAGTAATTTGTGCACAAAGTGCTTAATCTTGCTTAAGAACTAATTAACCTAAATCAAGGAATAATTAATAATTCCATGGAAACTTGTTGAATAATTTTTTTTAAAAATGAATATTGAATATCTACATCATCAGGTGACCTCATTTCTTGGGAAGACATCCCTAGGCCATAAATGCCACAAATATCAAGATTCATACCCTCCATGCCTCATCAATGCCTTGCATTATGCCTTCCATGCCTCTTAATTTCCCCTTCTTCCAATGGCATGATGAGGATAATTAAAAACTTAATTCTAAAAATTGAATTAATCCTCAACCACACATCTTCATCTCAAGATGGATGATTCAGGTTAATTCTAGACATTTGTAAATATCTATAAATAGAGAAGCCATGAACATCATTTTTAAGACTTGAGAATGCAAAGTTATAATGTAGGATTATTTCTAAAAGCTTCATGAAACTAGTGTTACCATGCCAAATTGATTTGAAGCTAACCCAAGCCACAAGCCAAAGGTTCCAAGGAGAGATGGAGGTACCCAAGCTTCCAGTGCCAAGGACTTCATGAGCATAAGTTGAGTAAGCCACCACTACAAAGGCATTTGGAGCCTCCAAGGAAGGTGAAGGAATTATTGTGTTTTCATTCTTTTATTTTTATTTGTGTTTATCATTTGATTTTATTAACTAAGCTCTCCTTAGTGTTTAGGCCTAGAGATGTTATGCTATTAGTGTGTTATTTTCATTTTGTTTTCATTTTGGAACTAACACCATACTAGCCATCCTCTCTTGAGTAAAATTCTTAGATCACATAATGGCGTGCCTAGTGGGATTAGATGCATCTCACACCTAAAGAAGATCATTTTGTAACTCTAAAATATTTATTTGGACCTTTAAAACTCTTGCAAATTGATTTTCGAACTTTATTTTGTCGCTTTTATTTGCCACAGTTTTACACAGTAACTAACGTTGGTAGGTAATACCGACATCAATTGCACAGCTTAACTAATGTCAGTTAGGTAATCGACATCAATTAGAAAAATTAACCATTGTCAGTTGTAATAATTAACGTCGGTCACTATGTTTTTCTAAAAACACAGACCTAAGAGCTATTTTTCCAAAGTTGATTGTTTCAAACTAAAAAGAGCTTCAAAGCTAAAGGACATGCTAACATTTTTACTATGAGACCAAGCTTGATATTTGTTCAAAACATGTTTAAAATCACCTTTCAATGCTTAAAAATCAATTAGGAACCTTGTTTTGGGTGTTTAACAAAGAATTTAGATGTTTTTGGTGAATGTTTTCAAAGTTTGCAATTAAGACCAAGGGGTCAAATGAACATCACCAAATCTTTCATTTTAGGCTTAAAATTGAACACACTTGTAAATTCTTGTTTTCAATAGTTATTTAGATTAAATATTTGTTTTGAAAAAAGAGGAATGTTGCATGTATGCTCTTCCATTTTTCCCCTATAGGGAACCCTTAGAATCAAAAGTGCCATTCCTATTATAAATAGCTTAGTCCAAGGCTTAGAAAAAGAGTCATCTAAAACACTCCCTAAAAACTCATCAAAGTTTGGGTGACCTTGAAAATGACCTTAAAGTCTTTCTATTTCATGTTTTTTTAATTTTTATACAAACTTGGCTTGCGAGGGGGACTTCATCACCTCCCATAAGTTCTTTAGGGAAGCTTTAACCTGAAGTTTCATCTCCTAACATTGAATTCATTTGGCTCCTTTGGATTTGCACACATGACATAGTGGAACTTTGGACATTACACTACATTAAGTGAATAATAAGATGTAGTTGTTACAAAAAGGACTAGAATTTTTTATAATAAGCCAAGTGATACAGACCCAAAATCCATGCTTTTCTTTTGCATTGTTTGGTGTTAAAGTCATTGTGTAATTGATTCCTCTAGATCGTTCAGAAACTTGTTAGATTTTAGACAAATCCCCACTTGGCATAGAAGTATTGTTGGTGCAAAGTGCACCTTAAGGTCCATGTCATAGTATTATCATTTGAGAGAAGGGGGGTGTATAAACCCTACTATATAATGCACATTTACTTTTGGATGAACACTTAAAATACTCTCAAATGACGTATATTGATGGATTCCAACAATACCAAGCAACTTTGTCAGTTTAGGATCTAAGAACAATTAATTAGTTGGTCTTATCCTAGATTAAAGTCTTGTTTGGAGTCAAAAATTGGTGTAAACAAACAATCTAAACCAAGCACAGTCCAAATTTTCCTTTGAACAAAGAGGCATTATGTTGCCTGTGTGAGATCATCAAATTGCCTTGTTCATCAAATGCTTAAGAGTCATATCATCCACTTTGGCATAGTTATGTTATCCAATTAAGTCTAGACCTTTAACAAAGTTGTTTAAGTCCTTCACTTATAATCTAAATTCAAAATTACACCTTTATAAGTTCATCGGGTTGATGTGTTAAGTGGGTTTGCCATTTGTACTAAACTTGAGGGAACTTAGGTTTAATTTCTTATTTGGGTTAAAGGCCATTTAAGACTCATAATCATTGTCATCACTTGATAAACTTAATCCATTTTGTGCTAAACAATTTCACTTAGAGTCTATGCACCACAACATTTTGAGTTAAGAAAAGTAGTGTTATGTTGTCAAAATTGTAGGAAAACATATTTGCCTTAGAGATTTTTGCAGACAAAACTTTTTTGTCACACTTTTTGGGTAGTATAACATCATTACGCTACCCAAAACATTTCAAAAATTATTTCATAGACCCTCTTGTATAGAGTTCCAAATTGGCTCCTACATTTTGAGACCAATCCAAGCGTACTTTTGTGATCTTTTGTTTAAAACAGTTATACTGCTCAATTTTGTCTAGCTTGTTTGTCAAAAGAACCAAGTTTTATACCATTTTTTGTCAGAAAATAAACTATCTCTAAAAGTGCCTTTTGTTTTGTACCTTATATTGTTCCCAAAATTTGTCACTTGATTTTGAGGACAACAAGTTGACCATTTTGGTCCTACAGGCCAAAATGGTCTCTTTCTTTCTTTCAAAATGTTTTGAGCAGTCAATTTTTTCAAATATTCAAACCTTTTCAGCTAAGGAAGTCGCAAGTTCAACAGGCGAGCTTTCTTCAAAGGAAGTTCAAAACACTTAAGGCTTTTGCTTAGTATTTTGAGGATGGTTCAACACCCAAGTTCAATCAAAAGACTTAATGGTGGGATTCAAACAATTAAAATGAACCACTTTGAACCATTGAAACCTGCCTCCGCAATGTTCAAAGGTTCAACGAGTTCAAAGGTTCAATGACTTCAGCAGACTTAAAGAAAAGAAGGCTTCAAAGAGTTAACATTGAATCGTTGAACCATTGAACCTTGAACTTCAAAAGGTTCAAAAGTTCAAAGGTTTAACAAGTTTAAAAGACTTAGAGAATAAAAGGATTTGAAGAGTGAAGATTGAACCATTGAACCGTTAAACCTTAAACCAAAAATAGTTCAAAGGTTCAAAGGTTCAACGAGTTCAATAAGTTTGATGAAGTTAGAAAATGAAAGGATCCAAAAATTTTGAAGCTTTAGAAGATTCAAAGAAAGAGAATGAACTGTTGAACCTTGAACCAAAATGATTCAAAGGTTTAAAGGGTTCAAAAATTTCAAAGTTCGAAAGGAAACTTTGAGTGAATGAAGAAAGCAAAAGATTCTAGAAATAAGTTTAAATAAATGGTTCAAAGAAATGGTTCAACTGAAGAAGAAAAAGAAAGTGAACATGGCCTTTCACAAAACATTCAACCTTTGAACCATTGAACCTTTAAACCAAAAGAGTTCAAGGTTCAAGGTGACCAGTTTTGTCTCCATAGACGTCAAATTTAGGGTAATGGAATAGCTGTTGATTTTCAAAAGACCTGAGAACAAACTCAGTGACTAGCCGAGAAAGGAGCCAAAGGAGCTAGTAGAAAGCGAGAAGATAGCCTTGAGAGCTTAGATCACTAAGAAAGATAAAATGTGGCAAGGGAAGAGATAATAACTACAGTAAATCTATAAATATTTGTAGGAGAGTTATTTCTAGTAGGTGGAATAGTCCACTAGGTGGACATAAGAGAGCATGAACATTCAAAGGCACAGCGTATTTTTATACATTGAGTAAAGGCGAATGGACATCCTTGTAAGCATCATAAAGAAAACCAGACAACCCATGCTTAGGAAGAGACATTTGGGATGATTCAGAATGCCAAAGTCAAGGCCGATGATCTGTTCAACCATGGCCCTTTCACAAATATTCAATGCATTCAATTCAGCATGGGTCATTTTCATGAAAACAAGCACCTAAGTCTTTTTGGTGATTCTATATATTGTAATATCTCATTTTTTATAAAGGAGATCTCTCAGTTATTAGAAGCAAAGCTCTGACCAAATTGAAAGGCAATCCTAAGACTTTGAGCTCAAACTGTTAATCATATTTTGTTAAATAAATGAGAAAGCAAGTGACCTTTCAAACTTTGTGTTGGAATAAGCTTGAGTCATCTAGGAAATTATTCTTATGTCTGTATCCTAAATACAATCTTGTCCATTTAATCTAACAAGTGGAAGTAAGCTAGAAGATGTCCTGAAGCTGACTGTGGGAGACTTTATGTTGCCATAATTGCCTTTAATTTATTTTTTTTATAAAAGATATTGGAGAGACTTTGAGATCCCCTTATCCTTCGTAATCTTTTACTCTGTTGTAGTTGAATTGGAGACTTTGAGCTATGCTTCAAACTATTGTGTTCCTTTGTCCTAATTAGTAGGAGAGACAACGAAAGACTTTGTGCTTTCATTGGTTTTTTATGGTTTCTATTACAACCTAGGAAGTCTTCCTCTGGTTTTTTGAACATAATTTTTAAAAGAAGAGAAGTGCCTTCAACACTTACCTAGGAATTCTCA
Source organism: Torreya grandis (assembly GCA_037957365.1). Lineage (NCBI taxonomy): Eukaryota > Viridiplantae > Streptophyta > Pinopsida > Cupressales > Taxaceae > Torreya > Torreya grandis. Next base: position 947,837 of record JARHVA010004621.1, read on the forward strand.
CCTATTCTGTGAACATCATCTCTGAAAAAAGAGAGATGGATGGTATGATTTCACCCCTAAGTGTATTTTTAGCTTATATATATATATATATATATATATATATATATATATATATATATATATATATATATATATATATATATATATATATATATATACTATAGATTATAAGGAACCTCCCCTTGTTGAGAGAAGATATTTATCTCATTTTGGCTATGGTCACCACACCCATTTTACCACATAAATATCCTTATGCTATGGTTGATGCACCTATTTTTCTGTCAGTCAGCTAGTGACAAAATATTCACCCAACAGTTTTTGGTGACTCCACTGGGGAAAAATGCACTGTTTGAAGCCTCAAGCTTCAAATTGAAGCAGTTCTAGTTCTTTTCTATTTTTATTTTACACTCTAGCAAACCCACCATACACATGAAGCTAGAGAGCTCAAGGTATTGTTGACCCTGTCTTTGAACTTGTGCAGCAAAATAATTTTGATCTTTCCCCTCACAAACTCACCTTCAACAAACTAGGAGTTTTTCTCCTACAAACATCAGGTCCCTAATGCCAGGGAAAGCTTCTCTTTCCTCTACTAGCAGAGCTTTGTCTATACATATCTCATAGAGATTTATTATCCCTCCCTTCAATAGCCACATCATGGTAGCTTGAGGCCCTTGGGGTAATACTTTTGGTCCCCTAAATCTGATCCCACCTCTACATGAGCTACCTCGTAGCTCAAAGAAAAACTTTTCCAAGTGCTATGGTGATGGAAAGGTTCATCTTGATGAAGTTATTACAACATTTTGCATAGCTTGTGGTGTAATAGGTGTTGAATATGAAGACATTGTAGTCAGATTATTTGTAGAGACATTGCAAAGCGCTGCTACAGACTAGTTTTATCATCTATAAGCACAAATAGTGACTAACTAAAACACTCTCAAAGCCAAATTTGAGGCTAGGTTCAAGCCTACAGAAGACATGCTCTGTTATCTCAGCTTACACAAATGAATAAGGAGCCTCATGAACCCATGAGAGACTTCTTTGCTAAATTTGACAAGCTGAGGAACAGGATTCCCACAATTGCTCAGTCGACACCTGAGAATCTCAAATGCTTCTTCATTAATTTTTAGCTTCCTGAAGTGAGTTTCCTATTGAGGTAGGCTAGCCACATAGATCTTGTTACAACTCAGATTTTGGCCACTGAGGTTGAAGATGATCTTATCTTGGCAGGAAAGATAATAAAAGATCCTAATAGAGGTAAATCTTCTTCATCTTTTGAATATTCTTCTATAAGTACCATTGATCCTATGGTGCAAAAGCTAACAAATGAATTGCTAGCTCTAAAAAACAAATGGCACAAGGGATGTATGCTCCTCCTTATTATCAAGATATACCAAGGAGGATGTTTCCCAACTAGTCATATTAGGGCAATGCTGTTAGAAATCAAGGGCAACCAAATCACCTTCCGCTCCCACTAGGGAAGCTTGCCATTGAAGCAGCACTAGCTAACTTAGTAGTTGGTTATCTTAAAACTGAACATGATTTTTTCTTCCAACCTAAGTTGAACCAAGAATATTACATTGATCTCTTTGTAGAAGGCCAAGAAGAATTAGCTGGAGACTCCAACGTTGGTTCCCTGAATTACTATGATGAACCCAGAAGTAAAGGTGAAGTGTTTGATAGATCATACATTGTATTTATCAGGTCCTAGAACCAGTCAGCTCAAAAAGCAAATAAAGAAAAAATAGGGAAAGAATATCAACCAGAAATTTCAATTACTAAACAAGGGGCTTCTCTGCCTTTCCAATCAAAGGGCCCAGTGATCAACATAAAAGTAAGTACCTCAAATATTCCTTCACCTTCAACTTCAAATTCACAAACCAGTCCTACACCTAGTAAAAAATAGATTGATGGACTACCTCCCTTTGTATCTAATTCATTTTAGTCATTTGATATAATTAACCATGTTAAGAAGACCGAAATTCAAATGTCTGAGTTTGAATTCTTGCAATCCAACCCTGAGCAGTTGGATAGGTTAGTTCAATGCATCAAGAATAAAACCACCCCTATAGGACAAAAAATTTTGAAAGTAAATTCGGTTCCTCCAAAGAACACACTTTCCCAAAATAATCTTGTGATTACTTCTCCAACTACCCCTAGAAAGATAGAACTATTTTATGTCTCCCTACTGATAAATGGTCATCAGTTGAATAATTGCATTATAGACTTAGGAGCTTCTGACAATGTGATGCTCACCAAGGTGGAAAAATATCTTAGTCTCACACTGACTAAGACCTTTGGGAGATGTTTCTCAATAGAAAATAAATAAGTGCCTTTGCTGGGACAAATTAAAGATGCTCAATTTGCATTTGTGGCCTTCCCAGATAAGAGAATCAAAATGACAGTCTTGGTGGCCGACATCCTAGCCTCCTACGGCATTCTTCTTGGGCAAATTTTTTGCAAGGATGTTGGTGGAGAATTAATCATGAACCTATCTAAGGTGAGGATACCTATCAAGGGCATCATGCAAAGGCTACTTTTTGAGAAGGCAAAGTACATTGTCAACCAAACATCAGCCCCTGAAGCTCAAATTTTGTTTGAGTCTTAAGGCTTGGGTAATTAATTTTTGACTATTGAAGACATTTTTATTTCAGCAGATGAAAGTTCCATAGGTGATAATCCAAAAAATTTAGATAAGATATCAGAAGAATTAGTAGGGTGTAGTACACATGAAAAAGTATCTTCTCTTCTTGATGAAGAAAAATCTGAAAGAAGATCAAATTTTGATGATGTCTAGATTCTAGAATTTGATGGTAGCAATTCTTCAACTGGTTTTAGAACTAAATTTTTTTTGATATCTCCTCAAGGAGATATTTTTCTATACTCGTATAAGTTGCAATTCAGCAACACTAAAAACACTATCAAGTATGAATCATTACTACTTGATTAAAGGTTGCTCAAGATAAAGGTGTTAAACTTCTTCATGCTAAAGGTGACACTGAACTGGTGGTTTTTCAGGTGAGAAACTTATATTAAACTAAAAATGATAGATTATGAAATTATGGCAATCTGGTGTGGGACTACATTGAAAGCTTTGATGCTTTTAGTATTTCTATTGTGCCTAGAGAATTCAACATTCATGCAAATGTATTGGCCATCCCTGCAACTCTCTTGGTCCCTCACCAAGATTTCAAAGAAGATAGGTACACTATCGAGTTGGTCTTTTGACCAAGTGTACCTGATAATGCTAACCATTGGTAGGTGTTTAATGGTGAAAACCAAATCATTATTTTTTTGGAAAAAATAGATAGCTTTGAAAAGCTTCAATTTGAAGGCAGTGAATCTCCATGGCGGGAATCAATTCTGGAGACAAATTCAAAAGCTGATGGAGAGTTCCTTCAGCTCAAAGGGAATAAAATTCCCAAAAGATTAGTTTCTCTTAAGAAACTATTTGACAAACATGATAGGTTTATCAAGGAACAACAAATAGATTCAAAATCCTCTAAGGATTTTTATCAAATCAATTTGAGTACAGAAGATAATCCAAAAATGGTCAACATTAGGAATTATTGTACCCTTGATGAAAAACTCAAATTTATCACTCTGCTTCACCATTACATTGATGTTTTGGCATATTCATATGATGATCTGAAACCTCTCAGACCTAAAGAAATCAATCACAAAATTCCTCTTAAGATTGGGTCGTTGCCTCACAAGCAGAAGCAAAGGCAGTACAACCCTAAGATATCAGGCACAATTTTGTTTGAGATACAGAAAATGTTGAATGCAAGGATTATTTTCCCAATCCATCATTCCACCTAGATTATAAATATAGTCCTTGTAAGAAAGAAGAATGGATAAATCTACCTGTGTGTTGATTTCAAAAATATGAATCAGTCATCTTTAAAGGACAACTATCTCCTGCCTATCATGGATTAGTTATTGCAGACAGTGATTGGCACTGAGATGTTATCAATGCTAGATGGTTTTTTGAGATATAATCAAGTGGAAGTTGGTGAAGTAGACCAACTTAAGACCACTTTCACAACACCTTGAGGCACTTTTGCATATCATAGAATGCCTTTTGGTTTGATCAATGCTAGCGCCACCTTCCAGAGAGCAATGGATCTTGCTTTTAGAAATGAAATGGGTAAGTTCATTGTAGTATACCTTGATGATTTGATAGTCTTTTCTAAGCATCATACTAATCATGTGCATCATTTACAACAAGTGCTAGAAAAATGTAGGTAGAATGGTATTTCTCTTAATCCTAAGAAGTCAATTTTTTGGGTTACAGAAGGTAAACTTCTCGATCACACTATGTCCTGAGAAGGCATAAAGATCGACCTAGAAAGGCTCAAATCCATTTAAGAGCTTTCTCTTCCTACCAATAAGATTATATTTCACTCTTTCTTTAGAAAGGTGAAATTTTTGTGAAGGTTCATTCCTAAATTCATAGAGAAGACTCACCACATTGTCAATATGATGAAAGGCAAAGCCACTTTCAGCTAGACTGAAGATGGCAAGTCAGCATTTCAAGACATCAAGGAAGCTATCACCCATGTCCCACTTCTAGTTTGTCCTAATTATACCAAATACTTCATGATGTATAGCTATGCTTCTAAACATACACTTTGAGCTATTTTGGTTTAGAAAAATGAAGAAGGTGTGGAATCTCCCATATCTTTCATGAGTTGTCCTCTCAATTCTCATGAGCTGAAGTATTCAAACATGGAGAAGCATGCTTATGCTATGGAAAAGAAGGTAAAACACTTCCATTTTTACATCTTGAACTCACACACTATTGTTTTGGTCCTTGATACAACATTCAAGTCTATACTAACTCAGCAAGAGTTTGGAACCAAAAGGGGAAATTAGATTACTAAAATCTAGGAGTTTGATCTTGTTATCAAACCAACGAAGCTTGTGTAGATAAGGGCCTCTTCTAATTAATTATTGATAGCATACCAGAAGAAGCAGGGCATGAAGAAATATAAATTGAAGACATGCCAACCATTTTTTTTGTCACCACTACGAATGAGTGGTATTCAAATATTGCTCATTTCCTTACCTATGGTGAGTGTCCTATTCACCTGTCTCGTAAAGAAAAGATGATTGTTAAGTTGAAAGCTTCCAATTTTATCCAATGAGACAACAGTCTGTATAAGAGAAAACTTGATGGGGTATTCCTTCGCTGCATGGATAAAGTTTAGCAAAACAAAATTTTGGAGTCCTTCCATAATTTAGCTTGCAAAGGACATTTTTCTATGCCTGTGACTACCTATAAGATTATATGAGCTAGGTATTATTGGCCTACTCTATTTTAAGATTTATACACTTGGGTGCATAGATACGAGCTATGTCAACATTTCGTTGGCAAACCCAAGTTGACTACATTACCTCTCAAGCCTGTGGTGATAGAAGAGTTGTTTCAACAATGGGGAATTGATTTCATTAGCACTATAAATCTGTCCTGAAGTGCTGGACATGATTATGTCCTTATATCCACTGACTACTTTACCAAGTGGGTGGAAGCCATTCTAGTCAAGCATGCCACTTCAAAGGTGGTATGTAATTTCCTCAAGGAAAACATCATTTCTAGGTTTAGAGTCCCAACCAAGATTATAATAGATAATGTAGCTTATTTTTCTTCTCATGAGATCACTCAGTTCTGCTACTATTATGGGATTTTTCTCTCCCACTCTTCTGACTATTATCTGCAAGAAAATGGTCAAGTAAAATCAAGCAACAAGAACCTGCTGACCATTATCAAGAAGCTGGTAGATGACCATCAAAGAACCTGGCATAAAGCATTGCTTGATGCTTTATGGGTAGATAAAATTACACCTAAGAGGGAAATTGATATGTCCCCATTTCAAATTTTGTATGGTCTCAATGCAGAGATACCAATCACCTTGGAATTACCAACATTAAAGTTAGCAAAAGTAGTAGAAGATTTAACTTTTGAAAGTTCCATTGACAAAAGGATCATGTGCTTGAGTGAACTAAATGAGCAGCAAACTATGGTGGTGGACTGAATTTTTGTGCATCAAAGTTTGGTGAAGAGACTCTTTGATCAGATAGCAAGGATCCATAATTTTCAGGTTGGAGATCAAGTCTTGTTGTGGGACAAGAGGATAAAACCAAAAGGAATGCATGGAAAATTTGATTCTCTATGGAGAGGCCCATTCACCATTCATTGTTTAAATGGTGAAAATAGTTTCTTGCTGAGATATCAAGATGGAACACCATTTACTATGCCTCATAATGGGCAGCATCTGAAACACTTCAATCCTTGAAGTATCATACAAGTCCATTTGTATATATGTATAGCCTTTCTTTATTTTGTGTTTTTTGTTTGTTTTTGGCACCATTTATTTTTGGTGCCTTTCTTTTTGGGTAAGCATGACTCCATAGCCCAATGGCATAGATGAAGGCACTGAGACTCTGGTTTCTACTCCCTTTAATTGCTTTTATTTTCAATCGATGGAAGTTCCCCAACTGGAGCTAGATGTTGTTCCCAAAATTCATCACTTGCTTTTAAGGACAACAGGCTAACCATTTTGGTCTTGTTGGCCAAAATGGTCTCTTTCTTTCTTTTAAAATATTCTGAGCAGTTAACTTTTTCAAATATTCAAGCCTTTTCAGCTAAGGAAGTTGCAGTTTCAATAAGTGGGCTTTCTTCAAAAGAAGTTCAAAACACTTAAGGATTTTCCTTTGTATTTTGAGGATGGTTCAATTCCCAAGTTCAATCAAAAGACTTAACGACAGGCTTTAAACAATTAGAATGAACCACTTTGAACCATTGAACCATTGAACCCCACCTCTACAAGGTTTAAAGGTTCAACGAGTTCAAAGGTTCAATGACTTCGGTGGACTTAAAGAAAAGAAGGCTTCGAAGAGTTAACATTGAATCGTTGAACCATTGAACCTTGAACTTCAAAAGGTTCAAAATTTCAAAGGTTCAACAGGTTCAACAAGTTTAAAAGACTTAGAAAATGAAATGATTCGAAGAGTGAAGATTAAACCATTGAACCATTGAACCTTGAACCAAAAATAGTTCAAAGGTTCAAAGGTTCAATGAGTTTAATAAGTTTGACAGACTTAGAAAATAAAAGGATCCAAAATTTTTGAAGCTTCAAAGGATTCAAAGAAAGAGAATGAACCATTGAACCTTGAACTGAAATGGTTCAAAGGTTCAAAGGGTTCAAAAATTTCAAATTTTGAAAGAAAGCTTCGAGCAAATGAAGGAAGTGGAATATTCCAAAAAGAAGTTCAAATAAATGGTTCAAAAAAATGGTTTAACCAAAGAAGAAAAAGAAATCTAATGCGGAACTTCACAAAACATTGAACCTTTGAACCAAAAGAGTTCAAGGTTCAAGGTTCAAAGAGGTTCAAGGCGACTAGTGACATCCCCATGGATGTCAAATATAGGGTAATGGAATAGTTGTTGATTTTCAGAAGACCTAAGAACAAACTCAATGACCAACCCAGAAAGGAGCCAAAGGAGCTAGTAGAAAGTGAGAAGATAGACCTGAGAGCTTAGATCACCAAGGAAAGACAAAACGTGGTAAGGAAAGAGAGAACAACTACAAGAAATCTAAAAATATCTATAGGAGAGTTATTTCTAGTAGGTGAAACAATCCACCAGGTGGACATCAAAGAGCATGAACATTCAAAGGCATAGCCTTTTTTTACATTAAGTAAAGGTGAATAGACAACCCTGTAAGTGTCATAAAGAAGACCAAACAACCCATGCTTAGGAAGAGACATTTGAGATGATTCAGAACACCAAAGTCAAGGCTGATGACCTATTCTAGCATGGCCCTTTCACAGATATTTAATGCATTTAATTCAGCATGGGTTGTTTTCATGAAAATAAGCACCCAAGTCTTTCTGGTGAAGCTATATATTGTAATCTCTCATTTTGTATAAAGGAGATCTCTTAGTTATTAGAAGTGAAGCTCTGCCCAAATTGAAAGGCAATCCTGAGACTTTGAGCTCAGACTATTAATCATATTTTGTTAAATGAAAGGGAAATCAAGTGACCTTTCAAACTTTGTGTTGGAATAAGCTTGTGTCATCTACGAAATTGTTCTTATGTTTATTTCCTAAATACAGTCTTGTCCATTTAATCAAACAAGCAGAATAAGTGGAAGTAAGTTGTAAAATGTCTTGAACCCGACTGTGGGAGACTTTGTGCTGCCATAATTGCCTTCAATTTGTGTTTGTGTAAAGGATATTGGAGAGACTTTGAGCTCCCCTTATCCTTCGTAACATTTTACTCTGTTGTAGTTGAAGTGGAGATTTTGAGCTACGCTTCAAACTATTGTGTTCCTTTGTCCTAATCAGTAGGAGAGACAAGAAAAGACTTTGTGCTTTCATTGGTTTCTTATGGTTTCTGTTACAACCTAGGAAGTCTTCCTCTGGTTTTTTGAACATCATTTCTGAAAGAAGAGAAGTGCCTTTAGGAATCACCTAGGAATTCTCCCCTATTTTGTGAACATCATCTCTGAAAAAAGAGAGATGGATGGTATGATTTCAACCCTGAGTGTATTTTCATCTTATATATAATAGATTATAGGGAACGTCCCCTTGCTGAGATGAGATATTTATCTCATTCTAGCTGTGGTCACCACACCCATTTTTCTACATAAATCTCCTTCTATTGTGGTTGATGCACCTATTTTGCCGTCAGTTAGCTGGTGACAAAATATTCACCCAACACCTTATACCTAGTTGATCAAGTTCATGTCTAAGAATCAAATGCCTAGTGTTTGTTAGAAGTGTTTCAAATCTATTAGATTAAAACTTTCATCTATTTAAAAGTCTATATTTTAAAACCATTAGGCCAAGAGTCCTAGCACATGCCTTGTTTGAGCCTAGAGTTTGGCATTTTGATTTTAGGTCCATTTACTTGATTATCTTTGTGTGAACAGTGAAATGCTAGGTACTTCACACTAGCTTGTTTCCTCACAAAAATTTGCATAAACCTTTTTGATCCTTTTGAAAAGTCTAGACCAAGTTGTAACATCATTTGTTTTAGACATTATCTTTTTTGAGTTTGTATAACTCTTTGACATTTTATCACAAAAGCATTGACTATGGATCCCAACATGCATTCCTACACTCATAGTGGACTCATGTATAATCTAGGGATTAGTGATGTATTTGCACGGAAAGAAATGGTGTAAGACCTCTATGCAAATAATATTACTTATGAGATGGATTCTTATCCCTCTTATAATACTCAATCAGGGGCACAAAGCCAAGATTTGTTGGCTAACTATTTGGTTAACACACCACCTTATTTAGAATAAGACCAAGAACAAACCACACAATGCCTAGCTACAATACCTGTAGTCGCTGAGCTAGTTCTTCAACAGTCATATTCTACTAATATGGCTTCCAAGTATGATCTATTTTTTTAGTGATATTTTTTAGAGAACAAAGATGAGATTTTGGTTAGATACATAGAGGTAGGGGCTAAGTTTCTAGTAGACTTTCCCCAGGAAAATTTACCAAGTTCAGTAAGAGTGCCCCACAATATCATTTACAATCAACAGGCTTCTTCTAACAATCCTATGTCTCTAGTCCAAACAACATACCAAGATCCTAAAATATTTGATCGAGGTAAAAACATCATAGAAGAGAACTTTAACCAAATGCAGACAACATATTAAACATTTATGAATCTAGCATGTGATTTCAATCAGATAAACATGGTAGGTAAGCCTCTCATTAACCTAGTTCCTTCAATAGGAGTGTTGATAGAGTTAATTGGATAAAATAATCTAAATTTTGACCCATTTATACAAATCATTTCAATAGATAACTTGATGCATATGCCCATTATTAAAGAAGTGTCTTCAGCCTCTACACTGCATAGTGAGCCAAACATAGTAGATAATGTGCAACCAATGTCTAGTCTTGATCAAAGTGGTACTAATGTGCAAAAAATTAGCCAACAACATGTGCCTATAGTTAATCCTATGAATAGGTCATCAGCCTAGAGAGTAGGAGTTTCTACACCCCAACCTTAACCAATTGCTTCCTTAAGTGTACAACCTATGGGATTAGGTAATCAAACAATAGCTAATATCATGCCTTAATGATATCATATGATGAATCCTACTCCTCCTCAACAAAAAATAAGTAGCATTCCACAAATACATGCATAATTTAGTATATCAATGCAATAAATGATAAATACATTACCACCTCAATTAGGGGCAACAAATGTTTCACCTTGCCAAGTAATGATGAACATACCTCTTGAGTCATAGACTAATATGCTAATCTAAAACCAAGCAATGACTAGTCAACAACATACAAATGTGGGTCAATGATAGATGCCAAATTTGTAACATGCTTTCACTTCCTCATATGGATTCATGTAATAAGGAGGACCCCATGTTTCTCAAGTATTTACTAGACAACTATTGGTTCAAAATGTGCCACAAACCCAAAGATAAGGTCTTGGTCCACAAATTCCCACTCAATAGTAAGGTTTGATTAGTTATTATCATGTCCATTTTCAACCACAACAGGCATAATATAGTTATATCTCTCTATCCCAGCCATAAAATCCTCCAAGTCAAACCTCTATCACCAACCCAAACTAGAATATCACACTACCAATTATGCAATTTCAAGTATATCTTGATCCACATATGCATATTCCTGGTCTATTCCCCAACCAAATCAATGTACCCCAATAGGTATCTCTATCATACCCTAGTAAAAGTGTCCCACATGTGACCTCCCAACCATCTATTTAAACCAATATTCTCCCTCAAACCAATATTCCTTCTAGTTTCCTATTCCAAGAATTACAACAAATGAAGGATGTAATTACTACCATTCAAGCTGGCAAACTAACTAAAAATTTAAAATTGGATGATGTATGTTCCTATCCATCCAAAATAGAGTATTTACAGATACCATTTTCTCCAGGATACGAACCACCAAAATTCGATAAATACAAAGGAAAAGGTGACCCTAAGGCTCATTTGACTGAATTCTTTGTCGCATGTCAACCAGTGGCATATAGCAATATATACATTTTGTTGTTTTTCCCAAGGAGCTTGGTTGTACAAGAATTGGAGTGGTTATTGGAGTTACCCAAAAAATTTATAATGGATTTTGATGATCTTTCTAATAATTTTTTGCAACATTTCTCTTATAATCTCGAGCATGAGATTTCATTAGTGGATTTAACACAAGTAAAGCAAAAATCTGGGGAGAGTTTTACAAGTTATTTACAGTGATGGAGATCCCTTGTAAGTCATTTCACCCTCAATTTAATATATAAACAATTATCCACTATGTTTACTAAAAATATGCATAGTGAGATAGCTTACCATCTAAAACTACAATGTGTGCATACTTTCAAAGAGAACATTGACAAAGGCTTATTGATTGAGCAAGTGCTCATCAATAAAGGAGTCATCAAGCTTAATTAAACTAATAAAAATTAAGGTACCAATCAAGTAAATGATCAACATCCCATTCAAGTGCTAGCATCATAATTGGTACAGGATAATAACCAACAATGACTGAAGTAATTAAATTGCAATAGGAATGTTGTGGGAAATGGAACAACTAAATCCCATCATGTCTAAACAATGTAAACATCATTTACACCACCTTTTTAGCTTACTCCTATGCATCAATCCCTCCAAACAATACCACAAGCACAACAACCAAGACCTACATAGCAAATATAGCAGTCGCTACCATTACAAAAACTCCTAAGAGAATCATGCCTGCACACCGTATCTTTAGTAACCTGGGAGAACCCATTGAATAAATATTTCACAAGCTCATTTTTGCTAATCTAATTAGTTATCCTATCCCAAATATTTATCTACAAGGCATTCCTTATCTTAATTGGTCACGTGAAAATGAATTTTGTGATTATCATCAGGTCAATGGACATAATCTACGAAGATGTGTCCAAATCAACAATTTAATTAAGAATATGTTGGATAATGGGGAGATAACATTAGATAATGGTGCTTCCACTTCCAATCAAATTCTTGGAATCTATCAAAACCCATTTCCCTAACATAATAATCAACAACAATAGAACAATTAGTAATAACAACAATGGTCAGTGCAGCAGCAAAATCAAAATTAAACATTGAACCAGTAGAATCAACAAAATTAGTAGTAGAACCTACAATTATAGAACAATGGAAAAAACCAAGGTTATAATGGTAATAACCAATAAACCTACCTTGTATTTCACATGACTATAGCAAGATTGTAGGTCATATTATAAGGGGTAGCATTAATACCATCTCCATTAATCCTAGACCAAGCATTAATCAACCTAGACCATTTTTAAACAATAATATTCAGCCAAATTACATGGATAATCCTTCTTTGACCTTGGAATGTATACAAGAAAACTATTAAACTAGGACTTCCCCTTTTGGACCTTATATCGACAACTCGTATTTACCACATGACCACATGTAAGTGCACTGGCAATCAAGACTTGTCATGTCTAGTCCCACACCATTCCCAACATTGGCTAGCAATAATGGTCTAGTATTTAATCCCAATTGTGTAATCATAACTCAGAGGTCAAAGTTTACTATCCTAGGCCCATAACCATCTACTACTTTGTTTGTCATTCAACCAACCATTTAGCCTTAGAATAAACCATTCACTACTAACCTTCACTACTAACCAAGACAAAAAGTTTGATATTATGGAACGATTGCAAAAGACACCAGCACAAATTTCCATTTTAGATTTGTTGTGAACATCAATAATCCATAAAAACATCTTGAATGAGTTTTTGACCCAATCCATTATTGCTAGTGACATATCCCCTAGTAAATTCCAAGCTTTGGCTGGACACCTAGCTCCAACCCAACAAGTCACATTCAACCAAAGCGATATGTCTTCTCTTGGCCCACTCCATAATAATCCATTATACATATAAGTTTATATAATACAACATAAAGTGAAACATGTCCTTATAGACAATGGATCTATCCTCAACATAGTGTCTCTCAAGCTCATCAAGCTTCTTAGGTACATAATGGCAGATCTCTAGCTATAAATAATAACCTTCAAATCCTATGATAATCAAGAAAGAGAATCATAAGGCAACATTAGTTTGCTAGTTATCATTGGGCCTTTAACCCATGATAAAATTTCCCATGTGCTTGATCTTGAGTTGTCATAAAATATGCTTCTAAGTAGGCCTTCATTACATGAGATTCGTGCAGTCTCATCAACACTGAACCAATCTATCAAGTTCTCCCACTCAGGGATGGAAGTGAATATTCTAGGAGATTTACACCCATATGAACACTGCAAACATCTTGAGGCCAAATTTTAAAGCTATAATTATTAGTACAATATGAATCCTAGTTCCAAGTAGGATAAATGAAAAACCATACTTATTGATCCTTCACCAAATAATTGCATAGATCTTAATACCTTGGATTCTTTTTCCCACATGTCGCCTCTTAAAGCTTTTAATCATTTCACCATTTTAGATAATGGATCGAGAGAGTATGTGACCCATGATACATTTCATATTGTTAATCTTCCTTAGAATTTGAAAACCTTTGGGCAACTTAAAGTCACCCCACATATGCATTAGCAATAAAAGAACAAAGATAAGGGACCTATCACATTTGTACCAGCATCTATCCTAGGACATGACCCTCTTAAAGTGGGTGAATCATGGTTATACAATGACAACCAAGCTGATTGTTATAAAAATGCAAAGTATCCTATTCTCAATAGGATCATGGAGCATCACATTTATGAAGGAAGAGGCCACCTTGTGGTTAATCCTAACACTAAATCGGTAAAAAAAAAGCTATGTAAGATGCTTCCTTGCATTATTGTATTGCTAAAGAAAGAGTTGGAAAAACTCTTAGAAGCAAGACGTATCTGATCCATTGACTACTCAAATGGATCTCTAATGTGGTCCCTGTTAGTACAAATCCTAAAGGGATTAGAATCTGTACTGATTTTTAAGACATCAACAAAGCTTATCACAAAGATGATTTTCCCTTACCTAATAACAACATGATCATCGACTCTATGACCGGTTATGAATTTTTTTCACTCATGGATGGCTTTTAAGGATACAACCAGATTAGAATAACACCAGAAGACCAACATAAAATAGTGTTCACCACTCCATGGGGAACATTTTGTTATTAGGTAATGCCATTTGGCCTTTAAAATGTTGAAGCTATATATCAAAGGGTCATGACTATCATATTTCATGATATGATGCATGATATTGTTCAAGACTATGTCAATGACATATTAGAAAAATCCAAAACTAGGGCCCACCATCCAGTAGTGTTGCATAAGATATTTGAAAGATTATGTGAGTATAAAGTTAGACTCAATCCAAATAAATGTGTGTTTGATGTAACTTTAGGCAAATTCATTAACCTCATCATATCTCATAGAGGTATTGAAGTTAATCTAACTAAAGTCTATGCTATAATCAAGATGCCACCACCAACCAATTTGAAGTAACTCTATAGTTTACAGGGTAAAATCTAGTCAATCTGACACTTCATCTCTTAGTTAGAAGACAAGTGCCATCCATTTACACACCTTTTGAAGAAGGAAGTTACATTTCACTGGGATGATCACTGCCAAACCACTTTTTAACAACTCAAAGACTATCTTGTTAATCTACCTATTGTATTACCTCTTATACCAGGAAAGTCATTCTTGTTATACTTATCAACCACCGACCATGCTCTAGCGACACTCATGGCTCAACATGATGACAATGTAAAATAACATGTCATATACTACCTAAGTCGTACGTTGGTTACATATGAACATAACTATGCACCTATTGAAAAAGCTTGTTTGGCCATGGTCTTCACAACTCAAAAATTGTGCCATTACATGTTGAATAATAAGACCATGGTCATTTCAAAGGTAGATCCACTCAAGTATCTACTATCTAAAATAGATTTACAAGGTAGAATGACTAAATGGATCATTCTCCTCAGTGAGTTTGACATAGAGTATGTCAATCAAAAGGCAATCAAGGGACAAGTTCTTACATATCAACTTGTTGAAGCATCTCTCATAGACACAGCCACCACATTTCAATTTCCTGATGAATTCATAATGACTGCCATTAACACACCCCTTGAGGAGTAGCCTTAGAGACTATATTTTGATGGTTCATTTACTATATATGGATTGGGGGTACGCCTATTGTTTATTACACCACAGGGGGATCTAATCCCTAAATCATTTAGAATTAGCTTTCTTTGTACAAATAACATGGCTAAGTATGAAGCACTTGTTGTATGACTTTGAGAAGCAGTGCATTGGAATATATTTCATCTCTAATTTCATGGTTATTCCCAATTAATCATCAATCAGGTCACAAATCATTTTTAGACCAAAGACAAAAATTTAGTTCCATATAAAGCTATGGTTGACATTCTTAAGCAAGAAATTGCCAATATTTAGTTTAAGCATATACAAAGGGATAGTAACAAAACTACAAATTCATGGCTACTATTGGCTCTCTAATTTGATAAATAGGCAAAGCTAGAGAGTATCAGTTCTTCATCGAGAATTTGTCAACACTAGCTCATGAAATTTCAACCATCGTCATGATTTGTGATATTGTTGGTCCTAATTCTATCTGGTACTCAGACCTTTACAATGACCTTCATGACCAAGTTATACCACCTAACTTATCCCAAAAACAAATGAAAACCTTCATTCATCATTATACTATACTTGGATCCACCCTTTACCATCATAGTTTTTATGGAACTCTACTTCATTGTTTAACTTCGATAGAGTCTATGCTAGCATTAAGAGAAGTTCACAAAGGAGTATGTGGCACTCATTCTAGAAGGGAAATCCTATCCAAAAATATCTTACATATTGGTTATTATTGGCTCACAATGGATGTAGATGCCACTGCATATGTAAATAAGTGTGACAAATGTCAATGGCAAGCTAATCTAATTCATGCCCCAGTAAAAACTCTAAAACTGATGTTGACACCATGGCCATTTTCTACATGGGTACTTGACCTCATTGGGCAGAGTAACCCCACTTCATCTGATGGCCATGAACATATCTTTACCATCACCGAGTATTTCACTAAGTGGGTTGAAGCTATACCCCTCACTTATGTGATTGGAAATCAAATTTCCAAATTCATTTTTAACCATCTCATTTACCACTATGGTATCCCTTTTGACATTATATCTGATATGGAGGATCATTCAAAAATAAGGATGTAGAATAGATGTTTACTAAATATAACATCACACTACATTTTTTATAGCATATTACCCCCAAGGTGATGGCCAAGCTAAGGCATACAACAAAACCATTGTTAATATTCTCAAAAAGATTGTCAATGATGTTGATCATGATTGGTACTTGTAAATATTTCTTGCCCTTTGGGTATAATGTACCAATCACTTTACCCCCATAGGAGCCACTCCATACTCACTTGTTTAAGGTACTGAAGCTATCCTTTCCATTGAGGTTAAATTGCCTTCACTACACATCTTTTTCAAGCATGTCCTAGATGATCATGACTATAGAGTAGCTCACCTATAAGAGCTAGACCTACTTGATGAGAAAAACACAACCGCACTCAATAATCTTCAATCATATCATAATTGACTCAAAGGCCACTATAATTGGCATGTTAAGTATAGAACATTTGAACTTGGTGATCTTGTTCCTAAAAAAAACCAAAAGAATACCATGACTAAGAAAAAACATAAAGGGAAATTCAAACCAAACTAGATAGGGCATTTTATCATCACTACAAATTATGGATCAGGAGCATACAGGGTTGCCACACTAGATGTTGATGAACTTCTAAAGCTGATGAATATTATTCATTTCAAGTGTTACTATGCTTGAGCGCTAAGGTGTATTGTCTATAAAGACCATTTCAATTTTGCCATTTTATCACTATTGTTCTTTATAAAAATACAATCTTTATCCATCCTCTTCACTATATCCACTTTTTGCTTCCATTCTATCGACCTAGTGTGTTCTAAAGCCTAGCCTATTTAACCTTAGTTTTTGCCATTTGTTTCATAGTTTTGGCATCAAGGTATCTAATCAATTTCATCAATTAGTTCAAGTGCTTTAGATATAGATCATATTTTGGGACAATGTGATAGGAATTTTTAGCAGTTGTATCTTTCATTTTTTATTCCTTTCATACCACCGGTATTGCTACTACTTATAATCACCTTTGGGCAAATTAGTACCATTGATTTATGTCATTGTGTCTTGGTTAGAACCACCTATGGGAAAACTATGGGCAAAATTAAGCCTTGATGTACTAATTTTTCACTTTTTATGCCATGTTGTGCCTTTTTACCAACTGTGCCTATTTTGTTTCAATTGACTATTATACTAGTCGAGTTCCTTCATTGTAAAGGTGGAACTACAATAACTTGAGGTCCTACACTGGGACTATGTAGGTAGTGATCTATACTTATTGAGGTCAGTTCAATCACTCTTTCCACCATGATCTCATTATTTTATGAGCAACCTAAGCCATGATCTCACTATTTTGTGAGCTTGAACCATTTAGTATCTCGTCATTCTTGATCGAGTTGAGATACTTCAAAAAATTTCAAAAAAAAATTAAAAAATTGTTAGAAAAAAACAAAAACATTGACCACTTCTTTGCCTTAAGGATTCTGAGAACCCTTACTAAGTTACAAGAAAAATCACTTGTCACTTAGTTTCACCATCTTTTTTGGCCTTTTTCTCTCATGCACTTTCCATTTTTCAAGACCATTCCTATTCTTCTATCACGTCCATTCTTTTTATTTTCCTCAGTTATCACATTCTTCTAATTCTCTGGGAGAACTACATTTAGCCTAAATTTTTTAATTGGATATTACATTCATGGAACTATGTAGGCAACATCCACTTGCCTAGTGCATATGGAGATAGCTCGACCACCCCCTTCCTTTTTTTCTATTCTCCCATTTTGTTCATTTGTTAAGTGGTCACCTATTTTCTAGGGGCAATGTTCATATGGTTTCTATTACATTGTTCATTTATTTATTTCTATTTATGTTGTTTGTTTGTCTGTCTATTTATTTGCTTTTAGCATTGTTGCCTTGATTCAGTTTGTGTGTGCTCATTAGGTGATTCCTTGCCCATAATTACACTTGAATTCATCCATATTCATATTTTTACATTTTCATCATGGTTTATATCATTTATGCATTGTTTTATATTTAGTATTGGATTTTGAGAGTCAGTCCTTATGTATATTTTAGCCAAGTCCTCATGATGTTATACCTTGATGCATACCGACACGTGATACAACAAACCTCAATGTCAAAAAGTCTATTCAGTAATGGTGGCATCTCTTCGACATTGACATAATAATTCCATCCTAATCATATCCCAAATAGATTAATTAAACACAAGAATTTCAACCTTTATTAGTTTGAATGAGCATCTCCCTACTAGTAGGTTGTTCTAATTCATCATTACCCTCTGTGTTAAGTTATCATCATCCTCTGCCAAGTTTATCATGTTTGCCATAATCAAGGTCTAATGATTATAACCGCATATGGGAAAATCATTACACACCATCCCACCTATATTTCTCAATGATTATAACTGTCTTTAGGCAAATCATTATGTTGTCACCACTTTACTTTTTCTACCTATACAAGGGCATATTATCTTGTTTGTCTATCCTAACTAGGGTAGCTCCATCTTCTCAATGATTATAACCACCTTTAGGCAAATCATTATGTTATCATACCACGTTGCCATAATTGGGGTCCAATGATTATAACCACCTATGGGCAAATAATTGCACACCATCCCACCTCTATTTCTCAATGATTATAATTGCCTTTGGGAAAATCATTATGTTGTCACCACTTTACTTTTTCTACCTATATAGGGGCATGTTGTCTTGTTTTTTTATCCTAACTAGGGCAGCTTCATCTTCTCAATGATTATAACTGCCTTTGGGCAAATCATTGTGTTATCATACCACATTGCCACTATCAAGGTACAATGTTTATAACCAACTTTGGGAAAACCATTGTGCACCATCCACTTGAATTCTCAATGATTTTGACTAATTTTTGAATCTCATTGTGTTTTTCCCCATCATCTTTTCCTTCTTTGGTCCCCTCATTTTGCTCATATCTTTTCGAGGAACCATTTGTTGACTAGCTTGTGCTAATCGTTCCCTCGAGGGGGCATCATACTGTTAGTTTATAATCATTGTAGTTTTAGGCATATAAGACCTTTTCATTATTTGAGAATATTGTATTATAATTATAGATTTCAACACCTTCCCAAATAGGGGTAAACTATAGACACCTAAAACTGGCCACTGATAACCTCCAACTAGGATTTTCACTAATTTCCACCCAAAATGCATAATTTGGCCTAAAAACACTAAAACATGCTAAATGAATTGAAATTGACATATTCAAGTGCCAATTTTGGCAAGGGTATCCCTAAATAGGGTAACGTAATTAATGGGCCAGCTAACTTTGATCAAATCATTTTGAGTCAAAATGCTAATTTTACACCTACATGCTTTGGATTGCTCTTTCCTATCAAATTATCTTACACAAGAAGTGTGCCTTTGTTATTTGTTTTTGGTAACATCCTAAATGGGAATGTAGTTCCAACATATCTGATAGTGACTTCCAATTTCAATCCAGTCAAATTTTAGACCACTAACAAGGCATTTTGATTAATTTGAGTAATTTGTGCATAATGTGCTTAATCATGCTTAAGAGATAATTAACCCAAATCAAGGAATAATTAATAATTCCATGGAAAATTGTATAATAATTTTTTTTGGAAATGAATATTGAATATTTGCATCATCAGGTGACCTCATTTCTAGGGAAGACATCCCTAGGCCATAAATACCACAAATATCAGCATTCATGCCCTCCATGCCTCATCAATGCTTTCCATGATTCCCTCCATGCCTATTAATTTCTCCTTATTTTAATGTCATGATGAGGATAATTAAAAAATTAATTAAAAATAATGAATTGATCTTCAACCACACATCTTCATCTCAAGATGGATGGTTCAGGTTGATTTTAGACATTTGCAAAAATCTATAAATAGAGAGGCCATGAAAATCATTTTTAAGACTTGAGAATGCAAATTTATAATGCAAGATTAGTTCCAAAAGCTTCATACAACTAGTGTTACCATGCCAAATTGATTTCAATCCAAGCCAAGCCACAAGCCAAAGGTGCCATGGATAGATGGAGGTAGTCAATCTTCTATTGCCAAGGACTTCATGAGCACAAGTTACTCATGTCGAGTAAGCCACCACTACAAAGGCATTTGGTGCCTCCAAGGAAGGTGAAGAAATTATTGTGTTTTCATTCCTTGATTTTTAGTTATGTTTGTCATTTTTTTTTGTTAACTAATCTCTCCCTAGTGTTTAGGCCTAGAGATGTTATGTTATTAGTGTGTTTATTTCATTTTGGAACTAACACCATACTAACCATCCTCTCTTGAGTCAAATTCATAAATCATAGAAGACCTAGTCTAAATAGAGGACTTTTTCATTGAAGGCCAATTCCAATCATTGCCTATCATTCTAGAAGATGGTTTGACTCTTCTTGTGGAGGATACTATAGAAGTCAATATCATAACTCCAAACAACCTAAAATGGATCAAATTAGGTGTGTCCCTTATTGAGGAGGAATGTGACATCTTTACAGCCCTTTTAAGGTAATTTGTTGACATATTTATTTGGGCATACTCCAACATACTAGGTTTGTACCCTACCTTGGTTGTATACCACCTTATGGTACATCCTGTTACCAAACCTATGAAGCAAAAGTTACACAAAATACATCCTCGCATTACTATATTAGTAAAGAAAGAGTTAAAAAAACTCTTAGAAGTGAGATGTATCTGACTGATGGACTATTCAGAGTAGATCTCAAATTTTCCATTAGTCAATAATAATCCATAAGGAATCAGAATCTACACTAATTTTAGAGATATAAACAAGGCATACCCCAAAGATGACTTTTCTCTAGAAAATATTGATATGATAGTTAACTCCATAGTTCGATATGAAATACTTTCACTAATGGATGGATTTTTAGGATACAACCATAAGATTGCACCAGAAGACCAACATAACATAGCATTCATCACTCCATAGGGAATGTTTCATTATCAGGGTATGCCATTTGGTCTCAAAAATGTTGGGGCCACATACCAAAGAGCCATGACCATTATATTTCATGATATGATGCATAACAATATTGAAGATTACATTGATGACATACTAGGAAAATCAAAGACTAGTGTCGATCATCCATTATCACTATGAAGAATATTTTAAAGATTACATGAATATAAAGTTAGACTCAATCCTAAGAAGTGTGTTTTTGGAGTTACTTTAGCTAAATTATTATGCTTTAATATGTCTCATTGAGGCATTGAATTTGATCCTACCATAGTATGAGCCATTACTGAGATGCCACCACCTTCTAATTTGAAGAATCTATGTAGTTTATAGGGAAAGATTCAATCTATCAAACACTTCATTTCTTAGTTAGCCAATAAATTCCATCCATTTACACACTTGTTGAAGAAAGGTGTCACATTTCATTGAGATGATGAATGTCAAAAAGCTTTTCATCATTTAAAGGATTATCTTGAAAACCTACCTATTTTATTACCACCTATATCAGGAAAGTCATTCCTACTACACCTATCAGCCATAGACAAATCCCTAGAGGCACTTCTAGCTCAACATGATGATCATGGAAAAAAACATGCCATGTATTATCTAAGTTGTACATTAATTGTGTATGAACACAATTATACACCTATTGAAAAATCCTATTTAGATATGTTCTTTGCAGCTCAAAAATTATGACATTACATGTTAAACAACAAGATCATGGTCATTTCAAAAGTAGATCTTCTCAAGTATCTACTATCTAGGATAACTTTACAAGGTTGCATGGCTAAATGGATCATGATTCTCATTGAGTTTGAGATATAATATGTCAACTATAAGTCCATCAAGGGATAAGTACTTGCATATCAATCTATTGATGCTCCCATTATAGATATAGAACCTCTAACTTTTCAATTTATAGACAAGTCAATTATGAACACCATTAAAACACCTCTTGGGGAGAAGCACTGGAAACTGTATTTTGATGGATCGTTCACAACACATGGTTTAAGAGTAGGCTTATTGTTAATTACACGATAGGGGAATCTTATCCCTATATCATTCCATATTAGCTTTACTTATACAAACAACAAGGATGAATATGAATCATTCATTATAAGGATTCAATAGGCTATATAATTAAATATTCAATATCTCAAAGTTTATGGTGATTCTTAGTTAATCATCTATTGGCACCATAATTTTGATAAGTATTAATTCCATTCCTAACACACAGTGTGGAAGGAACATTATCCATTTTGTTACAAGTAACAACATGGCATGAGAAGACCATGGCATGGGAGAACCGTGGCATGGGAGGACCATAGTGTGAATCCAATAGCATGAGACTTGATGGGTGTGAAAGGATAATGGCATAGAAGACCTAGTGCAAGAGAACCTAGTCAAAAGGAAATGTGTCATGAAGGACCCAAGAACAGGGGCTCAAAATAAAAGTAGAAGACTAGGGGAGTGCAAGGGATCTAAAGAAGTTAGAAGAACATTTCAAGTGGGACACTTTAACCCCATTGATCGAAGGTTTTGTATCAATCCACAAGGAATTAAACACTTGGCCACTAAGATATAGCATAGAATGAGGATCTAGGGGCATAGAGACCCAAGTCTATAGGAATAACTAATTGTAATTGCCAAAACTCTTATTTTTTTGGGAGTCTGTGTGCCATATGCTCATGACAGTTAGGATTATGACCACTTGGTCAGGGCAAAACAAGTATAAAAACCCTTATTGTAATCATTTTCATGGTGGACTTTTTGGGAAAATAAATATAATGATTTGTCTTATAATGTAGTAAGATTTTAATGAGAGCTCAATGTTTACCATATTGTGTTATGAACAATGAATTATTTTAAGGGTTGAATGATGGATGTTATTTACATAAATTAAGGGTATTTTTCTTCTTTTACACTACTATTAAATAGCAATGGTGATCCTAGTTATAATGATAGTTAAATCTGGGATAATAAAGTTAATAGTAGTGAAATTAGGGTGATGAATAATCTTTCAAAAACCATGTTATTAAATATGAACAAACATATAACATTGTGCTACAAAGCCTTCAAGAACCGATCTTATCTATGCACTTTGGGTGAGCGTGCAAGACTTATTTCTCATGTGAGAGGGCCAGCATGTTAGCTTGTTGGGAGAAGCTTTAGCACCGAAGTAGAACTACTAAAAGAACCCAACATTTTGGTTCCATTTTAGGACCTAAAGTAAATGGAGCAAAAAAATGGAAAATGTTTGAGCATGTTACATTAGAAAAAATTGAAAAATGTATTATCAATGTCGAAGATAATTTTGCAGTTCCATATCTTGAGCTTGGAATTTTTGTATGACAATAGGTAGAACACAACCTCTATAATTGAGTATATGAGACAATATTATTTGAGGTCCCTATTATTTTACATTCCTGGATCTTAGAATATTTTCAAAGATGATCCCAAAACCTTGGATGAAGATAGTTATGGACACCAGAATGGCAAAGGAGTTTAGCACAATTGAAAGTTCCCTGGACACAAGTAATCAATTACTGGTGGAAAGGTGTTTGGAACAGTAACATCTTAGAATATATTGTGACCACATATTCATGTTTTGACAAAGCTAAGTTTATTTTTTATGAGAACTAAGGGGGTGATATCTTTCACCATTTCTAGTCAAAATTAAAAAGCTCATTATTGATCTTGGGTTGGAAACATTACCCATGAATGGCTAAAACCTCATGTGCATGAGCCACACAATTAGAGGAGACATTAATGGTTGATTCATGGTTGTGGGTTTAACATGGTAGTAACTCAGTGAGTACTACATAAATGAAAGTATGATGAAGCTCGATAGAGAATCATGGGAGTTAGTGTATAGGAAAAGATTGGGAACACTCGAGAAGCACTGTAAAGAGTCACAGGGAGCCAAACATGTGTGAGGAATCCATCACTTATGGGCCACAACCTTTGTCACTATTATCTTGTGAAGAAATGGACTAGATTTCTAGAGATGAACCTAGTACAAATAAACTAGGCTCTCTCACCATAGTACATGCTAATGTCATCGAGTTAAATAAGATACAAGTAAGGAACTAGGATATAGATAGTTCAAATTTAGAGATTGAATGGATACAAGGAACTGAGACTAGACCATCATGAAATAACATAGAATCTACATTTTGTTCTTTTCATGAAAAATATATGGCACAGATTGGAATGCCTAGAGGATTTGGCCAAGGTTAGAATACCAGCCCCAATTTAGGAAATCACCCTTCCACCATGAGTGGAGGCACTTGAGGAGGATTAGGAGGTACTAGAGTAAGTGTCCCCCATCTAAGAATAGGAGCTAGATCTTCTCATCAAAAAATTGTTCAACCTCCTATGGTTTATTATGAAATGATAATGTACCTACCTAAGTATTGAGGGGTGAAAATGTAGTTGAGCATGTTCATATGTATGAACTAATTTAGAGAGTGTATGGCATCACATCCTCTGAGTGAAAGGCAACACAGTTTGTAACCACCCTTTTAGAATGTGCACATAAATGGTATCATAAATTTGACCCTCATCAAGTAGTGGTCGACTATGACCAGCTCAAAGTAGTGTTTCTATATGAATTTGATGTTTCAGAGTTTGAGTAACAGAGTATAACAGTGCTAAAAGACATAAAATAGAGACTTATAGAGATCACACAAGAATATGATGATTAGTTCAAGACTTTGATTTCTAAGCTATCATTTGAAATCAATCCTACCCAACATGAACAATGGTTCTTAGGGGGATTATTATTAATTTTTTGATGGACCTTATCACAAATAACTTTCACTAATGCGTGAGAGGCTTTGGAGTCTACACTACACATTGAAGTGGTTGGAAGTATAGATACTATAATTAGTCCCTTTATTGAGGCACAAATAGCATCTATGGCTTCTCAACTTGAAAAATTAATGACAAAAAATGCACATGAGACATGTAGTGGTGTTTAGTGTACTGATTGTGAAACTAAAGGACACACAAGAAATAAATACCCACATAAGAGCATCTATGCAGTCCTAAAACAAACCTATGAGATTTGTCATGATGTTCATTCCTATCCACTTCTATAAAAATCCATGAATACTAAAGTATCTATATATTGTAAAATTTGTGAGGCTTATGCTCATAATACCAATGAGTGCCAACTAATTACTGATATCCATGAGGCTCGAGCATGTGGCACGTGCCAAGTTTTAGTCAATTCCCTGGACAATGATGGCTATCATGGGTGTGGAAGAGGATGAGGATGAGGTGGTAGGTTTTCACTAAGGATTTCTTGTAAGTTTGGTTCTCTAGACCACTATCAGAGGGATTGCTTAGAATACCCTACCCGTTCTTACTAAAAAAAGGACCATTGATTAGATGAATGCCCAAATCTATATGTAGCCATTACAAAAGACCAAAATGAAAAATATGCAAGTATGATCCATATAGACAAACCACAATGGCATGCTTAACGAACCATCCCTATTGTATAACAAGTCAATATTACCATGTGTAGCAGAGGCCAAACATAACCTACATCTAACCCGATTGAAAATGTACAAAGGGAAGAACCTCATGCAAGGAAATACCCTGATGCACTTTAGCAAAAAGATGTTCTTCAAGATATAATGTAACTTGTGCATGAGCTCCAAATTGAAATTCAATATCTTAAGGATCAAGACGTCACACATCATGCCATAGTGCAAAGAAAAACCAAACCTCCAATAATGAGGGATAGTTTCCGAGAACTATGCAAACACATGCTTGATGAAAACATCATTCCATATCTTAGCACTTAGTTTAAAGGTCAAGATCACATACCAAATGGAACCCATACTCATCTAATTTGAGAAGGTGAAGATTGATATTTAAATCATGCTTGATGTCAGGAAAGTCCTAGTTTTATGTCCCTAGAAGATAGAGAAATATTAGTTAATGTTGTTATCAATAGATGGGCAATCTAGGATATTATAGTGGATAGTAGCACTGAAGTAAATGTTCTCACTAAAGATACTTGCTAGAAAATGTCTAGTCTAGCTTTACAGCCTTCACCTCATGTCTTGTTCATGGTAAACAAGGCTTATGCACATCTTATCAAAGTCTTTAAAAATACTACTATTGAAATACTTGGCGTTCCATTCAAAGCAAATTTTGAGGTTTTAGAGTTGGCAGAGGTTGATGATTATCTAGCCTTACTCAGAAGACCCTAGTGCTATGAAAATCATGAAAATTTAAGCTTTAAGTATTGGTACATTATCTTTTAAAATATTGATTAGCACGTGATAATTCCCCTAGACCAAGCACAAGGACCACCCTATATTAAACCCATAAGCATTGATGAAGATATTAATAATTTGTATAATGTGACTACTTGACATGATGACCAGCATGATCCTATGCCAAATGTCATTCTTTGCTAAGAAAATAACCAATCTTCTTAGATACCACAAGCAATGCTTGTAATTATTGGGCCCATGGTGATTATGATCTCTCTGGAAGTTTGTGCAATACCATCCACAAAGAAGACATTCCACATTGGTTCCTTAAACATGACAAATGTGTGTACCTCATAGGCTTATCAATGAGATGACCATTAGAGTGACCACCTTTGGAAAGAATTAATGAGGATCCAAAATTCCAAGGACAAATGGAAGTGCGTGATTTCATCAAGTGCCTCGAAGAGTTCTATGGTACTGAAAATGAGTGGATGTAGTCCTTAGACTACATTTTTTATGGCACCACCGCCAAGTGGTGACAAACCCATAAAGAGTGCCTATTGTATTGAGATCAAGTGTGAGTTGGTATAAATCATATATTTCACCATGACAATAAGATCAAAGGTATACTTATCTATAGTGGTATGGAAGTACTTGAATCACACATAGGGGTATGTGAAATGATATGGCAAGCTGAAGAAACATTTTTACCAGAATATCTATAGGTCCATACGTTATATGAAACTTATGCATTTAGGCATGAGCTTGGTACATACATGAAGAAAGGTGTAGTGTAATAAGGTTTTGGTAACTATTAAAGGAGAATATGACATCCATACTTTCTTACTCTTCACTAAGGATGGATCTGTGCCTTTCTCTTCAAGCAATATGTGAAGCAATAATTGGAGATATGAGTCTAATGGAAGATCACCTACATCATATTCATCATGAACCAGAGGACCCCTTGACTTTATTCAATGAGCCTCCCAAAAAATTACCTCTTTCATCATCGATAATCTCCAGCGAAGAGCGTTGAGAAGAAATCTACTTGGGAAGATGAAGGAGAAGGATCCACTCCATTCAATTCATTGATTAACTTACATGTTCCCACAAGTAATACCTCATGAATTATTTAGGACACCAATTTTCTCATGGATAATCCTTATCATGGGCCCATTCAAACTATTCAACTAAACATTGGCATAGAGTAGGAACCTAAGTTGGTGACTATTGGCAATTATTGGATAGAGACAAAAAATTTGTAAATATTTGAGCTGTTAAAATAATATCAGGATGTGTTTACAAGGAACTATAGTGAAATGAAATGGGTTTACCCTTATTTTCAAAAAAATCATATAAAATTAATTGATGGTACTCATATTATGAAGAAACACCCATACTAGATAAACCCTAACCTCTGAGTGCATGTAAAAGAAGAGATCAACAACATGCTCTATGCCATAATAATCATTCCTATTAATGAATCTAATTGGGTGAGTCCTATGGTAATCAGTATCAAGAAGGATGGGCATATTCATATCTATGTGGATTATCATGTTTTGAATGCATCTTGTGTCACTGATCCTTTTCCAACACCTTTCATAGAGGAAGTCATAGAAGGTGTTGCTAGTTGTGAGATATACTCCTTTACTGATAGGTTCTCGGGATATCACCAAGTCCATATAGTTAAAGAAGACCACTCCAAGACATATTTTTCTATGGAATGGGGATCTTTTGCCTATACTATCATGCCTTTTAGTTAAAAAATGCCCTAACAGTGTTTTTATAGGTAGCAATAGAGGATTTTAAAGATTTTATCCATAATTTTTTTTAAGTCTACTTAGATGATTGGACAATATATGGGTTGATAAAAGAACACTGTACCAATCTAAGGCTCATGCTTGAGCATTTTAAAATATTAAAATTTCCCTAAATCTAAAAAAAATCTTGTTTATGACACCATTTGGGGTACTCCTTGGGCATATCATTTGTAAAGAGGGACTCCGGTAAATCTAGCCAAGGTCTCTATCATTTTACAGCTACCAATGCCAAAAACCCAGTGTGAGTTACATGCATTCTTGGGACACATACACTACTATAAAAATTTCATTCAAGGTTATGCCAAGATTGCAGTGTCCCTAAAATAACTATTAAAGCATAATGAATAGTTTATATGGATAAATTCTTACAAAGCAGCTTTTGAAACCTTGAAAGAAAGACTAGTTACTGCTCTTATCTTATAATTTTTAGATTAGACAAAACCATTCCATATCCATGTTGACACATCTAGAATAGTAGTTGGTGCAATACTTGCACAACCAGGAGAGGGAAATTTGGACCATCCCATCTATTTTTCTAATAGGAAACTCATGCCATCTGAAAGAAACTATACCACCACTAAATGCAAAGCCTCATCTATGGTTTACACACTACAAAAATTTAGATAGTACCTTCTGGCTACACCATTTATGTTCTATATTAATCATGAAACCTTAAAGTATCTTGTTAACAAGCCCATTCTCCATGCAAGAATTTGCCACTAGATAACTCTCTTCCAAAAATTCCAAATTTTTGTAGTAGTAAAACTTGAAAAAAATAATTTTTGGACCTGATCATTTTTCTTAAATTAAAAATAGATAACTCCACATGCTATTGAAGATGACCTTCCTGACATATAATTTTTCCAAGTCACTAGGGTACCTAAAGAGTTAGAGTATATTGCGGCATTCCTTAATAGTAGTTGTGCACCTACATCTATTTCTTTATAAAAAAAGAAACAACTTACAATTCATGTTGCACCATATCAACTCATAGTAAGAGAGATATATAA
Source organism: Torreya grandis (assembly GCA_037957365.1). Taxonomy (NCBI): domain Eukaryota; kingdom Viridiplantae; phylum Streptophyta; class Pinopsida; order Cupressales; family Taxaceae; genus Torreya; species Torreya grandis. Next base: position 977,127 of record JARHVA010004621.1, read on the forward strand.
GATGGACCATGACAAGGTACTGCACCATTGTGTAATGCAACATGAGCATCATGAACTATTATGAGAAATATATGAAGGTATTGTCAGAAGACACTATGCTAGAGAAGCTAATGTGTGCAAGGTGTTTCTCATAAGACTCTGGTGGCCGACTTTATTTAAATATGTAAAGGCATATGTAGGGAAATGTGATATCTACCAACATGTGGGAAAACCTAATAGATGAGATGTCATTCCACTACACCCAATTCCATCTCAATAACTATTAAAAAATTGGGCTATAGACTTTCTAGGGCCCATCACTCCTATAGGATGAAGAACAGGTTCATGGTATATTATTGTGACAATAGACTATTTAATGCACTAGATTGAGGTAGTAACAACCAAAGATTGTACAATATCCACTACCACATGGTTCATTTTGGAAAATATTATAATGTGCTTTGGATTTCCTTTAAGTTTCACTAGTGACAGAGGAACCCACTTCTTGAATGAGATAATTCGACTTCTATTGGTAGAATTCATGATTGTGCATCATAAGACCACATCATATCACCCATAGACAAATAGAATAGAAAAAGTTTTTAACAAGATTATTGGTACCACTTTGAAAAAAGTCTATAATATTGGTAGAATTTATTGGGATGATAAGGTTTTTGCATTACTCTGGGCATACAAGACCACATATAAATGCCCCAATAAAAATACACCATTTAACCTGGTATATGGAAAGGAAACAATCATGCTAGTTGAGCTCATAGTTCCATCTCTTTGAATAGCGCATATAGGAAATCTTGATGATGATGCATCTATGAAAGCTTAGTTTGATGAACTCATGAAACTAGAGGTGTGGTTCCTCACTCACTGGAATCAAGATGTTGAGAAATGGAAATAAAAATCATGGCATTATCACCGTCTAAAGAACAAAATCTTCACTCTAGGTATGAAAGTCCTACTCTATGACTCTAAGTTCACACGCCACCCTAGGAAGCTCCACATTCATTGGGATGGACAATTCATAATTCATAGTATCCAATCCACTGGTGCATGCTAATTGAAGTGAATAGATGGTCAATTTCTCTCTAGACATTATAATGGGAGTCTACTTTGGTCATTTTATGATTATGTTTAAATTTATGTTATTTTTTCAAATAAGGCTTGAGGCCATTAGATTAAGATTTACTAATTTCAATAAAAATTGTTACCCTTGAGGCACGCGACTTGTCTCTTTAATTCTTAGTCTATTTTATGTTTTTTTGGAGGACCACAAACCTTTTTAGTATAAGGTAAGATGTGTCTATGAATACAAGACATGGGTATGAAAGTTTCAAAGGTGCAAGATTCATATAAGGCACACAAGTTATTAAAGGTGCATGAGTATTTTAATACAATAGATTCCCACCATTTGTGTGATAACTATTTTCCATTACTCTGGAAGAATGGGACAATTTTCACCCACCTCCATGGAAGGTACAAGAAGAAATGAAACATAAATGTGATAAGGGTAGTTATAATAGGGATCATGTGAATGGAATGATGGGACAAGTTTCAATGCAAGATCTGAAGTATGAAGACTATTAGAATATACGTATTTATAGTGGGAAATGATAAGGAGAGGAAAGAAGTTAATGAGGTAGAATGATCAATGAACCTATAAATAACCATTTTAAGGACATTTTACATTTTACCATTCCAAAATATTCCAGCGATAAACAAACTAGAGTAATAAATGAAACAAAAAACTAGAGATGAAGTCAATCTCATTATAAAATAGTTTTTGAGAGCTAAATAAAGATGCAAACAAGATTTCCAAGTAGAGGTAGATAAGTACAAACTAAGTGTAGAAGTGGGTCGAGGCCATTATTGGTAAAAGTTGTTGCAAGTTATTAGATTCTACCATTATTTAAGTATAAAGCTCGAGAGTTGAGGCATGTTAAACACCACCATGTATTCATTTGGGAATGTGAGATGGCTAAGAGTTAACCTTAGAGCACCTTGGTGGGTAATGCCGCCAAAGAAAAAAGTGGAAAGACTTGAAAAATTGCCAACCATTCTTAAAGATAAAGAGTTAGGTGGAGATTGGTTCCCTATAAGAGAGGAGCCTTTGGAAAACCTATGAAATACACTAAGGAAAGAGCAATGCACAAGATTTTATATCAAGAGCATGAAAGTAGATAAAATGGTTAAAAAAGGAAAGCATGCATAGGCCTCCTCATCATAGACCGCTCCACCATCTTCCCCTCCAACCGTTTATATTAGATAGATGCAATACCTCAAGTCAGTTTTATGCACTAAGAACTAGGTTTCAAAGGAGGTAACTACGACCCTTTTTTATTATAACCATTGTTAGACAAGGAATGAAATCCAATTAAAAAATGATTATCAAGTCCAGACCACCAACACATGAAACCAGTTGGTTTATGACCTCACTATCAAGACCCAGCTAGACAAAGTTGGCCTCTTCTAGCTCTTTGAACTATCATACTTTGGAAAGCCTACTAAAGTATTTTAGTTCCACCTCTTGCACATTCATGAGGATTATATCCACTTTAAAAGATGCAACATGAATATCAATTTGGAGAGGGTAAGCAAGGTAATAAGACTCTAATGCACATGAATTAATGTCCTAGATGACTTGGTAGACATGGAAGAAATTCAGTAGACCACCATTGCACTCATGTATCAAAAGTAGGGACATGTAATGCATATCATAAACCTACAAGATACTACTTTAAGGGTAGTAGCATGGATCATATCTACCAAGATTGGAGGGACTGATAGGTGGAAGGAGGTGGATATGGCCCACCTACACATAGCAAACCAAGTAGTATAGGGAGTATAGTATAATTGGGCATGATAATTTACCTTAAGGATAATTTAAGATGCAAAAAAGATGCATGAAAAACCTTAATTCTAGTTTTCTTGGGGTGGAATTTTATTATTGATGGTGTTTGATAACATCAACATGCCCTTTTATAGTTTAGGATCCTTGAAGTGGGTGTATCCCCCCACTAATGAATCCCTCACCAAGTGATACAAAGCCATTACCTGCCCTCAACAAATCGCTCCAACATATAAGTTAAAGATGAGACATTGGTTTGATGGAATGAAGGTAGCCTTTTGAAATGCATGGAAAATTCCCAAGGATCTGCCCTCTAAAATTCAAAATCAAGCAAAATTTGTTGTGAAGTAGCATTTTTATTTAGCATGGATCCACGTGATTCCATTAGGGGAACTCTCCACTTGGCTCAAGTTGCCTTATGTTTTCTCAGCATGATACTTCATCAATATTGTGAACAAAATTCATGATGCACAACTGATCAACTTGCAATCATAACATATTGATGTAGAGTATCATACTCTCTGAAAGATGTTTATTTACCCCAACAAGAAGGCCTACATAAAAAAGAGATAAATGAGCATGACTAGCATCATAATGAAGAACATTCCATTTAGAGAATAGGTACATAAAATTTTCTATAGGTTATGCCCCAACCTACATCCTCGAGATGGGGAACCAAGAGAATGGATTCCCTAGATTCCATTATGGAAGAAAATGTCTGAGCTAAGTGTGAGAACAAGTGGGAAACAAGGCCCGCAAAAGTGGTAGAAGACAAAGGAGGTGAAAACTTTTGGATCAACACCTCATCCCCCACAACCTCAACTCATCCACTATCAACAACCTCAACCACAATGTTCCCTTCACCTCTTTTTTTGTCTCCATCTTCCCATTGTTCACCTTTGTTGACCTCAACTTCTCCATCTTGATCTTCACAACCACCTTCAACTCTACCTTCTCCTCCACCACAACCACTTTCACCTCCACCTTCTCCTAGGTCTACCATCAAATCAATGCCACACCCCCTAAAACAATCACCCTAAAAGGACCCCTCCTCAGAACAGATAAATATAGAGTCTGATCTAGAGAAGACTCCATCCCCAAGCAAGAGGTTTCAACTAGTGATCAAGATCATACATAATTAAGAATAGATGGAATGGCTATGGGGAGCCAATTTGACTTAGACAAAAAAAAGGGGAAGGGACCAAATGAAGGCAAACCAAAATAGAAATAGATGTCTAAACTATGTGAAGGATATCAGTTCAATGTAGAGGAGTAGCAAATTTATCTATGGAACCATTTCCACCTTAATGATGCTACCCATGAAACTCGAAAGTAATTTTCCTTCCTATTGGAAATGTATAATGAAGAACCTCACTTTGACATTCCCTTAGATTTCATTGATTCTGGCCCAAATTTCCTAGGTCTTCCAAACCTAATGAAGTTTAATCCACAATGGCTCATCCCATTGATGACTAGCACCGTATTTTTAAAACTTGCCATGGAAGTGACACGCCAAAATATTTTTTTAGAGTCAGATGTGCACATGGTTGAAAGAAAACATAGCAAGGTCATTGAAATGTATAATAAATTTTATGCTAAAAAGTAGGTACTAGTCAAGGAAGTAGCCTTTTTGAAGCAACAACTTCAAGAGACCACTGAGGCTAAGGTAAGGGTATTGACCCTTTGTACAACAATTTTTAAAGAAGAGATATTAATTATAGATGGCCTAGCTTTAGATGGGGATGACTTGGAAAAATTAGATATATTTATTGAGTTATTGCTCAAAAAGAATAAAGAGCGTACTATGCCCAAAAATGAGTCCAATGAACTCATAGAACAAACCAGTGCTACATCAGATATCTGTCGTAACACTTTCAAAAGAGTCAGGGAAGTAATCCCAATTTTGGATGAGATTTTTGCATGTATATCATTTCCTAATAAAGTCATAGAGGCCCAGCTCAATGATGAAGAGGTCTTAAGGCAATAAGCGATCGATGCAACTCTCTTAATAAAAGACCTTGTAGAATGTGTTAAGGCATTTAAGGATGTATAGATGATGGGAGATGCTATTAATAACCATCATCAACAAATAAATGCTAGTTTTGGCACACTCTAAGGAAAGGTTGACAATGAGGTCTCTAAATTAGAAGGCATCCAAAAGGAAGCTAACATAGTCCTAGAGGAGCAAATAAAGAAGATCGAGACTCCAATTCAGCCTGAGGAGTTAAAAGCAATAAAGGAGGCCATTGAACAAATAACTATTAAAATTATCGATGATTTATCCCATTGGGATGATTTGAAAAAATAACTCAAGCAGAAAGGGCTTGAGTTCTTTGAGGATGCAAGAACAAACTAGTCTAGGATGGACTAACAGATTAGTGTGGGGTGATGTTGGTGCCATAATTTTGATAAGTATTAATTCCATTCTTGGCACATAGCATGGAAGGACCATTGTCAATTTTGTTACAAGTACTAGCATGACATGAGAGGACCATGGTATAAAGCCAATAGCATGAGACTTGATGGGCGCAGAAGGACAATGGCACAAAAGACCCAATACGAGAGGACCCAGTCAAAAGGAAACATGTCATGAAAGACCCAAGAACAGGGGCTCAAAACAAAATTAAAAGACTAGGGGAGCACGTGAGAAGTAGATCATGAGGGATAAAAAGTAGTTAGAAGATCATTTCAAGTGGGACACTTCAACCCCATTGATCAAAGGTTTTGTACCAGCCCGTGAGGAATGAAACACTTGGACACCAAGATATAGTATAGAATGAGGATCTAGAGGCACAGAGACCCAAGTCTATAGGAAAAACTAATTGTAAGTGCCATAACTCTCAGTTTTTTGGGAGTTAATATGTCATCTGCTCATAATAGTTGGGATTATGACACTTGGTCAGGGCAAAACAAGTATAAAAACCCCTATTGTAATCATTTGCATGGTAGACTTTTTGGGAAAATAAATATAACAATTTATCTTTTAATGTAGTAAGTTGTTAATGAGAGTTCAATGTTTGCCATATTATGTTATGAATGATGAATTATTTTAAGGATGGAATGATGGATGTGATTTACATAAGTTAAGGGTATTTTTCTTCTTTTACCACTATTGTTAAATAGCAATAGTGATCCTAGTTATAATGATAGTTAAATCTTGGACAACAAGGATACTAGTAGTATATTTAGGGTGATGAATAATCTTTTAGGAATTATGTTATGAAATATGAACAAACATATAACATTATGCTTCAAAGCTTTTAGGAATCAATCTTTTTGCTACGTGCTTTGGGTGAGTGTGTGAAACCTACTTCTCATATGAGAGGGCCATCACTTAACTTATTGGGAGAAGATTCAGCATTGAAATAGAACTACTAAAATAACCCAACATCATTAATTAGGTTACAGACCACTTTCAAACTAAGGATGATAATTTGGTGCCATAAAAGGCCATGATTGACACTCTCAAATAGTAGATTGTCGATGTACAATTTTAACACATACCAACGATTAGTAATAGAACAAAAAATGTCATGGTCACCATTGGCTCTTTGATTCATCATACCAACAAGGCAAATGAATATCAATTCCTCATTGAAAATCTTCTAGCACCAACTCATAACCTTCTACCATCATAATGATATGCGATATTGTTGGTCCTAGATCTATATGGTATTCAGACATTTTTACCTACCTTCATGACCACATTATGCCACCAGACCTATCACACAAATAACAAAATGCCTTTACCCAACAAGTTGCATGTTATAGCTTACTTGGACCAACCTTTTACCACTACATCTTTGATGGAACTCTGATTCATTATTTAAATTTATCAAAATCAACTTTAGAATTGCAAGAAGTTCATGGAGTATATGGATCCCACACTAGTGGGGTCATCCTATCTAAAAATATCCTATATATCAGGTATTATTGGCCAACTATGGATGCAGATGTAACTACTTACATCAAATGGTCTGATAAATGTCAACAGTATGCCAATTTGATTCATGCTCTAGCCAAAACACTCAAACCAATGCTTATGACATGGCCATTTACTACATGGGGTGTTGATCTCATTGGGAAGATTAACCCAACCTCATCTGATGGCCATAAACACATCCTCACCACTCCTAATATTTCACTAACTGGGTTAAAACTATACCCTCACTTACGTGACTGGAAAACAAATTTTCAAATTAATCTCTAATGATCTCATTTGCCACTATAGTATCCCATCTAGCATTATATTTGATAATGGTAGATTGTTTAAGAATAATAATGTCAAATCACTTTGTGTCAAGTACAACATTACTCAGCATTTTTCTTTTACCTATTATCCAAAAGGTAATGACCCAATAGAAGCATAAAAATAAACCATTGTCAACATCTTTAAAAATATTATCAATAATGTTGGTCATGACTAGCACCTCTAAATATTTCATGCCTTCTTGGCATACCACACCAATTACTATGCCCCAATAGGATCCGCTCCATATTCCTTAGTTTATGGCACTGAGGCCATTCTTCCCATTGAGTTTGAGTTACCTTCTTTGCACATTTCACTAAAATATGTTCTCGATGATGAAGCTTACTAAGTAGCTCACCTACAAGAGCAAGAGTTAATTGATGAAAAATGCATGGTAGTGATCAATAACCTTCAAGTATACCTGAACAAACTCAGTGGCCACTACAACTAATGCATCAAACATAGAAAATTTGAGCTTGGTGACCTTGTTCTCAAAGAAAATTTGAGAAAACCAACAGAATACCACAAATGATAAGAAACACAAGGGTAAGCTCAAACCTAACTAGATAGGCCCTTATATCATTATTAAAAATTATGGCTCTAGAGCATATAGGCTCACCACACCATATGGGGATGAACTTGATGAGCCAATGAATTTTATACACCTCAAGCATTACTTCTATTGAGAGACATAAAGTATTGTCTATGAGGCTAATTTACATTCTACCATATCATGATTTTATTTGTACTATATCATATACGATTCTACTATACCTTTCCTATCGACCAAAGTTGTTTTCACCCTCCCTACCCAACCCCTTTGACCTTGGTTCTATTTTATTGGTTCTTTGGGCACTTTTAGCAACACGATTTAGATCAAGTTTTCACAGTTGATTCAACATTCTAGATAGTGACCATTTTTGGAGTAGTGTGACAATGGTTTGGAAGTTACATCCTTTATTCCTTATGTCATTCCATTCATGTACTACTGATTATAACAACATTTGGGGAAATCAGAGTACTATTGTCATGCTAATAATTTTAAGCACCTTGGGAAAATTAGTATCATTAACCTATGTCATTATTTCTTAATTATAACCTCCTATGGATAAATTAAAAATGCCTTTATCATGCCTTGAAGTGCCACCTTTCCATTCTTATGTTGTACCATTCCATTTGCCTACTTTGCCTAGTTTATGAATATTGTTACTAAGTTAGATTCCTCCACTATAAGGTAGAACTACAAGGACTTGTAGTCCCATCCTAGGACTATGTAGGTAGTGTTTGATTCACATATAGGTCAGCTCAATCACCCCTTTACCACACTCTGACCATTTTGTGATAAATTTTAAGTTTGAACGCTCTCACCATTTTATGAGCAATTTCAAGATTGAGCACTCTCATCATTTTCTAAACAATTTTAAATTTGAATGCTCTCGTCATTTTGTGAGTTGGGCCATTTAGTATCTCATCATTCTCTATTGAGTTGAGATGCTTTAAAACTTCTAAAAACATTAGAAAACAATGTTAGAAAATCCTAAACATTGGCAGGACTCTGGGAACCCTCACTAAGTCACAAGAACCACTTGTCATATAATTTCCCCATCCTTATTGGCCTTGCATCCCATGCTATCACCATTTTGTGAGCCCATTCCCACATTCTTATATAACATAATCATCAGGTTTTCTTATTCATCATTTTTTTTCTATCCCATTTCTTGGGAGAACTACATTTGGCCTAAAGTTTATGTTGGACCTTACATCTATAGAACTATGTAGGCAATGTCCACTTACCTAGTAAATTTGGAGTCAGCTCAGCCACCCCCTTCTTTTTCTTATATTCCCCAGTTTCATTTGTTTTATTGTCTTCTTTAGTCTAGGGGAAATCGTTATTTATCTTTTTTGTTCTTTGTTTACACTAACATTGTGATTAACCATTGATGTGTTTGTTTCCTTTTATTCTTGTTGTTTTATTTTGTGCTTTTTATTTCTTCATGTTTTGTCTTTCTATTTGTTTGTCTATATGCTTGTTTTTTTTGCTTTCTTGTTGTGCCTTGACTTAGTAGTTTTATGTTCATTAGGTGATTCCTTTAGCATTATAGTTAAGTCCATCCATATTCATACATCAATATTGTCATCATGGTTTTTCATTGGTGCATTATTCTCAATTGTTTATTGAATTGTGTGTTAATCCTTCTGCATATTTTAGTTAAGTCCTCATGATATTTTGTACCATGATGCCTACCATCATGTGTTATATAAAAAATTAGCTCAGGAAATATTACAAGCAATGAGGATTTAGTACTTCTCCTTAATACCTAAAAAAATCCCAATCTATCTAAATCATGTCCCACATACAGAATACTTAAATCATGAAATAATTTTCCTCCTTGTTAGTTAAGACATGCATCTTCATACTAGCAGGTTTCTCAAATTCATCTTTATCCTCTGTACCACTTTGCCATGTTACTCCCATCATTCTACCAATTATTCTAACCACCTTTGGGTAAATCATTGTGTATCATCCCTCCTACATATCCAATGATTATAATCACCTATGGGCAAATCATTATGTTTTGATCTATTTAGAGGTTGATCATTATAATCACTTATGGGAAAATCATTATCTTTATTCTACCCAACTGGGGCATGTTTTCATTATGATAATGCTTATAACTACCTTTGGGCAAACCATTATCTCTATCCACCCAACTGAGGCATGTTTTTATCATGTCAATGATTATAACTACCTATGGGAAAATCATTTCTTTCTCTTTCATGATTATAACTGACTTTGGGCAAATCATTCTGTTGTGATCCTAATCCTCTTTTCAATGATTATAACCACCTTTGGGTAAATCATACCTTTTTTGTCCCACCTATGTTGATGATTATAACTACCTTTGGGCGAATCATCCTATTTGTCTACATAACTATGATAGCTCTATATGCCACTGATTATAAACACCTATGGGCAAATTAATATTTTCCACCCCATTTTATCTTTTTGGTCCCATCATTTCCTCCTTTCGAGGGACCGATTACCGACCCTTTTTGTTGATCACTCCCTCAAAGGGACATCTAGAGCTCATCCATTACTATTGAAATCATATGAATATAAGACCTTTTCATTCTTTGAGAAGACTTTACTATGCTTATATCTTGAAACATATTTCCAAATAGGGCAAACTATAGACACCTAAAATTGGCCACAACTGGGTTTAGACCGAACTTTACACTGATTCCTACCAACCATTACAAATTAAGCCTATGAATCACTAAATGTCCCAAATTTGCTTATACATCATTCATCAAAGCTTAGAATCATGTTGAGACATCCCTAATTGATTTATCCTACCATATACAATAATAACCTCTGATGGATTCATCCCTAATCACCTTGCAACATTACAATTGTCAATTTAGCCTATGGACCTATTAAGTGGGGCACTTACATGCATAAATCAAATCTTGAAAGAGACAAAAGGCTAATCAAAATCAATTAATAAGTTAAACAATATTAAATGCCTAGTTGAATTATCCATTTGTAATTACTGAATATATAAAAAAGGAAATTCAAAATTTCAAAATATCCTATCCTTTTATCATTACCTTTATGAGTTGTTAAGCTCTTTGGAAATATCCTAAAATATCTATTTTTGAGAGTCATGCCTAGTAATTATAAATCACAATTATTTGACAACTATTAACTCTACTGGAGGTAGGTTTAACTCACCAAGGGTTAGTTTGAATCCATTCTAAGCCTAAACTCAACCTTGACTCATCTTGGCTAAGATTTGATTCTTAAGGCTATAAATACAAGGCCATGCTTCTTCATTTTTAAGCTTAGATATTGTAGAGTTATTATGCAGGATTTGCTCCATAGAACTCATGCAAGTAGTATTACCATGCCTAAATATTAGGCCAAATAATCACCAACCAAGGTACCAAGGAGATAAGGAGCCAAACAACCTCCATTGATGAAAACTTCTTGATTCACAAGCCGAACAAGCCATTAAAAAAATCCATTTGGATCTCCAAGGAAGGTAAAAGAGTTAATTTTGTTATGTTTTTGTTGTGCTTTCATTTAATCTTTGTTACCTAATCTCTCCCTAGTGTCTAGGCTAGAGGTGTTAGGAATTTAGTGTGTTCATTTCATTGTTTTTATGAGACTAACACAATACTAACCTCCCCTCTATGTTAAATTCCTAGCTCACAAATACATGTTTATTACTCATTCTTAAGAGAGGAGAATTTTTACAATTAATACAATCTAGTATAGTTCTTGACTATTATGTAAGTTTGTGTTAAAGTGTTATCCCTTCCAAACTTTTATGTCTCTTATGAGGGATTTCCATTAAGTAAGTATAATATAGAATAGGTTATGTGAATGTTTGTTTATAATTATTCAAATTAGACAAAATTTTAATTTGAATAATCATTTATTATACATCATACATATTATTGATAGGAACATAGGATTGTTATGCAATCTGATTATAACCATATCTTTTATTGTATTCAATGATTATATTTTAACTATTCTCTTTGATGATTCACTATGTCTCTATGTATATTGTACAGGAAACAATTTTCTTGAGATATTAGTTCATAACATTTTTTTGGCCTAAAATAGAAAATAGCTTACTTGGAAGGGTTTAGACCACAGTTGAGTGATAGAGCACTGTATTTTCTACCTTACACTTCTCTCATTTTAATATTTTTTTGATAGATTCACCTTAAATTAAATATACCCATCCATCTCAAGTAGAATCTAGATATTTATCACACCTGAACCCTATGTATTAATAACCATTCCACTCATAATTATTCCACCATGTGTTTATTTATAAAATTGATACTTTCAACTCATGCCTTGGATTGAATCTTTCATCGATCCTAAAATGTTAAGGACCTTCCTATAATAACCCTTGATGTGCATAAAATTCACATTAATAAGTAACCTTTTAGTCTAGAAAATCAGGTTTTAATAGCAACATTAGACATTCTTGCATGATATTGGTATATTTTTAGATCTGAACCAAGTGTTTTAAGTCTTAACACTTTTCATTATTTCCTCATATAAGTCATCACTTTCTATGACCAACATGTTGTCTAGATAGATTCCTTTGAAAAGTCAATTGCATGTTTGATGGGGCTGAATTTTGATATTTGATCTATCTTTGGCTTATAAATTAAGTTGAAAATTCAAGTTATTTAAAAATATTTTATCTTTTATCAAGACTTTTAACAATATTTATAGTACTTTATATGAATTTTGTCATGTCTTCTGACAATGTTTCTCAAATTTTCATGATTAGACCTATTGATGGTGTTTTTGACACAACTTAGGTAAGGGTTGTTAATCCCCATCTCTCCTAAAATGGTACTTGAGTGAAAAAAATATCCCCATGGTCTTGGTTACCAGGTTTTGGTACATAAGGTATCTTAGTTGTCTCATTGTGATCATTCTATTTCAAGGAGCTTTGGTGAGTATTTTAGACTAATCATATGCAATCCAAATGTAAATATTATGCCTTAAGGGAGCTAGCACAATGATATAAATATGAATATGAAATGTGATTCAAAAGGAAATGTTTATTGGTTACAGGTTTAATAATGCATAGATGAGTAATAGATAAAAAACAGATCATGCAATCAAGGTATAACATTGGATTTAGATTACAACTTAGAAACTAAACTAAAAAAGTTGGTTAAAGAAAACATAAAAGGGAGAAGCGAAAAGAGTAAGAGATAAAAGAGTATACTTTATAATGGATCTGATCAATTCCTCTTGAGTAGACAAATCCTTGGATAAACCAATCCTTATTTGAGCCAGACCTAAAACAAGTTTAACTAAGGATAGTGCAAGAGTTTGTGGAATGAAGTAGCAAAGCCAATGAGGAAAATAAGGTCACCATTTACATGTGTAGACCAAGTCTATCAAATGAAAAATATTTTAGATAAATATATTTATATTAAAGAGATCAAGTGGAAGTTCCTCAGATACTCATGTGAGTTATATATTCAACCTCAAATAACCTCAACTAAAAAAACCTAACTTAGAAAACATGAAAATGCTAAAAAATAAATGGGCATAATCTCTTTAATCCTAAAAAAATCAGCCCTTATTGGAACATAGGAGTTTTTCTTATATAGACATCCTATACAATAGAGCTCCTTCACAAATTTCCATTTCACACTAATAGGGTGGTTATAATATGCAATGATGATTAGGGAATGCAGTTGAGATTATGACATATATGCTAGCTTGACCATGCTCTTGTAGATACTAAATTGAACTCTAGTAAAAGAGGGTCATTGGGATTTATTTGGGATACCATTTAGAATTGTTTTATATAGTTAGGTATCATGCCTCTTGAAGGCTAAATTTGTCTTGTGATCTTCACTTAATCTTAATACACATGCCACACCCATGATTTATGCCTTATTCAAGATTTGAGTTGAATCTGCCCCCTTTGATTATTGTGCCAACTACAATGCCTTGAATTCCATGGTTCATCATCATGTTGATGAGTGTAAACTTGATTTTGATGTTGAATCCAATGCATAGTCTCATCTTATCTTTTAATACTTTCATGGCCAGATGGGCCATCAATCTTTATCCCTATCATTTTTTGGATGCCATTGCTACCACACAATTCTCTTTTAGCTTCGCATTAGGTTGGGATATTAACTAGGTTTGGTGTGTCCCACTTTTACACTTGGTAACTCATCATCATCCTCAAGCTTTACCTTATTGGTTATCATTGTCATTGTCATGGCCACATGGCTTCTTCTCAACCTCTCAAGGTCTTTATGCTTGGGGCTAATGTTGTAATCACTCCAAGCCCCTGAGCTTCTGAGAGGAAGCACATGGCATCTCCTCAAAGCCTTAAGGCCATAAAATTTTGGCTTTTGATTTAATGCTTTAACTCTCTTAAGGTTCCAAGGTGTCAGGATAAATAACCGGAAGCACACAATTGATTACTAAACCAAGCAACTTAATATGCAGAAATTAACCAGAATCACAAGTAACTAGAATTCAGAAATAACACATGATATGAGAGACAATACACAACTTGTATTAAAACTCTTGAAGAAAAGAATACAATAAATAAGATGCCACTTCTTCTCCACCACCTCTTCAGAGGCTTCCCACACCTCAAGTGAATAGTAATTCTCTCCTCAAAGCTCTCTCTCTTAGGTCCCAACACACAACTCAAACACAGAGTTGGTGTTCACCTCCAGTGCTCCACGCACACCACAAGTGCTCCACGCACTCCACAAGTACTCAAGGTACTTCAAGTAGATCTCCCATGAACCTAAAATAACCTGCACCTCAAAAGACCATACGTATGGAAGGAACTCCCTTGCCTTCCTCTTTGCTCTATCTGAGTACACACCAGTACTCCAAGTAGATCCTACCTGATTCTGCTCCTTATTGTGTTGCTGTCCTATCTGATCTTGCACACCTGCAAATCAACCTGGTTCTGCACACCTGTGAACCTTGACCTTACACACACATACACTTGCAGATCAATGATCTTACTTACCATGTAGATCTCTTATAAAGGCCATGCTCACCTGATGACCAAGATCATACATACATGAAGAACCCTGCTGATTCTCCAATCCAACACCCACACCTGCTACTGTGGCACTAGGAGGAATGCACCATTGCTCTACCTCTCTCTGAAGGAGATGTTTGCTCTCTTACTCCCTAGCACAAGTTTACAATACAACCATGAGTCTATTATATAGATCTCATCCAAACAATAATTAGACATCTAATTACAATAATTAGATCCATAGCTATGAGTCTAAAATTGGCTCTCATCATGCAAACACTTGGTTCGTTAGCTAACTGCCCATAACATCCGCAGTCCGAACCACACAGGTGATCGACGTCGGTCCTTGTCCACTTGGGGGTCATCGACGCCAGCCGATATATGACCGACGTCGGTTGCTTCCTGTCTCCCACCTGTCATCGTCAGTTAGCCTGATCGACACTGGTGTCTGTGACACTCCGCAACTCTTCTGCAACCTCCTCCATGTCTGCATCAGTGAAGCTTTTAGCTCCACAACCTAACAATCTCCCACTTGGAGATAAACAGCTACACTATACCTGTACTTGTACCCCGTCTAATCTGTTTCCTAGTTTGTATCCCTCTTCAAGATCAATCCTAAAGATAACCCACCACACATCCCATGGTGTACCTCCTATCATCCAAGTACCCTACCACATCCGAACCTATAAACCCATGTAGTGAAGTCCTGACCCTGCATAGCATGAATCCCTGCTGCTGGTCCCTCTCAAATACCTGAGAACCCACTTCCCCGAATTGGCTCCTAACTCTCTGACAGCTCCCACTGCATGGGAATACTCAGGTCTATACCAAACCTCATGTGATTTCGGACACTGAACTGTCCAGCCCTTAGTGCGCTCTGATTCTGCATCCTACGTAATGAACCTCACCAACACCTGATTCACATCAGCTCCCACTGGAAACAAAACAACCTGTGATCTCCATGTCTCCCATGCCAAAGAATTTTGCTGCTCCAAACTCCTCATGACATGCCACTGAACTAACCTTACCCTTAGCTCAGCAAAACCCTGTATGTCTAAACCTGTACCAAGTTCATCCTCCACATACAGTGACAGGATAATGTTGCCACCATCATCCACCTAGTAAGACAAACACAATGGTTATACTGACATTGACTAAAGCCTTGCTTTGTCATCCACCTGGTACCACCTGTCAGTCCTGCCCCACTGTCCTATATCTCCCTCAAGACCATATGCCTGGTCTTCCGTCTCACGTGTCTGTTCACTCTATTCTTCAACTAAGGAATCCATTCATCTCTGTGCTTTTGCACCGGCTGGCAACCCTACCAAAACTCCTGTTTGGTTCTGCATCATATCCCTGCCATGCTCCCACCTGTTTCCTGGATCCTTCCTGCTCTACAATCAACAACGAGTATAAAGAAGAGGAACAACAAATTTGAGGCCTACTTACATCTTCAGTCCTCCATATGGGTGTTTGAGACTCCTTGACAGCTTGTTGTCCACCCAAAATCTGTTACATTGACCGACCTCGGTCACCCCACAGTCTGCATCCGACTGATGTCGGTTCCCATGCATCTGTCCCTGACTACCGACCCTGCCAACATCAATGTCCCTGTTGCCGACGTCAGTCCTCATGACCGATGTCGATCTTACCTACTGCCCGACATCACCGGCTTTAGTCTGCACATGACCGACATCGGCACCTATCTGTTCGACATCGGTTCCTCCTGACCGACGCTAATACCTGTGTTCACCTGTGAGTGATGACTTTTTACCCACGAGCTCCTTTGAATCAAAACCCATGTCCAAACTGCTCTGCTCAAAAGTATCCAGCACCATCCACTAGTTTCTGTCTGCCATCTCCTCCAAGAACACCAAGGCTTTCTAGTTCTAAAGCCTGTCAAATATATCTGTCTTTCGCTTAAGAACATGCATCTCTTCCCTGCTCATGTGACCAAGCCTACGAAGCCACGTCTCTGCAACAGAATAAAAATCAGTAATATAAACAAGTAGATAAAGAGTACCTATTTTCTTACCACCAGCTAATTCAAGTGCATCTGCTATGAGAGTTCTTGTGCATCTCTCATCACCCAATCTTTCTGAAGAAATTAGCCATATCTCCAAATCTGGGACCTGCATGACCTTCATCAACACCTGTGTGTTGGCCGCCTGCAATTTCAGCTTCACTTCCCCTTTGCCAATTCTTTGGCAAGGCTCACCAGCTCCTCTACCTGGGGTTGCATGGAAAGAGGCAACCGAATCTATTAACCAAGATTCAACTTTATCCAAGAAACCTCCCAGAGCATCCTATGCAACAACACCTGCTACATCTGCTTCTTCAGTTTATTCATGCTGATCTTCCACAAACCAAAAATATTCTTTTACCTGCTCTTTCTTTCCATGGGACCGTAAGTGACCATCTGTGTTTTTCAACTCCTCCATTCTTATCTTACTTTCATCTGCCATTGCTCTACTCCCACTCAATCAGAAACCCCTGAGAGTGACCTGTAACCAAACACAAACCCTGCTTCCTGCAACCTTGGCTCTGATACCACTTGTCAGGATAAATAACTAGAAGCACACAATTGATTACTAAACAAAGAAACTTAATATGCAGAAATTAACCAGAATCACAAGTAACTAGAATTCATAAATAACACATGATATGAGAGACAATACACAACTTGTATTAAAACTCTTGAAGAAAAGAATACAATAAAGAAGATGCCACTTCTTCTCCACCACCTCTTCAGAGGCTTCCCACACCTCAAGTGAATAGTAATTCTCTCCTCAAAGCTCTCTCTCTTAGGTCCCAACACACAACTCAAACACAGAGTTGGTGTTCACCTCCAATGCTCCATGCACACCACAAGTGCTCCACGCACTCCACAAGTACTCAAGGTACTTCAAGTAGATCTCCCATGAACTTGCAAAAACCTGCACCTCAAAGACCATACTTATGGAAGGAACTCTCTTGCCTTCCTCTTTGCTCTATCTGAGTACACACCTGTACTCCAAGTAGATCCTGCCTGATTCTGCTCCTTGTTGTGTTGCTATCTTATCTGATCTTACACACCTACAAATCAACCTGGTTCTACACACCTGTGAACCTTGACCTTGCACACACATACACCTGTAGATCAATGATCTTACTTACCATGCAGATCTCCTATAAAGGCCATGCTCACCTGATGACCAAGATCATACATACATGAAGAACCCTGCTGATTCTCCAATCTAGCACCCACACCTGGTACTGTGGCACTAGGAGGAACGCACCATTGCTCTACCTCTCTCTGAAGGAGCTGTTTGCTCTCTTACTCCTTAGCACAAGTTTACAATACAACGATGAGTCTATTATATATATCTCATCCAAACAATAATTAGACATCTAATTACAATAATTAGATCTGCAGCTATGAGTCTAAAATTGGCTCTCATCATGCAAACACTTGGTTCATTAGCTAATTGCCTGTAACATCCACAGTTCAAACCACACAGGTGACTGACGTCAGTCCCTATCCACCTGGGGGTCACCGATGCCGGCTGATATATGACCAACGTCGGTTGCTTCCTATCTCCCACCTGCCGTCGTCGGTTGGCCTGACCGACGCCGGTGTCTGTGACACTTCGCAAGTCTTCTGCAACTTCTACCATGTCTGCATCAGTGAAGCTTTTAGCTCCACAACCTAACACAAGGTTCATAGATTATGAGCTTCTGAGTTAATGCCTCAATGCTTCTGATCTCCTAGGTTTTCAAGAGGATGCCACATGGCATCTTCTCAGGGATTTAAAAAGACCTAGTCATTTTTTCAAAAATATTTGACTTCAATGTTGCATGTCGATGATATTTGGACATGTGGACAAATATGGGGAGTTGTGGGAAGCTTTTAAAAACTTATAAGAAAATAAGAAATCAGTTAAGGAAAATATTGTTGAAAAAACAAAGTTTAGCCAAGTGCATTTTATGCAAGAATCGATCATTTAATATAGGAATTGAAAATTATTCATTCACATAAAATTAAGATTTAATCTTGAATATTTAAATGAAAATTTATATATTGAATGATAAAATGATTTAAAACTAAATGAAATAAACTTTAAAGGCTTAAAATAAACCTACAAGTTAGACGATAATGTTCATAGATGAAATCTTAGGTTGAACTAAAGAAAATACAAAGGCATTAGAAATAAGCATGCTCAGTCATTTGTAACTAATCATCTAGATAATTACCAAAAAAAGAAGGGATCAATCAAGCAGACCATCATAACTCCATAAAAAATATTAGATAAGAAAATAGGGCCCCCATTTTTTGTTTGAAAATGGGGCATGTTGATGAAGTCAATAACAAATGGAGAGTCCTACTAGTAAATGCTCATGAGTATCTAAATAATCTAGAATCTCTTGTTTTTCATCCAAACAACAAATATTAGCTATAAATTATTACTTGAGACAAGTTCAGAAAATAAAAGTACTAAATTTTACCTCAATGTGTGGTGTACTTAGTTGTAATCATACTAAAGACCATATACGTGTGTGCTCAAGTGATTAATTCTTCTATAGTTTTTAATACACATGCAATAATTCAAATTTGTTTAATAGATCAGAAATTCTAAGGTAAAATATTTTTCAATTTGGAGTGAGGGGAATAGCTTGGGCCTTGATAGACATGCCTCTAGTCCCTTTCTAAGGCCTTACTCCATTACCAACCAGGCCAGAAATCTTATGGTGGAAATTACCAAGATCACTATTTTGAGGAAAATTTTTTAGTTTATACATTTTGGTTTAATTATTTTGAAATTAGACTTTACTTATATATCCATGGAGGGTTGGGGACCAATTCATGGGTTCAGGTAAAATCATAAAGTTCATGATCAGTTAAGACAAACCTAAAAAACAATGTTGCATTTTATTTAGATGTTTTAATTAAGTGTATAAATGGATCTAGATAATAATAAAACATTTCTAAATCCACACACTATATTTTAAATCATTGGCATTTATCAATTTAAAAATGCACATGAGAGTCATGATGGTTTTATGCAAGTGTTCAAGCAAGATTAATTTTGATCCCTTTTGTGTCATTCATGTTGTTTACTTACCAGTAAGCCTTTCCTTTCAATTATTTGATTAATGGGGGAACTTCAAGGCAAAAAGAGAAGGACCATACAAAATAAAATGATAAATGGGAAACTAAACTAACAACAAGAGACATGAAGGAAAAATGAGAAAATAAACAAGAAAGGAAAAGAGAAAAGTATTTACAAGGAATGTTCAAGCCAATACATGCTTGAAACTAGTTAGACACTTGTTTCTTTTTAATATTTTGAGAATATTGGTAGAGACCCTACTAAGGAAGAGGATGAATATACTTACATCTATGTTGTCCTATTCGATAAAATTCACTATCCCATAATGGTTTGTCAATTTTGTTCAATAGATCAACCTACATCGAATAAGTTTTCTTCCCTTAGGAAGAGGGACTAAATACCAAGTGTTGTTACTAAAAAAAGAACCATACTACTCTTCCATGTTAGTATCCCATTCAGGAGTGCCTGATGCTTTAGAAAAAACATTTGATTAGAATTAGATGCACTAAAATTATGCAGGGTATTTTGTAATTATGAATAGGTTTCCCTATTGTCTGATGGATCTCTAACCCATTGGCTATCACTTTGTAGTGTCTATCTATCCCAAATAGGACTAGTGCTTTGGGAGTCATGAGAAGGTTCATCATCCTTTGAATATATTATAGGAGGAAGATGTGACTCCTCATCACTACTCTCATCATCATAACTACAAGAAGAATATGGATCATTAGGAGGCTACTCAAGTAGATCTGAATCATCAAAATTATCATCAAATCCTAGAGTGTCTAAGAAAGAGGGAGAGGTGTCGAGTATGAAGTCCAAAGTATTCTCTTGAAAATGAACACTTCTCTCAAAAAATAACTTGGGAGTGATGGGATTGAGAATCATGTATCCCTCAATACCCTCAAGATATTTAATGAAGATACAAGGTTGAATCTGAGTTTTCATTGCCTTACATTTATTATTCAGAGTGTTGGTCATAGTAGGAGATAAAAACACTTAGAAGTACCTCATTATGGGTTTATGACCACTCCAAACCTCAAAAATAGCGACTCCATTCAATGTTTTATGAGGAACTCAATTTTAGATATAACAAGCATAATCAATGGCCTTGGCCCAATATTGAAATGCAAGAGACTTGGAGTGTAGCATACAGTTGGCCATTCCTTCAAGGCCCTATTCTTTCACTCTGAAACACCATTCTAATAAGGACTATATAGAATTGCATGATGTAGTTTAATCCCCTCTGTAGTACGTAATTATTTAAAATGATTACTGACATACTCACCACCATTGTCGATGCACAAATTATTGATGGCTTTACCTAACTATTTTTTTAAAAGACCTTGAATTCATAAAAATGATCAAAGAACTTAGATTTATACTTAAGAAAATACACCCAAATATACCTCAAAAAGTCATCAATGAAAATAGGCATGTATTTAGTTATGTTGAATGAAGGAGCTAGAAATGGTTGTACAATGTTACTATAAACTAGCTCTAATATTTGTGTAGCTCTCCATGATTTGCCTTTGTCATACTTATCCTGAGGATGATTAATAAGTATGTAACCCTAAAAAAATCCATCAAAAAATGAACACGTGGAATGCTTAAAACCATGTCATGATGACTGAGTTGCTCTAAGTGGTGATAGTTGAGATGGTCAAATTGTTCATGCCATAATTTTTTCACCCCATCTAAATGAATGAGAAGTGTAGTAGAGATTTGATCAGGATAAAAATGTGAGAAATTATACAATCATGATTAGTGATCTTTTTTATCAAATACAACTATATCATCACTGTCTGCTTCCCTAATAACCACTAAATTAGGTGTGAACTCAACTTTCTTTCCAGAACTGATGTGAGTGATCTGATAAACAAATAAGAGATTAGTGGATAAAGAGGGAACATAAAACATCATGAAATTTCCCATCATTCACTTCAATATATCCTCTCCCACTAAATTTTGTGGAATAATCTTCACCTAAAAATATGGAAGGCATAGAACAAGTCTCCAAGGATGACAAAAGGCCATGAGATGAAGCCATGTGGTCTGAGGCACCATAGTCAATTACCCATGTGTAAGGTTTGGATGTAGAAATAATAAGGTTTTTACCCTTATCTTTTCCCTTTTTATTGTCTTTGGCCTTAGAAGATTCCTATGCTAATGAACTCTGATTAGTGGAATTAGGGACACTGATATTGTGCTTCTTAAGCATCTTAATCAGTTGATCTATTTATTTCTTCATCTACTTGGTTTCATTATGCCTAAATTTATTTTATTAGGCACACGTGAGTCACTCTTTCTTGGATTTTTATTCTAAAGAGGAGAATCCTTTTGATGCTTTGAACTTAGCATCAAATTTCTCACCCTTTTTTTTCTCTAGGTCCTCATTTTATTTTTTCTTCTTACTAACAAAAGCCTTCTATTTGTCATGACTCACATTTAAGGAATTCAATTTAGAGGACTTCAATTTACCCATTTGAATAAGCTTGACTTATTTCTGAGTTAAAGTATTAGCAAAGTCATCCAAGGATGGAATGGTCCATGTAGCTCCAAGGGCATGTTTGGTGGTATGGAAGGTAGAAATGAAGACATAATAGTCTGAACCTAATTTGGAAAATATGGAAAGAATCAATTGGTCATCTTTTTTAACAATTCTACATAGTTCCAACTAAAACCTAAGTGATTTGAACTTTATGAATAAGTCTTGTATAGTGTTAAATTCACCTAGGCTCAAACTAATGAGTTCATTCTCCAACTCATGATCTCTCATTATGTCCTACTTTCCAAAGATTTTTTATGTTGTCTTGACTAGGAGTAATCATAGATTCAATATGAAAGAGTAGGTTGGGAGACATAGACATGCATAGTAGACCATAGGCTTTATCTCTTCTATTGTACCACTTCACCTTCTTTACATCATGTGCCAATTCTTTTTTTATATTCATCATGATTCAGTGTAAACTTTTGCTCCTCAAGAAGATTTGAACTTAGGTTTTCACTTGTGATAATTTAATGGTGTAAGAAGTGGAACATGACTCTGGTCCATGTTGTAAAAAGGAAGTATGTGCTAAATTGAGTGTGCTATAAATATAATGATATACAAACCCTAAATCTATATAGGTGTAATTTTATAATTCATGAGAATATTATGAATACATAGAGCTCAAAAAACTTTCACTTTAAAAAAATGGAACCTGAAAAGGAACTATCGACTGAAAGTTATGTAAGTTTGATGAT
The DNA here is from genome assembly GCA_037957365.1 of Torreya grandis. Classification (NCBI taxonomy): domain Eukaryota; kingdom Viridiplantae; phylum Streptophyta; class Pinopsida; order Cupressales; family Taxaceae; genus Torreya; species Torreya grandis. The sequence continues at coordinate 1,000,122 of JARHVA010004621.1, forward strand.
TTATTATTCACAAAAAATAATTTTCCACTTTTCATAAAGTTTTGGTGTGAAAATAGTTTGGCCCAATTTTTTTAGAAAAAGTTAAACTCCCTTGGGTTGGTTGTGACCAAGGGTTAATCTCCCATGTGAATGGGGGGATAAGGACTAGGATGAGTGCTCCCCCAATGAATAGTTCTAAATGACACTAACTTCAATTTAATGGTCATTGGGACATCATGGACATGCAAGGTATGAGGAGCTAGAGGACACGTAGGGCACACATAGCTAGAAGACACATGGGGCATGGAAAGTTAGAGTGCTTATGGGTGTAGGTCTGAGGATACACAAGTAGATGCACAGGCTCAAGGATGCATAAACATAAATATGCACAGACATGGGAGTGGGGATGTCAAAATGCATAAATGTATAGGAATACATAGGCATGGGAATAGGCACAAGGATATATAGGTGATTGGATGCAAGGATGTGCAGACCTAGAGATGTGGATGTAGATCATGGGTGAGAGTAAAATTTTTGAGTTTGTAGAAGTCATCGAACTCACACATATAGTGAAAACCCAACAATGAAAACTCTAAATCTTATAAAATCTATACAATTTCCTCCTAAATCTATAAAGACCCACTTAGTATTTTAGAAAACCCAAAATAACCCAAAAATATTTTTCCACTTCAAGTAACATATGGTACAGAATCTATAGATTTCAAAAAACTACCTTCAAACCTCTAAATATGGTTAAAAATGGTTGTCATTAAACTTGGTCATGTTTATATCCAGTCTTAAGGTTTTGGCACCTTCTGAATCTAATGGTACTATATTTTTTGTTTGGAGACCCTAGTAGTACAAATCTACACATATTTTATAGAAACCCCACCAAACCTTAAAAAGATGAAATCAATGAAAAATTTCAAACGAGCTAGAATGCTTGATCTCATAATAGAGGTTATGGCATATAACTACTATAAAAACTTTGATACCATGTTAGAGTGGGACATAATAAATGATCAAGACTACATAGGATCAAATGCACAAAGAAAACCCTATATGGAGTAGTGAAATCCAAACAAACAACTCAAATGGAAGAAGTTTGTCTTTATAATAAATAAATTATATTAGTGGTATTAGCCATAAAAGCTTTAGGAAGTTAAACTATATAGGTGAAAGATAAACATGTCCTCACATCCTCATGAATGTGATATTATCTTTCATAATGACCTACAAAGACACCTAGGCAAGCTAACTAAACATGTGTAGGAAAAAATATTAAATAAAATAAAACCTACATTAACAATTTCATTATTTATTTTGGTTGTGAGACTTGGACCTTGATCCCAAAGCAAGGTAGAGAAATTAATTAAGGAGTTTTCGTTACCAGTCGATTAGTGTTATGTTTTATATGCACTATGAAGTGAGTGGTTTTCATGATACAATACCCTACCCTAGATAACACCCTTTTAGGTTTTATTTTTTGGTGACACCCCACTAAAATCCTATGGATGGAGTGTGTCTAAAGGGGATATACCCTTTTGTGTAAACTATTAATCATCATCTTTCATAGATTTTGGCAAAATGTACTAAAAGATTTATCAAGGACACCCGTAGTTGAGCCTTGTTTAGCCTAGTTTAAGACCTATTGACCTAAAATAGTTTATAGTGTAAGGGAAATAAATATCCCCTAAGATCTCATGACATCTCACTTGAAGTGAGGGCTAATATATTAACCTATTCCTACTTCTTGTGAGGTAGATATGTGGGTTGCATATCAGTTACACACCCAATATTACTATCATAGTCTTATGTTGCATGAGTGTTCTTGATTGATCTATATGTGCCACTACTTTGAAACTAAATCAAGTCAAAATTATAAATTTCAAATTCAAACATCCAAGGTCAACTTTGACCAAGTCCAACATTGAAATCCAAACATCCAAGGTCAATTATGACCAAGTCAATAATCAAAATAAAATATCCAAAGTTCAAATGTCCAACTTGGATTAAGTCAAACATAAAAATTCAACTCAAAGTAAATTTTGACCAAATAGAATCAAGCCAAACACATACAAGGTCAACATTGGCCAAGTAAAATCAAATTAACTATTCAAAATTCAAACGTCCAACTTATATTAAGTCCACATCTAGATCAAAATTTAAATCAAAATTAAACATCCTAAATCAAGTCTAATCCATCCTTGACTAAGTCAAAATCCAAATCCAAATCAGTCCAAGTTAAATCTAAATTTAAGCTTAATTCCAAATTAATCAAGCATCCAATCAAATCCTTTACTCATACTTTACATTCAATTTCCTACAACCTATCGATTAGGACCGACAATATGTCAACATCCATTCTTTCTCCAATCAAAAATTAAAAATCACACCAAATCTTAATTAAAAATAATCAAATCTAAATCTAAATTGAGCTTAATTAACAAATCCTAATCATTCTAAATCCAAATCCAAGTCAAATATAGAACCATGACATCCCACATAAGATATCCAAATCCTCCATCAAGTAGGAACCATCTAAATCTCAATATCCCCCACAATCCTAATATGATTCTAACATCACCATCCCAATGCCAAAATGTGATTGACCAACTCCAACAGCTTAGCCAACGTGCATCTCACCTAACATCCCTTATTGATCCTTCATGCACTAATCCAAAATCTAACACTTTGATAAATTTCCATCATAACCATCCAAATACTAATCCACACCAACCCAACCATATCCTACCATCACCCTTCTAAGGATATTCATCTATGAAAGAACCTGGTACATCTAATTTATAGAATTATCCATTAGGGATATGCCAAGACCCCCTTCCAAATCATAATTAAATTCTTCCACTTCTAATTAAAATTCAAGGCAACTACTCCATCCTTAAACAACCCATATTCAATGAGCCTCTTTTCATCAAATCACCCATCTTTGTCTAATCCCAAACCTTTGTTAGCCCACAAATATTTATCGAAGGACCCATACTTGATGATATAATCTTTTATGAACCATCATTTGGCCAATCAACCATCCTTGATCAACTTACCTTTGAACAACCTATCTTTTACCAACCCATTTTTTATGAACCACCAATCTTTGATGAATATATCTTTGATGAAACCATCCTTGGCCTACCACCCCATATCCCATCACATATTGAAACTTCCATCACCCAACACCACATGCCTCAAGTGAAAATGGTACTTGTAAAGAATAAATATCAAAATTCACTCCATGTGGATAATCCCATCCTAAAAAACAAATATACATCAACATCATATTAGTTTAATAAAACATCATTTATCATATATGACCTCTTCATTGAAGAATAAATTAACAATAATAATCAACCATGGTTACATAAAGATAACCATGTAGCTTGTTTCCAAATCAAAAAAATACTATAACAAGCATAATCCTCAAAATAATGGACTATAATGGGAAAGGCCACAGCCTCTACAAATAGGAAATTATCAAACCCATCCATGTACATGCACACAAAATATCTCACAACATCTACCACAAACCATATTCCAATCAACATAAAGATGTTTAAGACACTTTCATGGATTCTAAGGAAACCTCATCCAACATTGAAATAGGCTTCATTCATAATCCCTATGAGGACTATGATGTCTATCATCCTCTTATCAATGCCATACATTATTTCCATCATCTTGAAATTAAATCTCCTGTACTTATTGATTAGGACCGATAAAATCACTTATCTTTAGTCCTCTTCCATAAAAATAAAATAATGGAAAAAATCATGAGTAGCATCCATATAGAAGAGGATAAAGTTGCATCAACACATCTTGGGGAACATAAAGTGTTCCTCAATTAAAATGAATCCAATAATATAACCAATCAAAATCCAAAATTAGGGCCCCTAGTGAAAACATCTTTGAGGCAATATGGGATAATCTAAATCAAACTCACAAATCAAGGTCCTTAAGTGAAAACTTCTATGAGGTGTTATCAAACCCAAATCAAAAGTAAAGTCTATAAAATAAATAAAATGAATCCCTTGGTGAAAACCTTTTTAAGGCACCAAGGGATGAAGAAATCAATCTTCCTCCTACATCAACACAGTTGTAAGATAATTCTAAATCATAAGTTACAAACACCATCAGTACAATAGATACTCTTAGTCTCATTGGATGTGAGATTTTTAGTCCCAACCCCACTTTACATCATGATTACATCCCACCTCCAAATCCTTCACATAATCAATAAACATTATCCATTTAATATTATTACCACTTAACCATCCTTGGCATCACCCTCTATCATAGGGGTTATGATGGCATCATGGTAAATTTTAAAGAATCTAATCTATAAATCAAAAAAATTCATGTCGACATATATAGAGTGCACGCTTGAAGGATTAAATGTTGCAATAATAAAATCAAAAAAGTCAAAAATATAATTACAAATACAAATAATTTTTCCAAAGTTGAAAACCATTTCTATGGCGACCTAGGTACCATGATGAAAACCAATTTTTGGTTTCAATAATTAGTTGTTTCACAATTACCTCAGCACTTGGGGGGAGATCGATCCAATTCAAACCATCCTATCCAAATCCTCATCCTATATCATCCCCTTATATATCCTAGCATGCCCATATTTCATCATGTTTTGACCTTGATAAGGAAGTGGAATAAGTATTAAGACTTGTTATAAAACCATCTTAACATAATCCTCTAAATGACACTTTGATGATTAAACACTTAGTTCCCATGTGACATGATCCTTGGATATCCCTAATCCATTCCTCATCATCCCTAATCATCCACCATCATTATCTAATATTATCTTTAATCCATTCAATATATTATCATTTCCTATCCTGATGCTAGAACAGGTTTTCCATTTGATAGTAACCCCTTTGTAAATACTTAATCTAAAAAATCCAAAAAAAAATAGATATAAAGCCATAAAAGCCCGGAAACATTGTTCTTGTCATAAATTTGGTTAGTATCATGCCTTCCCAATTCCACTCCCTCACATGTATCCTTCTTTTATACATCATCCAAATAATAATCGAGCATTCACACATATATTTTAACATGATTAATGACAATATACTTTATGCTTCTTTTTATTTTCAAGTTTGTGAGTGTGTACTTACTTGCTTGTTTGTTTACTTTTCATGTTTTTCCTTGAATCAGTCCATATGAGAAAATAATGTCATCATGGTTTTTCCATATCATGGTGCCTCCTATAATTTTATTTTAATTAAGTCCATCTAGTAACATATATAAATAATGTCATCATTATTTTTCCGTATTGTGGTGCATTTTTTTCATTTGTCTATTAGATCAGGGGCTAGTCCTTACAAACATTTTGGCTAGGTCAGGATGGTGTTTTATATCATGGTGCATACTTTCATGTGTAATAACAAAAATGAATTTGAAAACATATATGTGGAAACATGTGATAAAATGAAGGTATATCCCCTTGAAAAAATATTCATTATTAATCATCTATTTTTAAATCAAATCATCTTATCCATCTTTAACCTAGTCAAAGTTAAATCATTGTTTCTCATCGCATTCCTCCCTTTTTGGAAGAACTACATTAGCTTGAGGTAAATTTGAACTATGAAAGTAGTGCTCAATAATATGGAATTTCTTATGTCAGCTCGACCATTATCATTCTTATTCTTATTTCCATTATCCATTTCTTCTAATGAATTATTCATGCATTAACAATCATCTTTGTAACTTAAGTGTGTAGACATTAGTTTGCTACATCCCCTATTCAATATAACCATTTTATAATAATGAATATATAAAATTCTCTATAAATCTAATCACAATATCATTAAATCATTACTACATCAATTTGGGCATCCTTGTATGCCCAAGTTTTTGTAGCTTATTCATCCTTTGAAAAATTGTTATACCATTTGCACCTACATTTACATCAACCTATCAATCAATCATCCATCAATGCGATCATATAATATTTCATTTATGAAATCAATTAAATCCTTGATCCATACTTGAAAATCAAGTAATCAATTAGTTAATCAATAATCTATCCAACCCAAGCTTGCAACTTCTGCCCTACTTGGGGAAAATCAAAGTGTGTAGCTTATCGCAGGGTGTATCCTTCCTAAATCCACCCTATTCAAGGCAAATCAATCCATCATCATTATAAATAAAATCATTCAATAACTATATCAAGTGTATTAATCTCATCCATAGATTAATCTCATATCTCTAATCACATCCTGATTCTTCCATTCTAGCCTCATCCTTTCTTTTTAGAGAGCCCATCCACATCCTTCCTCCTCGCATGTACTCTCGAGAGGGAATCATCCATCACACTCTTTCATCCATCACATTATTTCATCCATAATCATCTAAATTTCATCTTCCCATTTTTTTGAATATTCTTCATTTATTTGAAAATCCATTACTTGACCCATCATGTCTTGACATGCCTTTTCAAAGGGGGGTAAAATATAGACACTTAAAATCAAACACTTCATGTCAATTTTAATGATTATCACCTCATCTTATATTCATGCTAAAAAAACCCTAATATATTATTTCATCACTATCTAATCAGTATTTTATCCACATTAACATCCCTAATCTAACAAAACAATTCAGTTTTCATCACTCCCTAGTCAATTAATCATTTCTTCTTCAAACATATTCAATCCCAAAAAAATCACCATTTGTTCCATTATCTAATTAATCCAAATTAATTAACTAATCCTTCCCTAATGATAAATTACATAAATTTTATAAATTCATATTTATCTAAATTCATAAATCCAATAAATCCTCACATCATGACATCATCCCTATTTTCCAAGGAAAATTAAAAATAAATAGAAAAGTGTCAAAGCAAGAGTTATGGCATGCTCTTACACACTTCAAGCCTTCATAATTTCATCCTATTACACACTCCAACATTCTTCTTACACACATAATCATCCTCATTTATGAAGAGGATGACAATTACTCCATCATTGATCACCAACAATGATCAATGTCTCTCATCAATCAACCAAATAAATAAAATGAGGGATCCTCCTCCATTCTTAGCAATTCTTGATATAAAATTAAGTGTTGTTGAAAATAATTATCAATCAAGCATCATTGGTGAATCCAAATCATCCAATCATCTAGTTTGAAAAGGGGTTATGGTACCATTTCATCCATGCACCATTTGTAAAGCTTGAAACTACATATTCATCCCATCTGCAGTAAAATCATATCGACAAGAGGGTAAGTAAAGGTATATCAATTGCTTACATCACTTTCATTTTATTTTATCTCAATGTGAGTACACTTGAATTGATTAGGTCATTTCAATTTGTTTTGATTTATACTAATGAAACTAATCTTTGTTCTTGGTGTTATAATTAAAAAATGATCTTTCCATCATGCATGTAAGATGATGTGTAGTGTGATGGTAATTAGAATACAATTTGTTCAACTTCTTATCAAGAAGTATTCTTAAAATATCACTTGGTGTATCTTTCAGGCTATCAAATCGAATGGGTTGATTCACACTTAAAGGAGTAGGATTCATGTGACTTTCCATCTTATGAATTATGATATTTGTATCTTCTTTATTATCATTTATCTTACATAGAGCTTTATTTATATCATAATTTTACCTAGAGCTTCCTTTTTATTTGAAGTTTCATTTTTAAATATTGAAATTACTAAACTATGAGAACTTTTAGAATTAGAGGAACAAGTACATGAGCACATATTTCAATGAAATTTAACCTTATGTGACTTATATTCTAAATTAAAAATATAAACTTCATTTTGAAGATTACTTACTACATGTATCATGTACCTTATATGACTATAAGGTATGGTTATGGTTTGGAAAGATTCATTCGTTAGTTTTATCTCCCCATATATCTTAAACATAGGTATATTATACTTGTCACATCATGAAATAAAGATTAGAATTAGTTAGTATAAATCAAAATGGAATTGAAATATCTAACTAATCTAAGAATGTGTCCTCAAATTGAGCAAGACAAAAGGAATATACTTCCATTTTAGCATGGTCTCCACATGGTTTCCAACTTGATTTTTTTATTTTGCATATGATAGTATACACCATGATATAAAACATCATGATGACCTAGCCATTATGTGCATAAGAAATGACCCTTGATCTAATATATTAATGAAAAAATACACCCTGGTATGGAAAAATCATGATGTTACTATTACTATGGGCTGATAGATGGACTCAAGTAAAATTTCATGATAGGAGGCACCATGATATGTAAAATCCATGATAACCCTATTGTTACACACTTATGGATTGAGTCCAAGCACAATAGGAAAAGTAAAAAAACAAGCAAACAAGATAACACGCATAAAACTAAAAACAAAACCAATAGAAATATTATCATTAATCAATTCAAAAGTCCATGTGTGGGGTTTGATGATATTGATAATTAGATGGTGGCTTAGGCAAGGATACATGTAAGGGAATTGAATTGGTTCAATTGATTTGATAAAGATTTTTACTTGATTTAGGAAAAGATAAATGTTTTTGGATTTTGTGGCTTTACATCTTTCAAGGGATTTTTTGCCTATTGATTTTTTAGGACTTTATGATGTTTTGATGTTTTTGGATTAACTAATGTTTTGGATTTTTAGAATTTTCTAATTTTAGGATTTTTGGATTATTTCGTGTTTTGGATTTTTTTTAATTTTATGATGTTTTTGGATTTTTTTATTATCTGATGTTTAAGATTTATTAGAATAATTATATCCAGGGGTCACTATAAAAAGGAAAACTTATTTTAGCACTGGGATGGGAGAGGATGCAGGAAGGAACATATTTAAAATGATGTTAGATGTCATTAGACAAGAATGGGAAAGGATTAGGGATCATCAAGGACCATCTCATGTGGGAACCAAGCGTCAAGTCATCAAAATGTCATTCAAAAGATTATGCCAAGATGATTTTGGAACAAGTCTCAAGATTTTTTCCACTTCCTTATCAAGGTCAAAATGGGAAAAAAGGATGGGCATGATAGGATGGATATGAGGATGATATAGGATGGTTGAAAATTATTTTGATGAGATGTATATGATGAAGGATTTGGATGGCTAAGATGGTTAAAATAGGATGGATTTGAAGCATGTGGGGTTTCCTATAAATGTTGAGGTACTTATATAAAATGGATTATTTACACATGGCACCAAAAAATTGGTTTTCATCATGGTACTTTCCCAAGGTGCCATAAACATGGTTTTCACCATTTAGATGGTTTTTTTATCTCTTTATTTTTTTAATTCAAATTTTTTATTTTTATTTTTTGGATTTCATATGGATTTTTAAACTTTTTTAATTTTTTTACCTATTTGATTTGTGACTTTATTTCTGCAACATGGGTTCCTTTAGGTGTGCACTTAAGTGACATTTTCATGAACCCCATTCATTCCCAAATTGGCTTTTACCTATTTGATTTGTGACTTTATTTCTGCAACATGGGTTCCTTTAGGTGTGCACTTAAGTGACATTTTCATGAACCCCATTCATTCCCAAATTGGCTTCTTCCAAATTGATTAGGATGTTGTCAGAGCCCCTATGATAGAGGGTGATGCCAAATGTGGTGAAGTGGGACTCATATTAGATGGAGGATGTTTGTTGATTATGTGAAGGATTCAGAGGGATGGATTGATTATGATGTGAAAGGGGATTGGGACCAATAATCTCACGTTTCACAAGACTGAGAGTATGCACTAGTTGGATGTTCGGTAGATTTTATACTATACTAATGGGATTTATAATGTTTGATTTACAATTATCCTGTAACTATGTTGATATGGGAAGGAGAGTGATTTATTCATCCTTTGGTGCCTTAAAAGGGTTTTCACCAAGGGATTCACTTTATTAATTTTCTAAACTTTGATTTTTATTTGGGTCTAATAGCGCCTCGAAGAGTTTTCATTAAAGGACCTCGATTTTTGACTTTGATTTTGATGTTAATTATCCAATAGTGCCTCAAGGAGATTTTCACTAAGGGACACTGATTTTGGATTTTAATTTGATGGATTGTTGGATGTTTATGTTGCTTTATGCTCTTCTAGATAGAAGTTAATCATGAATTCTACCATTATTTGATTGTTATGGAAGAAGGTCAATAATAAGTGATTTTTTCAGTCCTAATTGATGAGTGTCAGAGATTGGATTTCAAGATGGTGGAAAGGATGTATGAAATTGATAATGGGATGGGTGGTATCATGGTACTCATAGGTAATATGAATAGAGCATGTTTTAATATTGGATGTGGCTTTCTCATAAACTATGAAAGTGTCATGAACATCTTTACATTGATTCACATATGGTTAGTAGCTAATATTATGAGATCCTTTGTGTGAATGTTCATGGATGGGTTTAACGATTCCTTTCTCAAAAACACTAAGGCCTTTCCCCTTTTATTTCATTATTTTGAGGATTGATATAGGATATTTTTATGCTTTGGAAACAAGACGTGGTGTTGTCTCCATGTAGTTAGGCATGATTATTGCTAATGATCTCTTCATTTGTGAGTGTGATCAATAGGAATCCAAGAAGTGAGTTAGTATTATGTTAGTATGATGAAAACTAAGTAAAAATAAACTAATAAAGCTAACACCTCAAGCCTAGACACTCAAAGAGTAAGAGAACAATACAAATAACTATTAATAGAAGACAAAACAAACATTATTTACCTTCTTTGAGAGTAAGAGTTGTATGTTGGCCATGGAGGAATGTGCTTAGATGTGTGCTCAAAGAGTCTTTGGCAATGGTGATCCTTGCATCATCTTTCCTTGTCACCTTTGCAATGTTGGGCTTGACTTTGGCTTTAGTTTGGCTTTGATATTTTTATCTCTCAACAAATGAGCATTATAAAATTACACAAAAGACTACTTGAAGTTATTTTTGCATGATAACATTACACCAAAAAGATCTTCTTGAACAATGGGTGAAGCCTTGTATTTATAACCTTTCAAACTAACTCTAACCCAAGTGTAGCTAGGTTAGAGTTAACCATAATTAAGTTTAATTTAACCCCAATTGAGTTAATGAGGGTACAAGCAATTAATATTTGAGATAGAGATCCCATTTATTAAGCATGGCTCTCCATTTCTAAGTTTAAGGCTTTAGGGGAGATATTTTTAATTTCTTGACTTTGAGGATGATGACATCATCATGACCTCAATTTTATTGGAATTTTCTTTAAAAAAAAATCATTTTCACTAGTTGCTTTCAATTAAGTAATTAATTTGATTTTCTTAGTTACTTAATTTTTCTTCGCATTAATACTCTTTAGGAATTGTTTAAGTTCCCCACTTAATGGATCTAAAGGCCAAACTATCAATTTCCTAGGTCACAAGTTGATTGGAGATGAATCTATGAGAGGTTACTATTACATATAAGATAATACCCTAAATAGGGATGCCTCAACATGATTCTGAGTACTAATATCTGATGTCCAGATGAATTTAGAAGATTTAGTGATTCTTAGGCTTAATTTTCACTATTTGGTAGAAATCAATCTGAAATCTAGTTGGAACACAATTGTAGCCAAAATATGGTGTCTATAGTTTGCCCTTATTTGGGGAGATGGTTTAAGATACAGTTATAGTAACATCTTCTCAAATAATGAAAAAGTCATTAATGCTTAGGCTAATGCCCTAGAAGGTGATGGATGCTCCCTAAATTCCCCTTTGAGGGAGTGAATGATAAATAAGGTTGATGAATAGTCCCTCAAAAAGAAATAAATGATGTAATCTATGGGCAATGGGGGTAGGAATAATGATTTTTCCAAAGGTGGTTTTAATTAGTAGTACAATGAGTTGCCCTAATAAGGCATATGAAAATAACGATTTTCTCAAAGGTGGTTATAATCATTAGTGCAATGAAAAATGCCCCAGTAAGGTGGATAGGTCGAAAGATATGATTTACCCAAAGGCAGTTATAATCATTAGCACAATGAAAATACCCTAATATGGCAAATAGATCAAAAAATAATTATTTTCTCAAAGTTGGTTATAATCATTAGCATAGTGGTTTGCCCCAATAGGGAAGATGGAAAAGTGATACAATTTGTCTTTACCCAAGTAGGGAAAATAAGGAAAGGGGCTTATGTGCTGAATCCATACTCATAGAGTAAGAGTAAGTCGAGACAGAGGACAAACATGAATTTGGGCTACCTGCTAGTATGGAAATGTGTGTCATAACTAACAAGGTATTCATTTGTGATTTAATTACTTTGTATTTGGGTATTGTTAGGGTACATCAGGAATTTTCCAGGTGTGAACAAGGAGAAGGTTCTATGGCACCATTATTTGTAAGCTCGATCAAACTAATTTTTGTTATATCTTAGAATAGTATATATCATAATTATAAACAACTATATTAATAATGTGTATCTAAATCATAGAAAACTCAACTTAAATATAAGTACAAATCATGTAAGCCAAAGATAAGAATAATCAAATCCCAAGCAAATATACTACAATAAACTAAGTGTAGGAACATACACTAATTCACAACTCAAGTTCAAGATATGGGTAATCAAGATGCAAGTGTAAATAAAGTGCAATAATCCTACGACAACTAAGAAATAAAATTGTACATAAAAATAAAATAAAACACCAATAAAAAGAAACAAATGAACAACAAAACACCGGTAAACAAAAATTAAAAAAATAACAAAACATCAATAAAAATAAACAAACATGGTCACAAACAAATAAAACAACACAAATAAGATAAATAAACAATCCAAAGCAAATAAAAGTGCAATAAACAAACTATGCTACATAGACAAAGGTAAAATACAAAAAATGGTTAATCAAAATGTTAATACAAAAATAATACAAATTATTCATGAATGTGTAATAGAGGTGTTACTTTTGGTAATGGGGTGACCTCTAAGCTAGATGGAAATGACACAAGTATAACAACACAAGAACAAAAGACCAATAATGTTTCCCCTAGGCTATACGTAATAATGATACATGAAAATAAAATGGGAAGAATAGAAAAAAAGGAAGGGGTAGCCGAGCTAACTCTAGATACACTAGGAAGTGGATGTTGCTGACATAGTTCTATAGAAGCAAAATCCAACATGAACTTTGGGCCAAATGTAGTTCTCCTAGGATATGGGATAGAAGAAAATGGATGAGAATGAAATGTGATCAACTTATAAAACAAAATTGGAAGGGTCTCACAAAATGGTGAGTGTGTATAAAAAGAGAGGGATGATTTTCACAATCATGAAAGCATCAACCAAGACAAATCACATGAGCATGAAAGTATGGTTTAGTGGAAAATCACACTAAAAGGCAAGTGACAAGTATCCATAAATGAATTAAATTAGTAATTCATAATGTCTAATACATATAAGTATGAGAATGAGAATGAGATCACACAACACTGAGAGTGTAAAAGTTTTATGACTTGTAAAATGATGAGAGCATAAATAACTCATAAAATGGTGAGAGCATCAAAAATAGTTACTTTTAAAATGGAGAGAGCATTCAAACTTAAAATGCTCATAAAATGAAGAGAGTGTGGGAAAAGGGGTGATTGAGATGACCTCAACATGAATTGAGCATTGCCTAGATAGTCTTAAATGAGACCTCAAATCACTGTAGTTCTTCTTTACAATGGAAGAATCCAAGTAGGTAGCAACAAGTTTGTGAATTAAGCAAATGGCACAGTATATAATAGTGATGCGATAATGTGGATAAAATGAGGTTGTTCCTAATTTTCTCAAAGGTGGTTATAATGAGGAAATAATGGCATGGGTCCATGATAATAATTTTTCCAAAGGTAGTTATAATTAATAGCAATATGAATGAGATAGAACATGACAATAATTAAGAAGGCAATTGCCAAACCACTTTCATATGTCCTCAAGAAATAGTTACTTGTAAAATGGAGAGAGCATTCAAACTTAAAATGCTCATAAAATGAAGAGAGTGTGGGAAAAGGGGTGATTGAGATGACCTCAACATGAATTGAGCATTGCCTAGATAGTCTTAAATGAGACCTCAAATCACTGTAGTTCTTCTTTACAATGGAAGAATCCAAGTAGGTAGCAACAAGTTTGTGAATTAAGCAAATGGCACAGTATATAATAGTGATGCGATAATGTGGATAAAATGAGGTTGTTCCTAATTTTCTCAAAGGTGGTTATAATGAGGAAATAATGGCATGGGTCCATGATAATAATTTTCCCAAAGGTAGTTATAATTAATAGCAATATGAATGAGATAGAACATGACAATAATTAAGAAGGCAATTGCCAAACCACTTTCATATGTCCTCAAGATACAACTTCTTTTTGAAATACTGAATCAACTATTAAAAATTCATCTAAATCCCCTCTTTGATTGTACTTAAAGAACTAATGGATTAGAACCAAGGTCAAAAAGGGTGGGTAAGGGAGGGTAAAACAATTTCATTCAATAGGGAAGGTATGGTAGGAATGGTATATGGTATATGGTACAAGGAAGGTGATATTACGATATGATATAAATGATCCCCATACACAATCCCCTAGGTCTTTCAAGAGAAATAATGCTTGAGGAGTATTATGTTCATGGGCTCATCAAGTTTATCTCTTTTTGGTGTAGCTAACATATAAGCTCTAGATCTATAATTAGCAATAACGACATAAGGGCCTATCCAATTAGGCTTAAACTTGCATTTCTTCTTTTTCTCAACCATGACATTCTTATGGTTCTCTATGGGGACAAGATCATCAATATCTAACTCTATATGCTTAACATAATGGTTATACTAACCACGTAGCCTATTTTGATATGTTTGGAAGTTGTTTACAGTAGCCATGTATTTTTCATCCAGTAACTCTACATCTTACATATGAGCTACTCTATAATCCTCATCATCAAGGATGTGTTTCAATGAAATATGTAGAGAAAGCAAATCAACCTCGATGGGAAGAATGGCACCAATGCCATAGACAAGGGAATATGGTGTGGCTCTTGTTGGAGTACGATAGTTAGTATGATAATCCCAAAGGGTGTGGAAGATCTATAGATGCCAATCATGGCCAGTATCATTAATAATCTTCTTAAGAATATTGATAATGGTCTTATTAGATGCCTCTGGTTGGCCATTACCTTGTGGGTAATATGCAGTGGAAAAATGTTGTGTAATATTAAACTTAGCACAGAGTGCTATGACATCCTTGTTCTTAAATGATCTACCATTATGAAGTATAATGTCAGATGGGATACCATAATGATAGATGATATGGTTGAAGATGAATTTGGAAATTTGTTTTCCAATCATGTAAGTAATGGGTATATCTTCAACCCACTTAATAAAGTAATTGGTGGTGGTAAGGATATGTTTATGGCCATCTGAGGAGGTGGGGATAATATTCCCAACAAGATCGAGTCCCCACATTGAAAACAACCATGGTGTTGTCATTGGTTTGAGTGTTCTAGTTGGGGTATGGTTCAAATTTGCATGCCTCTAACATTTTTTAATCTTTTCACATAAGCAGTTGCATCTACCTCCATGGTTGGCCAATATTAACCAATGTGTACCAGCTTTTTGGTAAGGATAGCCCTGCTAGTGTGGGATCCACATGCTCCTTCATGAACTTCCCTGAACATTAATGTAACTTTTGTTGAATTCAAAAAATGAATCAAAGTTACATCAAAGTTTTTACTGTAAAGGTTTGGGCCAAGTAAGGTATATCAAGAGGTTTGGTGTGTGAAGTATTTTTGTTACTTACGTGAAAGGTCTGGTAGAAGGATTTCACTATGAAGGTAGTTATATAAGTTTGAATACCAAATATAACTAGTACCATAATATCATAGATCATTTCAATGGTCAAATGTTCATGAGTAGGAATTAGAATATGTTTAATTAGGAACTGATAATATTTTGTTTTGTGTATTTTGTAGATCAAAGAACCAATGGTAGCCATGGCATCTAATGGCCAGAGTATTTGTTCAAATTGAATGTAAGCAATCTATTGCTTGAGAATGTCCAGCATGGCCTTGTATGCTACTAACTTATCATCTTTGGTCTGGAACTGGTCTGTAAATTAATTTATTATTAGCTAAGAATTTACATGAACTAAGAGATGTTGAATGCTCTATTATACTACTTAATGAAGCCCTGTAATGAGTGATTCATATTTAGCCATCATATTGGTACAAGAAAAGATGATACAAAATGATTTGGGAATAAGATCCCCCCTATGGTTTAATAAATAACAGGCATTCTCTTGATCTATGAGATGTGAATAACCCATAAAAATATAGATTCCAGTGCTGCTCCTTAGGAGGTGTTTCTATGATGGTTATGATGTACTCATCTAGGAATGCAAAAGTAAGTGGTTTAGTATCTAAAAGGGAAGATTTAATAAGATGATATGCAAGTAATTGTCCCTTTATAACCTTTTAATTAACATACATAATCTCAAACTCACTCAAAATCATGATTCACTTGGCCATGTGGCCTTTTAAATCTATTTTTTATAGTAGTTACTTGAACAGGTCTACTTTTGCAATGACTATGGTCTTATTGTTGAGCATATAATGATGCAAATTTTGGGCTGCCAAAACCATAGCTAAACAATTTTTTTCAATGGCATATAGTTATGTTCATACACTACCAGTATACGACTTAAATAATACACAACATGCTCTTTCCCATGTTCATCATGTTGAGCTAAAAGTTCCCCCAAAGTATTGTCAGTGGAAGATAGGTACAGTAAGAATGGCCTCCCTAGCATTAGTGGTAATAGAATAGGTGGATTAGCTAGGTATTCCTTTAAGTGCTCAAAGGCTTTCTAATATTTTGCATCCCAAAGAAACATAATACCTTCTTTAATAAATGAGTGAAAGGATGGCATTTATCAGCCAACTACAAAATGAAGCATCAAATAGACTAGATTTTTTCCTACAAATTACAAAGTTGCATCAAAGTGGAAGGTGGAGGCATCTTGGTAATGGCTTGTACCTTGTTGAGATCAACTTCAATACTTTTGCAAGAGATAATAAAGCTAACAATTTCCTGAAGTGACACTAAAGATGTACTTATTAGGATTAAGTTGAACCTTTTACTCATGAAGATTTTCAAATATCTTTTGTAGTACAGCTAAATGATCCTCATGGGTCTTAGATTTACCCAAAATGTTGTCAACATAATCTTCAACAATATCATACATCATGTTATGGAATATAACTATCATAGCTATTTGGTATGTTGTCCAACTTTTTTTAAGCTGAATAACATAACATGATAGCAAAATGTTCCCCAAAGAGTGGTGAAGATTGTTTTGTGTTCATCCTATGGAGCAATCTTGATCTGATTGTATCCTAAAAAGCCATCCATAAGGGAAATAATTTCATATGGCTTGTTGATATCTCTAAAATTAGTGTAAATTTTAATCTCTTATAGCTTTTTATTGACAAGCACAATGTTTGAAATCCGCTCTAAATATTCAATTAGTCTAATGAATTTCATTTCCAAGAGTTTTTCCAACTCTTTTTTAACTAACACAATAATACGAGGATGCATATTACATAGTTTTTGCTTAATGATTTTGGCATTAGGATGTACAATGAGATGGTGTACAACCAAGGTGGGGTCCAAACTTGGCATGTTTGAAGAGGTCCATGCAAATATATCAATAAACTCCCTCAAAAATGCATCAAAAAATTCACATTCCTCATCAATGATGGATGCGCTTAATTTGATCCACTTTGGGTATTCTAGAGTCCTAATGTTGACTTTCATAGTATCTTCTACTAGGAGAGTCAAGCCATCATCTAAAATAGTTGGAAGGGATGTAAACTATCTAGTAATGGAAAATTCCTCTGGTCAAACTAGTTCTTCGAGTTCTCCCAAATAGGATGAATCTAAATCTCCTAATGGTATAAAGGGCCATGTAACAAACATTGTAGGGCATTCTCAAATAATTTGATCAAAGGCATGTTTTTCCTCTGTAATGAGCTCAGACCCAAAATAAAGTTTGTTGTTGGTGGTCTCCCAAGTTTCATTCAAAGAAAGGTGAACATCCCTATTTAATGGTGCCAAAAATAGGTTTTCACCAATAGACTATCCTTTTTATTTACTTTTACCCTGCTCTAAACGTGCCTCAAAGAGGTTTTCACTTTAGGACCTCAATGTTTTATTTTTTATTTTTGGCTAAGGGTGTTCACACACTTTTTGAAATAGACAACATGATCCAATTTGATAGAGAACCCTTGTTTGTGGTCTCCTAATGGAACATTGTGTCTTAAGCCCAAAAAATCACAAAATCCCTCATCATTCTCAAACTCAAATAACTATACTATGAATTATTTTTGGTCCTAGTCTATAAGTTGAGGATAATAAAGTTTAAGGGGGGATTTCAGATTATTGGCATGATGGTATAAATGATATATGGGTCAAATAATTTGGTACTAGTAAGGTCTTCATATATGCTATGATCAGACTCTGCTTCGCTCCCAGCATCATCATCACTAATCATTGGGGTTGGAACATGAATAAGATATGTGGGTCACCCCCATATAGTTTAAATCTAAGGCCATGAATTCCTTTGTATTAGGTTATAGAGATGGGCTCCATAGTACCCTATTGATTTACCCCTAAGCCTCTACCTTCATATGTTTGGTTATATATGATCTTGGTAGGGATGGGATACTTTATGCTTCAGTACTAATCAACCAATTTGTCATTGTATAACTAGGAATCACCATTGGCAAGTGGGTTTTGTTCTTGGCTAGTAGATGACATGAAAATAATAGGCATTGGGATACGAATCTTTCCTTTTCCCTTTCATCTTCATTCCATACAAATTGGATTATCTTTAGGTCTTCCATAGGTTTTGGGGTTCTGCATAAGCTTAACTATATGAAACGTGTCATGGGTAAAATACTCTCCTGGACCATTTTCTGAAATGGTACAATGATTAAACATTACAATAGGAGGCATATGTGAAGATGAAGCAAGGCTTTTAGGGTCTATGTAATTGGTATATAGAAATTCAACAAGTATCTCTTTGTCTTTACCCTTCCTTAGTACTAGGTCTAAACCAAAATGGTAATTGTAAATTTCATATTCAACCTCAAAATGTTTGCAGTGTTCATATGGTTATAAATCTCCATAGATAGTGACCTCCATCCCAGAGTGAATAAACATGATACACTGGTGAAATATTAAAGGAATTGTATAGATTTCATGTATGTATGGTCTACCCAGAAGAGAATTGTATGATATATACATGTCTAACACATGGCAAAGTGTATCATGGGTTAAAGGTTCAATAATCATTGATAAGCTAATGGTTCCTTGTGATTCATGATCTACATTATCATAGGCTTTGATAGCGATAGTCTTTGGCTAAAGGTTAGTTGTCATATATCTAAGGTGCTTAATTAGCTTTAGAGACACAATATTCAAGCATGATCCATTGTCTATAAGGACATGTTTACTTTGTGTCATATTATGACAACTTCAATGTATAATGGGTTATTATGGAGAGGGCCAAGGGATGTCATATCACTTTGGTCAAAGATCAACTATTGGTCTAAAGCTAGGTGTCCAACTAAAACTTGAAATTTATCTGGTGTAATGTCATTTGGCACTTGGGATTGGCCTAAGAGTTCTATAACAATATTATTGTGGATGGTAGACGTAAACAACAAATCCAATATGGATATATGTGAAGGTGTCTTTTAGAGTTGTTCCACAATATCATACATCTTTTCCTTAATAGTCGTAATTGGCTTACTCCTAACTGGCATAGTGGGTTGGACTAGCTCATTGGTAAGGATTACGAGCCTAGGATGGTGATTTTAGAGTATTGAGTTATGATTGAACAATCTAGATTGGGTGCAAGACTCTCATAACTATAAAATGATGAAGATGGGCTAGATAGGGTAAGTCTAGATTATTAGTGCACTTGGTTGCAGTCATGGGGCAATGAAGAGTTACCGACATAAGGTCTTGAAATGGTAATCCTTGGTTGCAGTCAAAAGTTAAGGAAAGATTATTGATATTGGTAGGTTGATTGGTATTGTTAGGAAATGGTCTTAGTCTATTCACATTTGGTCTAGGATTGATGGTAATGATAAAACCACACACAATATGACCTACAACTTTATTATAGTCATATGCTACTATGTGATAAATATATTGGTTATTGGGGTCATTTTGGCCTTAATTCTTCCCATTTTATGGTTGATGTTGTTTTTTTAGTGTAGCTATGATCTTCATTGTTACGATTGATGATTGACATTGTTATGTTGTGGAAAAGGATTTTGGTAGATACCCATGTTTTGATTGGAAGTAGATGCTCTATTATCTAACTGTATTTTTCCATTTTCAAACATATTTTCAATGAGGTATTTGAGATACACACAATGACATGTAGAATGTCTATGAATGTGATGGTATTCATAGAACTCATGCTCTTTATACCAATCTGGATAAGGCATTCCCTTAAGAAAGTGTTTTAGAATCGACCAGCTAATCATATGGTCATGGCTAATTTATGAAGCACTACTTCAATGGGCTCACCAAGGTCATTGAAGACTCTAAGAGTGGGTCTTATTCTTGTATGATGGGTTTATAAATATGATGGTTGTAGCATTTGAGGAGCTAGTTTGGGTTGAATTATATGTTATGCTTATTGGATAGGTTACATTTGTGGAATAATTTGCATTTATGACATAGGCTAAGTAGATGGTGTTTGAAATATTTGAATATGGTGTGGCTTAGTTATTCCATTACCTAAAACATTATTTTTATGGTTGTATGACTTAGGTTTTTCATAATTATTAGCCTAAGCAGGTGGATATGCTTGCACTTGGATTGGGCTAGAGTTCTGACTTGGGCTTGAATTTTGGTTTTGGCTCTGATTCTAGTTCTAGTTTAAAGAAGATAACTTGATAATCCCTTTGTTGATAAGGGCCTTTTCAATCTGTATTCTTTTATTAATGATCTCTTTGAATGTGTGAGCACACTAAAGCTCCAAGTGATAAGATATTTCACTATGTAAATTTTTGGTAAACATAGATACCAATTATTTATCTGGTAGGTTATGGGTAAAGTGACTAATAAGCACTCTCCATCTCTAAAAGTAGCTCATAAATCTCTCACCAACTTTCTAATTGGCCTAACTTAAATCCACTACTAAAATCTCATGCTCAAGATTATAGGATAAATGTTGTACAAATTTACCTAAGATATCATCAAATTTAGATACCAAATTCTTTGGCAACTTAAAAATCCACTCTAAAGCATGTCCATCAAGAATTTAAGGAAAAAGAAGAAGAAAGTAGATGCCACTATAATCCACTTGTTGGCAAGCAATAAAAAACTCTTTTCGATGCTCTCTAGGGTCTCCCTTACCCTTGTAATTATCAAATTTTGGTGGGTCATTACCTAGAAAAAATAGTATTTAGAGATACTCCATGTTAAATGGGTATGAACACACATTATCCAATTTGAACTTCTTGGTTTGTTTTCCTATCTAAATGGTTGCAATTGCATCTTTCATCTATTACAATTCTTGGGCTAAGAAACTTGATGGCACAGTTAGTTGTAGTTGTGGTTGAGTGGTCAAAGGTGGATTACCTTAATTGGGGTACAATGGGGGAATAGAGTATGGTGGAACATTGGTTTAATAAACTAATCAACCTAGAACATACATCTATGTATTGGGATTAGGTTGTTGATATTGCATGCATTGTTGGTAAATATTTCAGTTTAGATTTGGAATATAGCCTTAGGTCTGAGGGAATTGGGGTTGTGTTGGAAGTATATGACTTTGTGGGAGGTATTGTGCCTACTAAGTTTGAGTAAGAACTTATTGCCAACTAGTTGAACCTAGCAATATAAACGGTACTTGTTATTAACTAAGGCCCTATCTTTGAATATGTGGCACATGCTAGGTAAAAGGCAATGGTTGCCTAATATGTACTTGTTGGATGTTGGTGCCTCTTTTTTGAGAAAAAACCTATTGTGAACTAGATGTTTATTGGGTGTTTGGTATTTTTCATTAACTAATAGGAATGAATTGATGATTCAATAACATCTATGATTGTTGACATATGTTGGTCTGTGACTGTTGAAGTGGAATATTCATTTCTACTTGTTGAGGTGGAACATTTGTTGCCACCTGATAAGGAAGCATAGTGTTTTACTTTTGATGAGGTATTAAATTAGTCTGTGTCTATGGCCATAAAATATTATCCATTACATGTTGAGGCAGGGTAACATTCATCACTTGTTGAGGTAAAATATTGGTTGACACCTAATTATTTATCCCCTAATATTGTGTGCTTGAAAAAGTAACTATTTGAGGAGTGGGAATAACTTGGTATGGTTGGGACTAGGCATTCCTACCCCTTGTTATTGTGAGCCACTCATGGTATTGTCAAGAGGCACTTATTTTTTGGGATTATTCGATGGTGCATTTAACCCACCTTGGCCTGAATTGGAAGACACTTGCATGTTTTCCACTATATTTGTCACATAGTCCTAAGTAGAAGCCACAGTCACTTCTTCAATGCATGGACATTAAACATGCCATTTACTAAATTAATTTGTAAAATGGGTCCACACCTAGATTTGCATGACCCAATGAATCAAATAACACTCCTATTAAAGGAGTTAGCTCTATAAGTGGGGTATTCAATATAGCCATAGTGTTGAAATTTTGTGCTAGATTAAGATAATTTTGATATGCTTGATGCATTTGCATGAATTTTTCTACCATGGGGCCCTTTCCCTTTGTAAACATATTCAGACCTTGGCTTGACATTGGCATAAATTCCTAAGGGTAACTAGTACAGGCCTATTCGATTATTCTAGTATAAGGTACATTACGAGGCACTCTAACTAGACTAGGTAGGTTTTCATGGGGAAAGTCTTATGGAAACTTGGCACCTACCTCTATGGTTCTAACCAAAATTCATCCTTGTTTTAAAGTAAGTGGCAATCTAAAGCCTATGGGTCATAGGTTGATGGCATGGTAACGTAGTAAGGTTGTTGTTGGACTTGTTTGATCGATAACACACTAGCAAGATATTGAGTTGTATATTATTGTTCTTGACCTAGATAAGGAGGTGTATTAACTAGTTAGTGTGCTAATGGATCTTGGCCTTATTACACATATTGAGTATTGTAAGGTGGATATGGATCTGTCTCACAAATTACATCATCACCATATGGGTATTGAACAAAGGCATCATTCATGACTACATTTTCATAATCTAGATTGTACATGGTCCCACTATGTGTGTAGTGAGGCATATCCTAACCCATAACTAACATTCACAAACAAAAGGTTTAGTTGAAAAAAATATTGAAACACATTCTAAAAAGATTAGTTAATGTATGGTACATCTTAAAACTTGGTATAGGTGGGAAACACTCGGTCTATTGTTACAAATGGTTTAAAACTAGCCTAGAATGGAGATCATCTCCAAATCATCAATGGTAATCTTGGTCTCATATGTCTCCAAGGTCTAAGGTCTTGCACACAAATGGTCAAATAAATGGCAAATTTGAATCCTAGTTTTGGTAGTCTTTTGAACAAATCTAATCCAAGTCTAAAACAAAAAAGGTACCAGGTATTTAGAAACAAGGCACAAATTTAGGCTCAAAAGGCATGAATTGAATCTAAAAATTGAGAAAAATTCTAGGTCTTTGGTAAGAAGGCATAAATATAGACATTGAAATAAACTATGTCTAAAAATTATAAGGCAATGTTAGGTCTTTGGTAAAAAGGCACAAAGCTAGACTTTTAAAACACACTAGGTCGAGGTAAATACTTGTAATTAATCTAAGGAAAATAATTTGAAACACTTTGACTCTATCTCAGCATATGGATTTTAAACAAACTTGACAATGGTATAAGACATTCACTCTAGGCACATGCCTAAAACTAATTTAGAAATTCACTCTCAAGTAAGCAAAATAAGAGCAATGATTAATGTGTCAGGAATCAAGAACAACAAACATGCTCTGATACCAACTATTAGGACCCAGAAGCACCATTGATTACCATGTATAAGCAACTTAATATGCAAAAATTAACTAGAATGCACAAGTAACAAGAATTCAGAAATAACACAGAATATGAGAGACAATACCCAATTGTATTAATACTCTTCCAAAAGGAAATACAACAAAGAAGATGCCACAGTCTTCTTCCTTACATTTCTAGAGCTCACACACATCTAGAGAATAAATAGTAAATCTCTTCAAGAGCTCACTCTCTCTCTTATGGTCCCAAAACACAACTCAAACACAGAGTTGGTGTTCACCTCCAACCAGTTAGTATCCCCTACTGCCAGTACCACTAGTCAGTATCACTACTGCCAGTACATAAGTACTCCACGTACTCCAAATTTGAGTATAGATACATACTCCAAGTAGATCTCCCATGAACTTGCAACAACCTGCAACTCAAATGATCTTACTTTGGAAGGAACTACCTTGCCTTCCTCTTTGTTCTCCAATCGAGTACACACCATACTCCAAGTAGATCCTGCCTGATCTTGCTCCCTGTTGTATTGTTGTCACCTTGATTCTGCTGCCACCTGTAGATCAACCTGGTTCTACACACCTACAAACCTTAGACCTTACACACACATACACCTACAGATCAATGATCTTACTTACCATGCAGATCTCCAAACGCAGCCTTGCACACTTGCTGACCAAGATCCTACATACATGAAGAATCCTTCTGATTCTCAAAACCATCACCCATACTTGGCACTGTGGCACTAGGAGGAACACACCTTGCTCTCTTCACTCTGAAGGAGCTAATATTTTCTCTCTTACTCTTTAGCACAAATTACAATACATCCCATGAGTCTATTATATAGATCTCATGCAAACAATAATTAGACATCTAATTACAATAATTAGATTCGTAGCTCAAGACTAAAATTAGCCTTTTACATGCAAACAACCGGTTCATTAACTAATTGTTCATGCAACTGACAATTCTAGAACCGCACAGGCGACCAACGTCGGTCCCTATCTGCCTAGAGGTGACCGTTGCCAACTGATCTATGACCGATGTCGGTTACTCTTCTCACTGTATATGACCGATGTCAGCTGATCAGACTGACGTCAATTGCTCTGCAACTCAACAACCTCTCATCAACCTCCTCCATGTTTGCATCAGTGAAGCTTTTAGCTCCACAACCTAACAATCTCCCACTTGGAGATAAACAGCTACACTGTACCTATACTTGTACCTCGTCTAATCTGTTTCCTAGCTTGTATCCCTCTTCAAGCTCAACTTTGAAGACCAACCACCACAAAACCTGTGGTGTACCACCTATCATCCAAGTAACCTAATGCATCCACATCTACAAACCCATGTAGAAAATAACTTGACCCTGCATTGCATGTCAACTTGCTGTTGGTCCCTCTCAGATACCTGAGAATCCACTAAACTGCCCTCTAGTGCTTCTTTCCTGGATCGGCTCCAAACTTTCTGACAGCACCCACTGCTTGGGCAAACACAGGTCTATACCAGACCTCATGTGATTTTAGACACTGAACTATCTAGCCCTTGGTGTGCTCTAGTTCTACATCCTACATATTGAACCTCACTAACACCTGATTCACATCAGCTCCCACTGGAGACAAAATCACCCTATGATCTTCCATGTCTCTCATGCCAAAGAATTTTGCTGCTCCAAATTCCTCATGACATGCCACTGAACTAACCTTACCTTTAGCTCAGCAAAACCCTGTATGTACGAACCTGCTAGCTAGTATACCATCCACATACAGTAATAGGATAATGTTGCAATCATCATCCACCTAGTAAGACAAACACAATAGTTACACTGACATTGACTAAAGCCCTACTTTGTCATCCCCCTATCAAACCTGTACCACTGTCCTGCAGCTTCCTCAAGACCATATGACCTGGCCTTCTGTCTCACGTGTCCATTCTATGTATTCTTTAACTAAGGTATCTATTCGTCTTTCAGTGCTTTCTTCCAGCTGGCAACCCTACCAAATCTCTCATTTGGTTCTACATCCTAATCATGCCATGTTCCCACTATTTCCTAGATCCTTCCTGCTCTGCAGTGACCAACGAGTATAAAGAAGAGGAACAACGAATTTGAGGCTTACTTACCCTTTCAGTCCTCCACATGGGCATCTGAGACACCTTGACAGCTTGTTGTCTACCCAAAATCCGTTCCAGTGACCGACCTCAGTCACCACACAATTTGCATCCGATCGATGTCAGTTCTATGCGACTGTCCTTTCTACTGACGCTAGTTTTTTGACCAATGTCAGTCTTACCTGGTCACCGACGTTAGTTCTCTAACCAACACCGATAGCCACCCTGCTCGACACCACCAGCTCTGGTCTGCACATGACCGACATCGGCACCTGTTTGTTCGACACCAGTTCCCCTTAACCGACATCGGTAACTATGTTCACCTGTGAGTGATGACTTTTTACCCGCGAGCTCTCCATGGATCAAAACCCTGTCCAAACCACCCTACTCAAAGATGTCTAGCCTTCTCCACTAATCTCTATCCGTCATCTCCTCTAGAAACACCAAGGCTTTCCTGTTATTAAGTCTGTCAAACACATCTGACTTCTTCTTAAGAACATGCATCTCCTTTTTGCTCATGTGACCAAGCCTACAAAGCCACGTCTTCGCAACAAAAGAATAATTAGTAATACAAGTAAGTAGATAAAGAGTACCTGCTTTCTTACCACATGTTAATTCAAGTGTATCCGCTATGAGAGTTCTTGTGCATCTCTCATCACCCAACTTTTTTGAAGAAATTAGCCGCATCTTCAAGACCGAGACCTGCATGACCTCCTTCAACACCCATGTGTTGGCCGCCTGCAATTTCAGCAACACTTCCCCTTTGCCAATACTTTGACAAGGCACACCAGCCCCTAAATAAATCTTTCCAAAGTCTCCAAAGACCTTAACATGGAAAAATACTCTATTTTGGACAGCATGGAAAGAGGCAATAGAATCTATAAAACAAGATTCTACTTTATCCAAGAAACATCCCAGAGCATCCTGTGCAACAACACCTACAACATTTGCTTCTTCAATTCCTTCATGCTAATCTGCTACCAACCAACAATCTTTCTTTACCTGCTCTTTCTTTCCATAACACCATAATTGACCATTTGTGCTTTTTAATTCCTCCATTTTTAGCTTACTTTCTTCTGTCATTGCTATACTCCCACTCAATCAGAAACCCCTGAGAGTGACCTGTAATCAAACACAAACCTGCTCCCTACAACCTTGGCTCTGATACCAACTATCAAGAATCAAGAAAAATAAACATGCTCTGATACCAACTGTTAGGACCTGAAAGCACCATTGATTACCATGTACAAGCAACTTAATATGCAGAAATTAACCAGAATGCACAAGTAACTAGAATTCAGAAATAACACATAATATGAGAGACAATACCCAATTGCATTAATACTCTTCCAGAAGGAAATACAACAAAGAAGATGCCATAGTCTTCTTCCTTACATCTCTAGAGCTCACACACATCTAGAGCATAAACAGTAAATTTCTTCAAGAGCTCACTCTCTCTCTTACGGTCCCAACACACAACTCAAACACAGAGTTGGTGTTCACCTCCAACCAGTCAGTATCCACTACTACTAGTACCACTAGTCAGTATCACTACTGCCAGTACACAAGTACTCCACATACTCCAAATTCAAGTATACATACATACTCCAAGTAGATCTCCCATAAACTTACAACAACCTGCAACTTAAATGATCATACTTTGGAAGGAACTACCTTGCCTTCCTCTTGGCTGTCCAATCGAGTACACACCATACTCCAAGTAGATCTTGCTCCCTGTTGTGTTGTTGTCACCTTGATTCTGTTGCCACCTACAAATCAACCTGGTTCTGCACACTTGTAAACCTTAGACCTCGCACACACATACACCTGCAAATCAATGATCTTACTTACCATGCAGATCTCCAAACATGGCCTTGCAAACCTATTAACCAAGATCCTACATACATAAAGAATCCTTCTGATTCTCCAAACCAGCACCCATACTTGGCACTGTGGCACTAGGAGGAACACACCTTGCTCTCTTCACTTTGAAGGAGCTAATATTTGCTCTCTTACTCTCTAGCACAAATTACAATATAGCCCATGAGTCTATTATATAAATCTCATGCAAACAATAATTAGACATCTAATTACAATAATTAGATTCACAGCTCAAGACTAAAATTAGCCTTCTACATGTAAACAACCAGTTCATTAACTAACTATTCGTGCAACTGACAGTTCTGAAACCGCACAGGCGACCGACATCGGTCCCTGTCTGCCTGGAGGTGACCAATGCCGGTCGATCTATGACCGATGTCAGTTGCTCTTCTCACTGTATATGACCAACGTTGGCTGATCAGACCAACGTTGATTGCTCTACAACTCAGCAACCTCCTCCATGTCTGCATCAGTGAAGCTTCTAGCTCCACAACCTAACATAATGTAACATCCCCACTAGGATTGAACTAGAATAGCATGATAATTTTTTAAATTTAATCAGCATATTCTTTAATTTTATTTCACCATGAGAAAGTAATTAGTGATCCAAGTCTCACACACCAAGTATGTTAACTTATAAAATAAACATATAACATCTATCATTGATCACTATCAACTTAATTGAATATAAAAAGTAATTCTAAATTTCTAGCCATGACTAGTACAATAATATAGCCACTGCTATCAATGTAAAAATAATTAAATAATTACAATTCATCAGAATTAATGTTTGAATAAAAATAAATGTGATACAAAATACAAGATATAAGGCTCCACAGAATATGAGTTTCTTGAACTACACTATATATGGTAATCTCAAGTGTAGTCTCAAAATAATTACTATTATAGGGAGGGAGAGCATCATCTAAGCACTTTTTCACACCAACCATGGACCACTGATCCCCTACACAATCTCCCATTAGGGAATGGCCCTCCCTTCACAGATGAGTAGATAGTGACAGTGTGGGAATCTAGAGATATAAGCTAATACCCGTGTGTTGTAAGATTTCTAAAAACATGATGTGTACCATAAAGATATATGTTCTAACATGATATCACACAAATATATAAATTATACATAATAAATAACAATGTCTAACTAAACATTACTTTATCCAAAGTTTTAAATAGTTATTGATCTTTAGGATTAGTGAAATTCATACACACTACTTGATCGAATTACCCTCATCTGGCATTGGTGATGCTAGTAAGCTAGAGAAGTCATCCCACTACTTAGTAACAATAATATGAGATTTGGTTAATATAAATATAACCAATAGATGATACAAATTACTTCCTAATAGTAGGCATAAAACATGCTAAACATAGGAATAATCAAAAGGCATACATTTAGTCCATCAAATGTCTGAATGAATCTTCATTATCTTATTTATCACATAAATAATAAGCATAACAAGTACATTTTATACTAACTGGGTATAATATACATTTATAATGCATATTTAAAATTTTTTTACGTAGATTCAAATATAATACATTCTATGATGAACAATAATATCTTAGTTTATTGCTCATATGTACATATACTCAATTATAACAATCATTCATAATAATTTCAAAGAATCAAATAACTCATGAACCAAGTTATAACTCGCATGAACATAATCCTTCATTTATATTTCTTGTTATGTTTTTAGGAGATTGCATGCATGTGATAGTATTATGACCCTCAAGATCCTATGACTTATTTTATACAGTCAATAAAATTATAGTTATAGTCACACAACCCAATACACCAATTTATGTTATATATTTATATGAATACATAAGTCCGTATAGAGATATACTTCCTATATATATGCCCTTGTACATATTAACTAATTCATACTACGTTTCACATATAAGTACTCAACAATATATAAATATTGTATATAAAGGTCAACAGTCATTTATAATTATAATCAAAGACTTCATATGATTTCAATAATCATTATAACCTTCCTTTTCACAAAATACATTGATGATCTATTATAAGATATTAATATTATAGGAATGTTAATAAACAGATTATTATAGTTAATAGACTATTTATATCCATATTCTACTTTTCTTAAATTAAATCACCATCTAGTTATAACAAACGCTCACACAGTTTCTTATAACGACCTTTGCATATTATCATATATATTTTGTTACAAGTTCAACTTCATCAACTTGTTTTATATAAAACTCTTATACTTTAACATGTTAACTATAAAATCCTCACGACTATTATACATTATCAATTACCTCTATTTAACAGCTAGTTGATTTAAACTTGGCTTATCAAACTAGGTTCTATATGATTATGGTCACAGTCCTAATATTTAAAATTATGGCATCAGAATAATTGAACTCAAACTTGTATATAATCGATTTGAATTATAATTACACACAACCAACTTTACATAAGTTTGTAGTTGGGACACATAGTCCATATAAATTCATAAAAAAATTATAGATGCACTTACACAAAATTATTGCATAAAATATCATATATTTTCATATATTCCTATTCATCTGTGTCAAATACATATGCTAACAATACAAGAATACTATACACAGTTTGTTATTTTGAATATACATGAACTTAGTATCACTATTTTAAATATATGTTATCAGCTTCACATTGTTCCTTATTTGAATAATGATATACACACAATTTGGACTCATATAACCTCATGGTTTTGATCGTGTAATTCACCCAATTCACTTGTTTATATGTATATCAAACACTATACTAATACCGAATATATATATATATATATATATTATATTAATTCTTTTATTTCCCAAAATCTCTCAGACTTTGAATTTGTCAAGATATGTGTGGTTCATACCAATACTTCTTTGTTGTTTTTAACTGATGAACATACACACAAAATTTGTATATATAATCTCAATATTTGAATATTAAACTACATTTGGTTTATGTATATTCTCCCATATATTGTCCATTCATATATATGCTCATGAATCAGAATATCAATTATATACATAGATTATTTATTTATATATTTCCATGGTTTTGTGAAATAATTACTTACACAGTCATTATATAACACTTATGACTAAATATACATAGTCTATATAAAACTCTCACAGATTTGGAATATAATGTTTACAATTTCTACATATATATTCACAATTCTGAGTAAAACATAGATGCATAGTTTATATAAAATTATATCTTAAATTTTATGAACTTCATAACCAAATTCAAAAGATGTCACCTACCATGTCAAATATTTTAAATTAGAATGGCACGATCCAGAAATCCTTTGCTCAGTTTGATCTCTCTTCTCCTCTTCATGTTGCCCTTCTCTTCTCCACTTCACTCTCCTTGTCTTCTTCTCCAATTTGCCTTTATAATATTATTCCTCCTATATGCAAAATCTCTATAGTTTCCATTCTTATAAAAGCTTCCCCAAGTCACCAAGATTTATGCTTTACTCTAATTCACCCCAAAGCAAAAAAACTAAAAATCATCGACCTTCCTCATAGCATATTTTAAATCTTTGTTTTATTCATTTGATTTCCTAATTATAATATAATGTAATACAATTGTTAATTATAACTAGCACTTTGAACAACATCATAATGTAAAGAATATACCATACAACTAACTCATAGCAATACAATCATGTAATCAAAGCAATATACAACTATCTCATAACAACATATGACTTACAACTTAGTTAATAATAATAAATCAATCTACCAACCATAGTAATCCATGAATAATCAGGTAAATTTGCTTAGCAAGAAATTAGGATGTATCATCCTTCCCCCCTAAAGTTGGTCATTATTTTGATGACACTTATTTAACACTAATTCTAAATTAAAAACATTGTTCAATATAAAAGTAACATAGTATGAAGTATCATATCAAGTAAATAAATGTGAAAATCACTTGTAGAACTCATCATAGTCCTCCCAAGTAGCACTATCCTTAGATTATTGATCACATAAGGCCTTGCATTATGACATCTCTCTATTATGCAAATAAAATTTGTGAGTGTCAATTACTCTAATTGGTTCTACCATGACCACCCTAGAATCTAGAACCTATAAAACATTCCAATCCAACACATGTGAAGGATCAACTATATACTTTTTAAGATAATAAACATCAAAGATATTATGCAATAGAGCTAGGTCTGATGGCAATGCAAGCCTATACACTATAGGATTGACCACTTCTAAAACCTTGAAGGGTCCCACATATCTTAATGAAAGTTTTGCTAACTTTCCAAAGTTAATCAAGTTCTCATATGGCTTAGCTCACAAGAACACTTTATCACATACCAAAAATTATCTATCTATTCTCTTCAGATCAACATAACTCTTCTACCTATCATTGGCCTCAACCAATCTTTGCCTGATTAATCTAACTTGATATTCTATTTCTGAAAGCATCTCAGGTCCAAAGACTACCTTGTCTTTCAACTGACCTCAATTGATTAGTGTCCTGCACCTTCTTCTATATAATGCTTAAAATGGTGCCATCTTCAAAGCTAATTGGTATGAGTTATTTTAAGCAAACTCAACCAACAGAAGATATTCCTCCCACTCATATTTATGATCCATACAATACATATGGAGATATTTTAATACTTGATTAACTCACTCAATTCGACTATCAGTCTTTGGGTGGCATGTAAAGCTTAAGTTTAATTACATACCCAAATCTAAATTTAGAGTTAACCACAATCTAGAAGTCATCCTCAGGTCATGATCTAAAATGATCTTTATAAATTCATACAATTAATACATTTTCTTTATGAATATCTTTGCAAGAGTAGGTACATCATGTATCAAATGTCCTAACATTAAATGAGTCATCTTGGTTAGTTTATCAACAACAACCAATATCATGTCACGTTTATTTCATGATAATGGTAAACCTTAGACAAATTCCATATTGATCACCCACCACTTATATTCCATTATGTCATGTGGATATAACAATCTAGTCAGATACACATGTTTGGTTTTCACATGTTGACATTCCAAGAAATGAGACACAAAGTATATTTTATCTTTCTTGATTTCATTCCAAAACTAAAGTGGTCTAAGCTTTGCACAAGCTCAGTTACTCATGGATGTCCTAAACATGGGGAATTGTGTAGTTCCTTTGGTACTGTGCTCGTCAAATTCTCTCAATTTGGCACATATATCCTTCTATTGTATCATAAAAGACCATCATTCTCTAATATGTATCTTTTATACTTATCATTCTAATCATTCTTAGATAATTCTTTCCTGACTTGATCATAAAATTCATCTCTTGATGAGAATTCAATCACTCAATCCCAATAAGTATTCCTAATACTAGCCACAACTACTATGTACAATACTAGCCACAACTACTATGTACGTCCTACAACTTAGGCCATCAACTACTCTATTTTCCTTGCCTTTGATATAGTTGATATCAAAATAATAATCAGACAAGAACTCTAACTAGCATCTCTGATGAGCATTTAGACTCGATTGGGTGAAGATGTAATTGAGTCCTAAATTATTAGTCTTGAGCTCAAATAGTTTTTCAAACAAATAATGCCTCTAAATTTATAAAGAATGCACAATTGATGAAATTTATAGGTCATAAGGGGCATATTTCACCTCATAAGGTTTCAACTTCCTTGTTTCATAGGCTACCACTACACCATCCTGCAAAAGGAATCCTCTTAGTCCATCTCCTGACGCATCTGTGATCACTATAAATTGGCCATTGGGGTCAAGAAATATTAGCACTGGTGCTAAAGTAAGCCTTCTTTTCAATTTTTGAAAGGCTACTTCATACATATCTAACCAGATAAAACTTTGGTTTTTACACTATAGAGAAGTAATCAGATTAGTTATTTTAGAAAAAATCAGAATGAACTTCCTATAATAACTCACCAACCCCATTAAACTTCTTATCTCATGGACATTTTTTGGTGATGACCACTACATAATGGCTTTTATCTTTGCCAGATCTAATGAAATATCATCTACATAGATAATATGTCATATATATTCCACTCTTTTTGAAAAATTACACACTTGGACAACTTGTCATACAACTTATGCTTTTGTAACCATTGTAGAACTAGTTCTAGATGTTGAAGATGCTCCTCTTCATTATTAGAGTATATAAGAATGTTATTAATAAATATCAAAATAAAATGATCTAGATAATATCTAAACACATTTTTTATGAGATTCATGAATGTTGTCAGAGCATTTATTAATCTAAATGGGAACACTGTGAACTCATAGTGCCCATATAAAGTTCTAAATGTTGTATTTGGAATATCCTCATCCCTTAACCTGAGCTGATTATATCTTGTTCTAGGATCAATATTATAAAATACCCTTTCCCCTCACATCTAATCAAAAATATCATCTATACTAGGTAGTGGATACCTATTTTTGATAATCGCCTTGCTCAACATTCTATAGTCTATACAAAGTTAAAGAGTACCATCCTTCTTAACAAAGACAATTGGTACACCCCATGGTGACACACTTGGTGTGATCAACCCTTTTGACAATAATTCTTAGAGTTTAGCCTTAATTTTAACCAATTCAATGGTTGTCATCATGTATTGTGCCTTAGAATATGGTTCTAATCGGGGTATGATATCAATAGAGAAATCAAACTCACATTTAGGAGGCAATTTTGGCAATTCCTCCAAAATCACATCATAAAAATTCCTTAAGGAATGGATAATATTATAGGGATGATTCCTTAGATTCCTCCATTTTATTTATTTTGACAATAAATTCTTGGCTTGAACCTTCTTGAATTACATTGCATAAATCTACTTAAGCCTCAACTCTCTCTTCTCACCTTGAATTTGTGTCTAATTTCTAAAATCATCCAGAAACTTAACCTTATTCAAGTAGCAATCAACCTTGGCCTTATGCTTCATAAGCCAATTGACTCCTAGGATCACATCATATGACCCTAGTGGTGCTACATAAAGATCTAATACTATTGTGAATTCGAGCAACCTAATCTATGCTTTAACTAAAAACTTATCAACTTTGAATTTTAAACCATTCTCATATTATACTGACCATGCATTCACCATTACTATAACTCTTCTAGATAACTTACTAAGCATTTTAGGAGCTATAAAACATTTTTTAACCCCTGTATCTATCAAATTAGAAACTGAATATTTAAATAAAATACTTGACTATTCTATGGGTGAAGCTTAGAATTCAACTTGCCGATTATCAACTATCACATGAATACATTTCTAAAAAGTTCTTTGTTGAGGAGTAGAACCTCTATTCTTCATCTTAACTTGGGTACACTCATGAGCATAATGGTCACCTCCATAAATGAAGCAACCTCTAGGTGGTACTTTCCTGTTAGACTATTAGTTTCTTTTGAAACTACCGTTGAAACCATTGTCAAGTTTCTTGGTTCTTAAACTATTATTTAATCTAGAATTTTTATTTTTGAACTGACTCTTTGAGTCTCCATCCCTTTTCTTCCAATTATTTTTTTTGAAATTTACTTTAGAACTTCCAAACTTTTTCTTAAACTTGTCCTTGACCTGAGCAACAGATTTCAACTTTTGCTCCTACTTGATTGCCTTCTCAAATACTTGGTCCATGGTATATGGTCCATGAACATCCTCCTCTCCACAAATCTAGGGTTTTAATCCCATGATGAACTTCCTAATTTTTAACCTCTCATTTTCTTATTACTCAAGTACATACTCATAAGTTTAGTGAAATAAATGCAATACTCATTCACTAATAAGTCTTTTTACTTTAGATTATGTAAATCTGTAAAATTTTGATAAAAATATAGTTGTGGAAGCCACTAAGATGTAAATAATGTCACAAATTGCTCCCCAAACTACTTTAGTTACTATTGATGCGGTGGATTTCACCCTCAACAAGAGGCCAAGCTCCTGCCTTACACGCACAACAATGGAAACTCCTCTCTTGCCTGTGGGCCTGGCAAAACCAGGGGGAGAGTCTCTAGATAAGGACTAGCTCCCTTTGATGTATCTTTTAGGTCCTAGATTTCCTACTGCTAACAAATAAATAAAAAAGGGGGGTTGAAAAGGGAGAAGGATGCTGAAAATAGAACCTAAACCTAAACTAAAAGGTGATACACCAAAAAAAATTGATCTACCTAGCTCGAACATATGCTTTTCACCAAGAATAAGCTAGCATACACTTCATTTGATATGGGGAATGCTTCTGCATCAATGAGTCAGGGGTCTATGGAGATACAGGGAGGAAAAACTACCAGAGGTGTTCTAAGACACTCTATGGCAGCCTGTTCACATGTGCCTATACTCTACTAGAGACACTTCTAGCAAACCTGTAAAAGAAGAAACTTCACAATGCACTGTACATGTTGGAATCATTCTATGAAAGCATAAAGGAAAATGACTTAACACAAAATGAAAACATAGACATATGCATGAGTGCAAGTTTAAATGGAGGTAAAAAATTGGTAAGTCTTGATTCAAAGTAAAATCTGGCAAAGTTCTGCATTACAAACCCAAAGATTTTTTGGGCAGAGCTTTGCCTTATAGGCTAAGAGGATCCCTTCTCAAAATGAGAAGTTTACAATATATAGAAAGAGGAGAAGAAGTAAAGGTGCCCCTTTGGATAAGACTTTGGTGCCTTTTTACAAGTTGGCCCATGTGCGTTGAGAGCATCAGGAAGAGGAAGTTTTTGTTGCTGATGTCATCCTTCTAGAAGAGGCCTGCTAAAACCATGTTGTGTGATTGTTGGTCTTAACTTTGGTGTTCAAACAATAATATGAAAGCATGAGCCACACCTCTTTTTCTATAAACAAGACTGCTTCTTTTAGATATTCATGTAGTTTGTCTTCTTATAAATGCAAAGTGGAGAAAATAGGGCATGTCGTTCACTATTCGTGCCTCTTGATGACCAATTGGCAGGCATTGTTCCAACTGCAGGAGTAAATCCTTGAGTCGACACCTCCCTTCACCACCTGGACTATTTTATCTATTT
Organism: Torreya grandis; assembly: GCA_037957365.1. NCBI lineage: Eukaryota > Viridiplantae > Streptophyta > Pinopsida > Cupressales > Taxaceae > Torreya > Torreya grandis. The sequence continues at coordinate 1,037,222 of JARHVA010004621.1, forward strand.
TTGCACTTTGTCTCTTCCTAGTTTTGTCTTCTCTATCTCATTTGGCCCTTGGGGGCTATCTTCTTGGCAGGTTGCTAAGTTCACTCGCAGCCTATCTTTAAGCTTTTCAAAATCAATGGCTATTTCACCACCTTAAATTTGACATATGTGCACCCATCACTGGGTATTTGAACTTCTAATGGCTAGTTCACCATGCTTGATTTTGATGTCTTCAGACCCATCACCCCTTTCAATTTCCTTGGCCTTTTCCTTTCCTTTGGCTTTTTCTCTAGTCGGGCTTTTGTTTTGGCCATTTTTCTCATGGACAAAATGTCTGCAAGAATTGTCTTGATCACTTTTGACTTTCAGAAACTTCCTTCAAGTTTTTTTCCCCGCGGCTCTTCCCAAATTTCTTCAAACTTTTTGTCCAAAGGAATTCCTTTAGACAAAAGTCTGAAAGAAACCATTTTATGCCTTTGCCTTCGTCTGTTCATTTCTGCGAGATTTTCTTCCGAAAGATTTTCTTCGAACAAAATGTCTGAAGGAATTATTTCAAACATTTTGTCCAAAGAAATTCTCTTGTTCACTTTTTTGAAGGAATTCCAACTTGCCTTGTGCATTTTTTTGAAGGAATTCCAACCCTTTAAGCCTTCTCTTTGGTCCCTTTGAAAGTGTTCCCTGCCCTCTACAAGGGCAGTTGGAATGGTCCATTTTGTGCTTAAGTGTTGGGAACTTATTTCTTTCTTGCAGAGTCCGTAGAAATAGGCCTGTAGAGTTCATAGAAACACCCTACAGAGTCTATAGAAATAGGCCTGCATAGTCCATAGAAATAGCCTATAGAGTCCATAGAAATAGGCCTACAGAGTCCATAAAAACCATGCCTACATAGTCCATAGAAATAGGCCTGTAGAGTCCATAGAAATCATACTTGTGCAAAATTCAGCAAATGAACTAGCTCAAAAATAGCAGGGAAAGAAGGGGGACCAATTTTGGCCTACCAGACCAAAAATGGTCAACAAATTGGTGACTCCTAGGGGAAGCATGCCTGTTATGCTTTAGAAACTAGTTGCCTTAAAGTCTATTGGGCACAGAGTCAGAATGCAACTTGAAAAGGTTAGCAACAGCCCTGATAGATCCAAGAATCAATTATGAAGCTTTTACCCCAAACACAAAGGAAAACACACACAAGGCTAAAAACACTACTTGTGCAAACAACACTTAGGGAAAATAGGGGAAAAAAATTGAAAGCAAACTACTATATATAGCTAACAGGGAAAAGCAAACTGAAAGCAAGGAAACTTATGATGCCAGACAAGTGGCTGAATGGAATGGAGATTTGGTGACCTACTCCTCTTGCCTATGACCTTGATTGGCTTGCATTCGAGTGGATCAGAATCAAACATGCTTCCAACATATATGTACTCTTCTTGTTCTTGGAAGCTTGCTGAATACTAGTCCTGCATGCTGGTGTGTTTCACCAAGAAATTGATGGTTGTTGGCTCATCACCATAAGCCCCTTGATCTACATAGCTCCTTTGTAGTGCATCATGGTTTTCTTGAAGAAGGGTGACTATTGTGATGTCTAAAATGGAATCACAAACTAATGTTCATCCCATAGAACATCACCTTTTTGTTCAAAGCTCTCTTCTTCAAGGCTTTCGTCGAGATGAACCAGCCTCTCCTTTTCTTTCTCAAGGACCAGAGTTTCTAGATATTTAAAGGCATCCTCCTGATCCTCTCCAACTCAAGCTCATCGGCATAGTCATCCTCCTCATTGAAGTAACAAGGAAGTTCATCAAACAAGGGAGGAGAGAGGTCACCATGCTTACTTTCCTCCTCATATTGCCGAAACATCTACATGTATGCATTCCCTGTGTCTTCTCCATTATTGATGATGTCTTCAATAGGAGCATCCATGATGATTTCCTCCTCATTTTTACTAGTGATAGCCTCTTGGACAACTACAAATTGGATCTTCTCTTCCTCACTCACCTCCTACAAAATAAGTTCCTCCTTGAGAAGGGATGAAGTGGAAGGCTGACGATTAAAACCATGTGGAAGAGGAGGTAGTCCTTGAGCTAGAATTGAATGATTATCCTCTTTCCATTTGGCTAGCACTTCATCTATATCAGATGTGGTTTGATATCTCTCTTGGAGTTGTGTAGATGGGGTGTGTTAAGACATGGAATTTGTTGTTTGGTCTGAACCGTCCATCACAAATTGGCTGAGGAATCTCACTCTGGACTCCAACTCTATAATTCTCCTAGCTATATCTTCTTGGAAGAGCCTTTCTTGGAGGTCACAATCATCATCATGATGAGTAGGAGCAACCTCATCTTCTTTGAGGTTTTGAGCAAAACCTTTATCCTCCTCCTTCCTGCCCTAAGATTCCACTATTTGCTTCCAACTCATGACCTTAAGATTAGAATTTTCCATTTGTGAATAGGGAACAACTTTGTTTTCTTCAAGGTCTTGAACTGGTTCATGATTTTCCCTCTTCCAACTTGGAATCTGGAGATCATACTGAGAGACTTGAGGAAGTTGGGAGAGGTTAGGAAGGGTGTGCTGATGTACAGGAAGAGCTACTTCAAGAGAGATGAGTTGGTTCATGGTATTCCCTTCAAAGGAGGATTTGCAATCTAAGGTATTGAGAAGGTTCATTTCCATGAGAGGTTGCTCTAATGCCCTTTAATGTTTGAAGGCTAGGTGCACAGGGTTAAGAGCAAGAGTGATTAATAGATCAGATGAGCTAGAGTGAGAAAGTGCTATCTGATAGAAAGGATTTAGTGCATAAGAACGGGATTTTTTTAGAATAGGAGAGGGTGCACAAGACTGACTGCCTTGAATGAATGGACTCTTCCATTTTGATACCTCCTCCTTCATGGATTGCAAGGCCTAAACTTGCCTAAACAAACACTCCTCTTTATACATAAGCTCTTGCTGATATTTATACCACTCATCTAATATGTTTATTTCCACCACCTGCTTCTCAAACTCCAGTGCTACTTCCCTTATTGTTGAATGGAAACTAGGAGAGTTGTTTAGGGTGATTCCATGAACATTTTGAGCTTGATCAAAGTTATATAAAGGAAAACAAAGTCCATGATTCTTACCAATGGGATTATACATACAAAAATAAGATTTATTGATGGCACCAGAACTGCTTAACCAACTGATTCAACTCAGAGTCACCATTGGTGTTGATGAAAAAGCCTCCAAAGGCTAGTTGGTTGAAGAACACACCAAAAATTCAACTCTTTGGACAAAACTTGTCCTAGTTGGTCCCACCGGGCGTGCCAAAAAATATTGACATAGTGGATTGCACCCTTGACAAGAGACTGAGCTCTTGTCTTCCATCCATCAAAATGGAAACTCCCCTCTTGCCTATGGGCCTGGCAAAATTGGGGGGAGAGTCTCTAGATAAGGGCTAGCTCCCTTTGATGTATCTTTTAGGTCCTAGATTTCCTGCTGCTAAAAAATAAAATAAAAAAAGGTGGGGGGGTTGAAAATGGAGAAGGATGCTAAAAATAAAACCTAAACCTAAACTAAAAGGTGATACACCAAAAAAGTTTGATCTACCTAGCTCGAACATATGTTTTTCACCAAGAATAAGCTGGCATACACTTCATTTGATATGGGGAACTCTTCTGCATCAGTGAGTCAAGGGTCTGTGGAGATACAGGGAGGAAGAACTACCAGAGGTGTTCTAAGACACTCTATGGTAGCCTATTCACATGTGCCTATACTCTATTGGAGACACTTCTAGTAGACCTAAAAAAGAACAAACTTCACAATGCACTAGACATGTTGGAATCATTCTGTGAAAGCATAAAGAAAAATAACTTAACACAAAATGAAAACATAGACATATGCATGAGTGCAAGTTCAAATGGAGGTAAAAAATTGGTAAGTCTTGATTCAAAGTAAAATCTGACAGAGTTCTGCATTACAAACCCAGAGATTTTTTGGGCAGAGCTTTGCCTTACAAGCTAAGAGGATCCCTTCTCAAAATGAGAAGTTTACAATATATAAAAAGAGGAGAAGAATTAAAGGCACCACTTTGGAAAAGACTTTGGCACTTTTTTACAAGTTGGCCCATGTGCGTTGAGAGCATCGAGAAGAGGAAGTCGCTATTGTTGATATCATCCTTCTAGAAGAGACCTACTAGAACCATGTTGTGTAATCACCGGTCTTGACTTTGGTGTTCAAACATTAATGTGAAAGCAAGGGTCGTGCCTCTTTTTATGCAAACAAGACTGCTTCTTTCAAATATTCACGTAGTTTGTCTACTTATAAATACAAAGTGGAGAAAACAAGGTGCACCATTCACTATTTGCACCTCTTGATGACTACTTGGCAAGCACTGTTCCAACTATAGGAGTAAATCCTTGAGTCGACACCTCCCTTCACCACCTAGATTGTTTTGTCCATTTCTACACTTTGTCTCTTCCTATTTTTGTCTTCTCTATCTCCTTCGGCCCTCGGTGGCTATCTTCTTGGTAGGTCACTGAGTTCACTTGCGGCCTGTCCTTAAGCTTTTCAAAATCAATAGCTATTTCACCACCTTAAATTTGACGTTTGTGCACCCATCACCGGGCATTTGAACTTCCAACAGCTAGTTTGTTATGCTTGATTTTGATGTCTTTGGACCCATCACCCCTTTGAATTTCCTTAGCCTTTTCCTTTCCTTCGGCTTTTTCTCTGGTTGGACTTTTGTTTCGACAATTTTTCTCACAAACAAAATGTCCACAAGAATTGTCTCGATCAATTTTAAATTTCAAAAACTTCCTTTGGGTTTTTTTCCCCATGGCTCTTCCTGAATTTCTTTAGACTTTTTGTCCAAAGGAATTCCTTTGGACAAAAGTCTGAAAGAAACCATTTTATGCCTTTGCCTTCGTTTGTTCATTTCTGTGGGATTTTCTTCCAAAGGATTTTCTTCGGACAAAATGTCCAAAGGAATTCTTTCAAACATTTTGTCTGAAGAAATTCTCTTGTTCACTTTTCCAAAGGAATTCCAACTTACCTTGTGCATTTTTTTGAAGGAATTCCAACCCTTTCAGCCTTCTCTTTGGTCCCTTTGAAAGTATTCCCTGCCCTCTGCAAGGGCACTTGGAATTGTCCATTTTGCGCCTAAGTGTTTGGAACTTATTTCTTTCCTACAGAGTCTGTAGAAATAGGCCTGTAGAGTCCATAGAAATAGCCTACATAGTATATATAAATAGGCTTGCAGAGTCCATAGATACATCCTATAGAGTCCATATAAATAGGCCTATAGAGTCCGTAGAAACCATGCCTGTAGAGTCTGTAGAAATAGGCCTGTAGAGTCCGTAGAAATCAAACTTGTGCAAAATTCAACAAATGAACTGGCTCAAAAATAGCAGGGAAAGAAGGGGGGACCGATTTTGGCCTGTTGGACCAAAAATGGTCAACATTTACCTTAGATTAATTATGAATATCAAAATATTTATCCATCTCAGTCAGCTATGCTTTAGCTCCGTCACCCAAAATGGTTCCATCAAACTTAGGTGGATTCACCTTCTTCATATCTCTAGCCAATTTTGTATCTACCTATCCTCTCACATCCTAAGGGTTTTCCTATTTAACAAGATGCTCTTCAAGCACATCCTAGTTTACTTCCTCTTCATGGCCATGAAATTTCTATTCTAGGGCTGAAATTTGATCCCTAGATTCATTTATGGCTGTGAGAATCTGATCTAACTTTATTGCTTACTTAGCATCACATTTATTAGGATTAAATGGAGGGTTATTTTCATTGAAATTATAAGGACCCTCTATAGATACTTTAGATCACACCAATCTCTCTTCTATTAAACATAAGTATACAAAAGCATTAGTAGACTCATTAGGTCCAAGAGTTTGAGTTGCAGCTCTAATGCCACATGTAACATCCCCACTGAGATTGAATTAGAATAATGTGATAAACTTTTTTTAATTTAATCAATGTATTCCTTCATCAAATTTCACCATGAAAAATTAATTAGTGATACAAGTATCACAAACCAAGTATGTTAACTTAAAAAATAAACATGTAACATCTATCTGTTACTAATCACTATCAAATTAATTGAATATAGAAAGTAATTATAAATTTTCAATCATGGTTGGTATAATAATATAGCCACTAATGTCAATGTATAAATGAATAAATAATTAAAATTGATTAGGATTAATGTTCCAATAGTAATAAACATAATACAAGATACAAAATATAAGGCTCCATGGTGCATGAGTTCCCCAAACTCCAGTATCTATGGTAATCTTAAGTGTAGTCTCTAAATAAGTACTATTGTGGGGAGGAGAGCATCATTCTAGCACTTTTTCATACCAATCATGGACCATCGATCCCCCACACAATCCCCCATCATAGAATGGCCCTCCCTTCATGGATGAGTAGATAATGACAATGTGGGAATCTAGAGACACAAGCTAGTACCCGTTTGTTGTAAGATTTATAAAAACATGATGTGTACCATAAAGAAATATGTTCTATCATGATATCGTACAAACATATAAATCATACATATGAAATGATAATGTCTAACTAAATATTACTTTGACCAAATTTTTCAATAGTTATTTATCTTTAAGATCAGTCAAATTCATACACACCACTTGATCAGATTACCCTCGTCTAGCATTGATGATGCTAGTAAGCTAGTGAAGTCTATCTCACAACTTACTTAGTACCAACAATACAATATTTTATTAATATAAATATAACCAACATATTCATATAGATTACTTCCTACTAGCAAGCATAAAACATGCTAAACATAAGAATAATCAAAAGGCATACATTTAGTTTGTCAAACATATGAATGAATCTCCACTATCTTATTTATCACATAAATAATAAGCATAACAAGAACAGTTTATACCAACTGGGTATAATATATATTTAAAATTCATATTTATAATTTTCATACATAGATTCAAATATAATAAATTATATGATAAACAACAATATCATAATTTATTGTTCATATGTATAATTACTCAATTATAATAGTTGGTCATAACAATTTCAAAGAATCAAATAACTCATGACCAAGTTATAACTCTCATGAATATAATCCTTCATTTATATGTCTTTTTATGTTTTTTTAATACTGCATGCATGTGGTTATAGTTTCCTAACCCTCCAAATCTTATGACCTATTTTTAACAGTCAATAAAACTATAGGTATAATCACACAACCCAATACACCAATTTATGTTATATTTTTATATGAATACTTAAGTCCATATATAGATATAATTCCTATATATTTTCCCTTGTACATATTAAATATATTCATAATATGTTTCACATATAATTACTCAACAATATATAAATACTATATATGAAGGTCAACAGTCATTTATAATTATAATCAAAGACTTCATATGATTTCAACAATCATTATAACCTTCCTTTTAACAAAATAAATTGATGATCTATTATAATATATTAATATTCCCAAAATATTAATGAAAAGAGTATTATAGTCAATAGACTAAATCCATATTTTCTTCTTATTATAAAAAATACTCACACAATTTCTTATAACAATGCTTGCATATTATCATATATATCTTGTTACAAGTTAGACTTCATCAACTTATTTTATATAAAACTCATGTATTTTAAAATGTTAATTTTAAAATCCCCACTACTGGTATACATTATCAATTACCTATGTTTAATGGTTAGTTGGTTTAAACTTAGCTTATCAAACTAGGTTTTATACAATTAGGTCACAATCCTAATATTTAAAATCATGGCATCAAAACAATTAAACTCAAACTTATATATAATCAATTTGAATGATAATTACACACAACCAACTTTGCATAAGTTCATAATTTGGACACATGGTCCATAGAAATTCATAACAAAATTATAGATGCACTTCCAGTAAATCGTTACATGGAATGTCATATATTTTCATGGATTGAATAATAATTAACCTCGGTTCACATATATATATATATATATATATATATATATATATATATATATATATATATATATATATATATATATCATTGTTGTTTTTAATGTCAAAATCACATAGTCCATTCGTATTCATCTGCACCAAATACGTATGCTAACAATATAAGAATATTCTACATAGATCACTATTTTAAATACACACGAACATAGTATCACTATTCTAAATATATGTTATCAGCTTCACACTATTTACTATTTGAATAATGATATACACATAGTTCAGACTTGTATAACCTCATGGTTTTGATTTTCTAAATCACCCAGTTCACTTGTTATATGTATATCAAAAACTATACTAATACCGAATATATATATATATATATATATATATATATATATATATATATTAAATCGTTTGTTTCCCCAAATCGCTCAGATTTTGAATTTGTCAAGATACACATGATTCATACCAATACTTCTTCATTATTTTTAAATAATGAACATACATAAATAATTTATATATATAATCTTACTATTTAAATAATAAACTACACACGGTTTATATATGTATGTTCACCTATATATAGTCTATTCATATATCTGCTCATGAATCATAATATAAATTATATACATAAACCATTTATTTATATATTTCCATGGTTTTGTGAAATAATTACTTACAAAATCCTTACATAATGCTTACGGCTACATGTATACAATCTATATAAAACTCTCACAAATTTTCAAGACAATGTTAACAATTTCTACATATATATTCACAATTCTAAGTAAAACATAGATGCATAGTTTATATATAACTATATCTTAAATTTTACGAACTTCAAAATGAAATTCAAAAGATGCCACCTACCTTGTAAAATATTCTCAATTAGAATGTCACGATCTAGAAATCTTTCACTCAGTTTGATCTCTCTTCTCTTCTTTATAATGCCCTTCTCTTTTCCACTTTGCTCTCCTTGTCTTCTTCTCTAATTCGCCTTTTTAAAATTATTCCTCATGTAGGCAAAATATCTATAGTTTCCATTCTTATAAAAGATTTCCCAAGTCACCAAGCTTTATGTTATACTCTAATTCACCTAAAAACAAAACAAAAAACTAAAATTATTCAGCCTTCTTCAAAGCACATTTTTAATCTTTTTTTAATTCATTTTATTTCCTAATTACAATATAATGCAATACAGTCATTAATTATAGCTAGTACTTCAAACATCATCATAATGTATTGAATATACCATACAACTAACTCCTAATAATGCAATCATGTAATCAAAGCAACATACAATTGTCCCATAACAACATATGACTTACAACTTAGTTAATAATAATAAATCAATCTACCAACCACACAAATCCATGAATAATCAGGTAAATACGCTTAAAGAGAAATCGAGATGTAACAAGTAAAGCATTTAATCCTAAATGATAAGCAAGGCTCCAATGTAAACTAATCATGCTTAAATTTATACTTTAAAAGAGATTTTTAACCTTAGTTCAAGGCAACAAATAGACTTGAGGCACATGGAAATAGACCACTTTCTAGATCTAGGCAAAGAAGTTTTTAAATCAAGCAATGAATTAGTCCAAGTTTCACAATTCAAACATAAGAGACAAATGCCCAAGCCAAAATTAAGCAAGACATAGGTGTAGACTGATCAATTTTGAATCTAAGCTTCGCAAGAAAAATTTTGAACTTGCTTTAAAAGACTTGTATTTTTTTTAAATGGATAACATCCTAGACCCAATTGGATAGCATAATGGCCCCAATTGTAGGGCAAAGGCACACATGGTTTTGAACTTGTTTTGAAGTAAGGTAATGTTTTGGAATAGCATGAGTAACGTAACAATGTTACTTCAATTAAAAGGTATGACAACGGTTTTGGATTCAAAACTCCAAGGTAAATACTTGGGATGAAACATGTAGCATAACGATTTCCTATTTAAATAATTGACACACATAAAAGTCTTGGGATAAAAAATCTAAGAAAAAATTTGACATCAAACGAACAGAATAACACAGGCTAAAGTGGTGTAAAAACATGTGATGGTTAAGACTCATTTTGAACAAATAAACAATTTCTAGTTTCAAAACATGCATGTAAATAAAGAAAATCTAAGTATCACAAATGGCTCATCATATCCCTACAATTGGCATAGGTGTGCATAACTTCAGCCAAAGTTTTCACCAATATACCAATGCTTGTATGGAATTAAGTGTTAATCTAAAAATTAAAAGTATGTGTGTAGGTAAAGTTTTTACACCCCCCACTTTCTCTCAAGCATTGGTATGTGGCACAAACTTAGAGTGAAGAGCACTTGGAATTTGGAAATAAATTTTGTAGAAAGTGGGGTTAACTAAAAATATATAAGTTTCACACGTACTAGATGGTCCCAAGTGTGGCTAACACAAGGCTGTGATCATGTCAATTGAGTCTAAACTGCTTAGCTTTTTATGTAATGGTATAATTCTTAGCATAATGAATTTATTTGTGTACTTCTAAGTGAATTTTGATGTTTGGTTTCTACATAGGCTAGGTACATATTGGAATGGTTAGGCTAACTACTCACCACTATCCCATCCAATGGTTTTCCCAATTTGTATAGCCCACCATGGAATGGGGTTGGTATGATGTTGGGAGATAAAACCCCAGATCAACACACCCTTAAAGAACTCATGAGGAGGTGATGAACTCCCACCCACAAGACAAATTCATAAAAATAAATAAATGAAAATTAAAAGACTTTAGAGGTCGCTTTTGAATCACCCAAGTTGCTTGAAGCTTGGGGAGAGCATACATGACATTCTTTCTGACACAACTTTACAAACAACAGTAATAAACGAAGCACTTTTGGTCACTTGAGTTCCCTAAAGGGGATGGGGGGAGATCATAAATGCTAAAGTTTATGTTTGTTAAAATCAATGAATTTGATCTAAGCAATTTGAAACTAGTCTAAAGAACAAACAAAAATTGAAAAAGCCTTTAGGAGCTCTAACTAAATATGTATATTATTTTTACTAACATCAAATTAAAATGCATTTGAAATTTTTGATCCCTTGGCCATGTTTGCAATTGTAACATGTAAAATGCTAAAATACAAATTGTTAAGTAAATTTTAAGCACCTTAACCAAATATGAATGTGCTTTAACCTTTATTTATGAAATTTGACTTTGCAAAATGAAAAATTAATTAAAAAGCACCCAAACTTCTTCTTTCTTGGCTTAATTATCTGCAAATAAGTTAGTGGATTAATTTTTGTTTAATTAAAAGTGATATTCTTGCAAGTTATCCCAATAAAACCATAACATTTAACTCTTGGTTTCTTAAAAAATATACAAATAAATCATTGATGATTACTATAGGGATTATTGTCGATTTCTATGATTGACTCTGATTCCTACAATCACACTAAAGATAAACATGTTCTGAAAGAAAAACACTTGATAAATAATGTTTCAAAATCAAAAATTCTTACTGCCCTGCAAGAATAAAGTTGAGACAAGCAATAAATAGATTGATAAGCACCAATAAAAAAGTAAGAAAGAATTAATTTTTACTATGTTTCTAGTTTGTTGTGTTTTTTATGCAGAGATCAATGCTAATTTTACTAATCAACCCTGATTTGTTATAATCATCATCAATCCCTATGGATCGATTGAGAGCTCAAATTTCTTTACTTTTTGTGCAATTAGATCAAAAACTTGGTACAAAAATGGTTATAAAAACATTCTAAGAAGCATCTTGAAGAGCTTTGTGGGGTACGGATCCCACTGGGCATGCCCTTATGTGATCAATAGGAATCTAAGAGGGGAGTTAGTATTGTGTTAGTAGGATGAAAAATAAATAAAAACACACTAATAAAGCTAATACATCAAGCTTAGACACTCAAGGAGCAAGAGAAAAATACAAGTAACTATCAATAGAAGACAAAACAAACATTATTTACCTTTCTTGAGAGAAATAGCTATATGTCGGCCATGGAGGAATGTGCTCAAAAAGTCTTTGGTAATGGTGCTCCTTGTATCATCTATGCTTGTTACCTTGGCAATGTTAGGCTTGGATTTGGCTTGGCTTTGATGTTTTTTCTCTAAGAAAAAATGAGCATTATAACATAACATATTTTTGCATGATAACATTGCACCAAAAAAAACTTCTTGAACAATGGGTGAAGCCTTGTATTTATAGCCTTTAAAACTAAATCTAACCCAAGTGCAATTAGGTTAGATTTAACCATGGTTAATTTTAATTTAACCCTAGTTGAGTTAAGGAGGGGACAAGTAATTAATTCTTGGGATAGAGATCTCAATTATTAAGTATGGATCTCCATTTCTAACTTTAAGGCTTTAGGGGAGATATTTTCAATTCCTTGGCTTTGAGGATGATGGCATCATCATAACATCAATTTGATTGAATTTTTATTTTTACAAAATTCATTTTCACTAATTACACATTGAAATTTCACTTAAGCATTTAATTTTATTTGCTTGATTAATTCATTATGCTTAGCATTTTTGCACTTTAAGAATTGTTTAAGTGCCCTGCTTAATGGGTCCAAAGGCCAAACTATCAATTTACTAGGTCTCAAGTTGACTGGAGATGAATTTGTGAGATTTTACTATTGTGTACAGGATAATACCCCAAACAGGGATGCCTCAACATGATTCTAACCACTAATGTCTAATGTGCAGATGAATTTGGGACATTTAGTGATTCTTAGGCTTAATTTGCACCATTTGATAGAAATCAATCTGAATTCCTATTGTTACATAGTTGTGGCCAAAATTGGGTGTCTATAGTGAGGAGGCTAGATTTGAAAAATGAATTCTTAATGAATTGAGAGGATGTTAATGTTTATGTTAGTTTTAATTTTGATGTTGATTCTAATTTTGATGATGATTTATTGTTTAGGATGGGTTGTCCACATGGAATGTATTTGATATTTTTTTTATACAAGTATCATTGTCACTTGAGGCATACTTTGTCTTAAGCTTATTTTTTCTATTTTTTATACCAAAAAGTGACTAATGCATTTTTCCCTTAGATTCATATTGCATATAAACATTATTCTACCCTAACGGTTGGTAACCAACATTTCACAATAATAGATACAGACTAATGTGCCATGATAACAAGAGGTAAATCCATTATAAATGTTATCTAATCAACAATGTATCCTTATTAGTCAACAACATCTAGCATCTAATTAGCAACAAATTCTAAACATTCAACAAATACCAAACATGCAACAAATGTTAACCCAATAATAGGGGCTTAACCCCACTAGGTATGTTAGGAACCCCTCCAAGGAAACATAATTGATTACTTTTCTTATAAGCAATTAAACACAGAATTATACTAGAATGATTAAGTAACTTGAAACTTGAAACAGCAAAGAATTTGAGAGACAATACACAATCTTGTATTAAATACTCTTAGAAGAAAATACAATAAAGAAGATGCCACTTCTTCTTCCACCTCAAAGGCTTGCCACACCTCAAGGACTTCTTCCCTCTCTCTCTTTCTCAACCACAACCAACTCAACAACCTAAGTTGTTATCCCCTCCTTGAATGCTTCAGCTGATCTCCTTGACCTTACACCTTGTAGATCTCCTTGACCTTGCTTTCTTGCTTCAATGCTTTACTTGCCTTAATTACAATACATGCCTCATGGGTCTTTAAATAGGATCCCATGCATAAAATAATTAGACATCTAATTACAATAATTAGACACGTAGCTCGAGACTAAAATTAGCCCTTAACATGCAAACACTCGGTTCAAATGAACTAACTGTTCGTGCAACGAACAGTTCTAAACCGCCACAGGCGATCGACGTCGGTCCCTGTCTACCTGGAGGTGACCGACGTTGGCCGACCTCCTGCCGATGCCGGTTGTCTTTAGTTTACACCTGCTGATGTCAGTTGCCTTTTGTACTATACTCTGTTGATGCCAGTCTCCTTGGAACTCATCAACCTCCTCCATGTCTGCAATAGTTGAAGCTTTTAGCTCCATAACCTAACAATCTCCCACTTGCAGATAAATAGCTGCAACTGTACCTATACCTATACACTGTCTAATTTGTTCCCTTAGCTTTGTATCCCTCTTCAAGATCACTCTTGAAGACCAACCACCACACATCCTATGATGCTATACCTGTCATCCAAGTCCCCTGCCATATCTAAACTTTTTGACAACTCCCACTGGAGACAAAATCAACCTGTGATCTTCCATGTCTCTTATGCCAAAATAATTTTGTTGCTCCCAAATTCTTCATGACATACCTCTGAACTAACTTTACCCTTAGCTCAAAAACTCCCTGTATATGTAAACCTACAATAAGTAACACAATATAGTAACAGGATAATGTAGCTAATATTATCCAATCTGGTAAAGAAAAATACAATGGTCAAACCTCCATTGCCCTGCAGCCTACTCAAGACCATATACCCTGGCCTTCTGTCTCACGTGTCCATCCACTCTCTTCTCTAACTTGGGAATCCATCCCTCATCTAGTGCTTTCTTCCAGCTGACAACTCCACCAACAAACACCTATTTGGTTCTTTTCCAAGGACTCACACTCCTCATCCATGCCAAGCTCCCACTATTTCTGGATTCTACCTACATTGCCTCTTCACATCTTCCTGGTTCTTGACCATCAATAAGCAACAAATAAAATAAAGAAGGTGAACAATGAATATGAGGTTCACATACCCTTTCTGACCTCCATATGGGCATTTGAGACTCCTTGACAGCTTGCCGTCTGCCCAACATCCATTCCAGTGACTGATCTCGGCCATCTCCCAGTCTGCATCTGACCGATGTCAGTTCCCTGCACTGACCCTGACTATCGATGTCATTTCCCTGGCCGACACCGGTGTCCCTTCTGCCGATGTTAGTTTATATCTAACCGACGTCGGTCTTCTCTTGCCTGACTCTATCGACCCTACTGGTCTGCACATGACCGATGTCGGTACCTGTCTGGCCAATGTCAGTTCCATGGGACCGACGTCGGTACCTATGTTTTCTTGTAAGTGATGACTTCTTTATCCACGAGCTCATCTTGGATCAAAACCCTGTCCATACTGCCCTGCTTAGAATTATTCAGCCCTTGTAACTGATCTCTGTCCATCATCTCCTCCATAAACACCAAAGCTTCCTTGTTTTTGTCAAAATCATCAAATTTCCTTTTCTTGCAATGAACTCAATCTATGCCTTCTAAATCTAAACTCATACCTTTTGACTCAAGAACATTCATTCCCTTCTTATTCATGTGACCAAGCCTATTAAGCCACATCTTTGAATCTACAGCTGAAGTAGATAAACTAGAAGTAGAATCAGTAATACAAGTAGATGGATAAAGAGTACCTACTTTCTTACCTCTTGCTAAAATAAGTGCACCCTTGGTAACCTTCCAAGAATCTGTTGTGAGGGTTACTGTGCATCCCTCATCACCCAACCTTCCTATAGAAACCAAACTCTACTTTAAGACTGTGACATGCATAACCTCCTTCAACACCCATGTGTTGCCTGTCTGCAATTCCAGCTGCACTTTCCCTTTGCCAACCATTTGACAAGGCGTACCATCCCCTAAATAAAGCTCTGCAAAGTCTCCCTGGACATACTCATGGAACAAATCTCTATTTGGGGTTGCATGAAAAGAAGAACCAAAATCTAAAATCCATGATCCTACCTGACTATCCAAAGAAAGTATGAGAGCATCCTGTGCCATAATATTTACATCTTTTGCTTCTTCATTACCTTCATGTTGATTTTATTTATCCCTCAACTAACACTCTTTCTTTGTGTGTCCTTTCTTTCCACAAAACTAGCAGGTGATACCTTTGGATTCATATCTCCTTCCCATCTTCGACCTTGATTTCCCTTGCTCGACCTTTTCTCTTTGCCTTCCCTTGCTTTCTTCACTTAGAGCATTCCCTAATGATTCACTTGTGCTTTTCTTGCATATTTCTTCATTCAAGATTACACTCACAACATCATCAACTTTTAAGATTTTAGAAGCAGACGCAGAATTACTTACTGCCATAACCAAACTATCCCAACTTTTAGGTAAAGAGCATAAAATTAAGAGAGCCTTTACTTCATCATCAAAAACAATATTGACCGAAGCTAACTGGTTTACCAAACCATGGAAATCACTAAGATGAGTATATACCGATCCACCTTCCTGCATTTTCAAAGTAAATAACTGCTTCATAAGAAATACCTTATTTGAAGCAGAGGGCTTTTCATATAAATTTGCCAAAGATTTTATCAACTCTTCTGTTGTCTTACACTGTGATAAGTTGGAAATCACAGACGATGCAAGGCTCAA
Organism: Torreya grandis; assembly: GCA_037957365.1. Taxonomy (NCBI): domain Eukaryota; kingdom Viridiplantae; phylum Streptophyta; class Pinopsida; order Cupressales; family Taxaceae; genus Torreya; species Torreya grandis. The sequence goes on from JARHVA010004621.1 coordinate 1,053,506, forward strand.
CCTTATGGATCCCAAAGCCTTCCGATCAAGAACATTCCATTCTTCATCCTTCATATATGTGGGCTTGCATGCAACCCCACCCAATGGTAAGTACAAATCTTTCTGATACAGATAGTCTTCTATCTGCATCCTCCAATGTTGATAATTCTTGTTGTTAAACTTCTCCATTCATAGCTTACTTTCTTCTGCCATTGCTGTACTCCCACTCAATCAGAAACCCTTGAGAATGACCTGTAATCAAACAATAACCTGCTCCCTGCAATCCTTAGCTCTGATACCAACTGTTAGGAACCCCTCCAAGGAAGCACAATTGATTACTTTTCTTATAAGCAATTAAACACAGAATTATACCAGAATGATTAAGTAACTAGAAACTAGAAACAGCAAAGAATTTGAGAGACAATACACAATCTTGTATTAAATACTCTTAGAAGAAAATACAATAAAGAAGATGCCACTTTTTCTTCCACCTCAAAGGCTTGCCACACCTCAAGGACTTCTTACCTCTCTCTCTTGCTCAACCACAACCAACTCAACAACCTGAGTTGCTATCCCCTCCTTGAATGCTTCAGCTGATCTCCTTGACCTTACACCTTGTAGATCTCCTTGACCTTGCTTTCTTGCTTCAATTCTTTACTTGCCTTAATTACAATACATGCCTCATGGGTCTTTAAATAGGATCCCATGCATACAATAATTAGACCTCTAATTACAATAATTAGACATGCAGCTCGAGACTAAAATTAGCCCTTAACATGCAAACACTCAGTTCAAACGAACTAATTGTTCATGCAATGAACAGTTTTGAACCACCAAAGGCGATTGACATCGGTCCCTATCTGCCTGGAGGTGACCGACGTCGGCCGACCTCCTGTCGATGCTGGTTGTCTTCAGTTCACACTTGCCGATGTCGGTTGCCTTCTGCACTATACTATGCCGACACCGGTCTCCCTGGAACTCAGCAACCTCCTCCATGTCTGCAACAGTTGAAGCTTTTACCTCCACAACCTAACAAGGTAATCATTGACTATTGACTAGAAAATACCTCATATTCAACAAGGGCCTAATACATAACACATTGAATAATAGATATTCAACCAATAATTAATACATATTCCAACCCTATATGCATAGTAAATTCCACAAATCCAAATACCTCCATCTCAACTATAGTTCCCTCTTAACTAAAGTCATATTGCTAATTCTTTCTAGAATATTTACCAATATTGTGTACCATATCAATAATACAATCCTAGAAAAATTATATGTATTCCTGGTCACTTGATCAACTGATCCAATATTCCATAAAACCATGTTCCTCCATTGTACGTTGGTCAAGGCAATCCACTTTTGATCATCCAACCACAACTGTAATAAATTATACCATCTAACTTTCTAGCCCAAGAACTACAACAAACAAAGGATGCAATTATAACTATTCAGATTGGGAAGTAGAAAAAAAAAATATTCAATGAGGTAAATTTATATCCATTCAATATGGAGTACCTATAACAGACTCAACTCACACCCTTGGAAAAATTTCTTCGAGCTTCCCCCAGCTGAGCCATAAAATGGGAACAACCTCAGGCTGTGGGTATCCCATGATGGTGTTAAACCTTTGGAATAGGTTGGTTCCTCTTTGATGCTCACCTAAACTAAAAATAAGCCTAGTGCTTCTTAGCAAAATGGTTAGAAAGGGATGAGGGCTCCTAAGAAAGCGAACAAGTGATCTACCAAATTTATAGGTCGATCCTCCCTGCTTGACTCGAAGAATACTAATGAAAAAAGAAGGGGCTAGGTTTAGAATCCAAATATCTTCTATACATCCATGTGGAGGTTCACCAAATGGACTACGCTGAGGGAAATGAAGGAGAGGTCCAAAATAAGACACTAACCAGTAGATAAAGAATAATAAACATGATGTGTATGCCTAGGTGAACTAGAAACTAGGTGAAATCACAACTTGACGAGGGAGAAAATTCTACCATATGCATAAATTATAAAAGTATACATTATGCTAGAATAGTGAAATTGAAGCACAACCTTCTATTTACCTTAAGAGGTTACAAATTCCATCTTGGCAGAGTCTAGTCTAACCAAGAGAAGTAACCAAGAAAAAACACAAAGAGATATTTTATTGGTTAGATGATTAATTTGAGCTCCTTATTTTGGGCTCAAGAGCCTCTATTTATAGCAAAAGAGAGAGAGAAGGAAGAATTTTTGAGAAGTAGGTTATTTTGATAACCGATGAGCTGTCAGCTTTCAAGATGTTCTATCATTCTTTTGGTCTAATCGAAACAAGTCATTATGAAAGGGATTTTCATAATTTTATCTGATATCCATGGACCATTCTACTTTACTAATCCACACTAAAAGACAAATATTAGCCAAAGGTGGAAAATCATGGCCTAGCTAGAAGTGAATACTCCAACTACTTTCTGAATCCCCAAGCTCTAATCCATTAATCTTCCACCAAATCTTATCATGAAGGCCTAATTTTTAGGTCTTTAAATTGCCAAGGACATGTCATGTCTACTTTGAATCAGTGGCTTATTGAGTTATGCATTTAAATGATATTTTCTTAACCACATATCTACTTCTATATTGGATCTTGGATAGAATTATCTATATAAAAATCAATATAAGGATATTGGTTTTCCTATAGATTTATAGGTATAACACTCTATTCAATAATCAGTCCTATCTAAGTCTATATCAAACCAACTTGGGTCAGGATTGATTTTTTATTGTCCTACTATCCTACCAAGTTGGGTTCATCTTATTTGATCATCTCTTGCAAAAACATTCTAGCTCGTTCCTTTATTAGTTATATCGATCACCATGCACCATCGAATCCTTGGGACCTATCACCTTAAGCTCTATTTCTTATTAATCACCAGGATATATTAGTATTTTGACTTGATCCAAGCTTCTATGGTTTTGACACTTGTTGGTTACGCATTTTCCCTTAGATCTCTACCAAGGATTTTTAAACCCCAACGGCTAGTTCTCAGAGCTTAAATTTAACATTCACAGGAATGTCATTTCACATTAATGATAACATTTTTTGGCATCCCATAGATCATCAAATTTAAGCTCATATGGATGTTTCCTGGGCATAAAGTTGACACCCTACGTGGATGTCTTTCATATTTTGGCCAAATTTGTAGATTTGTAACTTGAAGCATAGAACTCATGAAGCAACAAACTTTTAGGGGATGACTTTAACGATCAGAGAAATAAAAACTTTTGATCCATTGGCTTGAATGGCTTCTTAAGTGAAGATATAAATATGTAAAATTTGTATGGTCCATTTGATCTTGGCTCAAAAAAGGCTAAGCATGGAGATTTGGTCCTTTCAATCTATGGAGCCAACTTCAGAGATGCATATCTTCCATCTTGCTTCATCATGTGAGCTATAAATTGGTGTAAGTTATCTTGGAATAATAATGAATTAACTCATATGATTGATCCTCTTTAATCCATCCATATGCAAGAAGACTACCATTTTAAAATAGTTGTTTATCTTTTTCTGCTACTAGGACCAACTGTGTGGATAAAATTTAGATCAAACGAGTAGAGAAAATAAGTTCCACATGCCCCCAAGTTTATCCTAAGAATTTCATAGGGTTTTATATAATGTTTTAAAGGCTTGTGAGCTCCATGACCTCTTCATTCACTTGCACCATCCAAATCTTATCTAGACTATTTGAATTCAATTCCAAATCAAGAACTCTGCATTAGGATTATTTAACAAGTGAGCTCAGCTTGGTATGTGGGCCAATTATGCCTAACATTCTTGATGAATCATAAGGAAGCATGCTTATCATGCTTGGGAACCCACACCAAGTTAGTCATCTAATCTATTGGGCATGGAGTCATCTCTATGCAACTGAGTTAGTTTGAAATTGGTTTTGCTTACATCGTCCAGAGTTTATCCAAACTATTTAAATTCATTACCAAATAAAAAAATCTACATCATTAGATAGGAAGTGAGCTCAACTTGGTATGTGGGCTAAGTATGGTAAAATTTACCTTCAAATACCATTTCCTTTAGGTTATGAGCCACCAAAGTTTTATAAATATAAGGGTAAAGATGATGCTAAAGAGCATTTGAAATAGTTCTTTGTTACTTTTCATCTAGTGGCCTATATCAATATCTACTTGCTTCTCCCTTTTTCCCAAAGATTAGATGGATAGGCCTTGGTGTGGCTTCTCAAATTGCCAAATAATTATGAATCTAACTTTGATGACCTTTTAGACAAATTTGTACAACACTTATCCTATAATATCAAACATGAGATTACTGTGGTTGATTTGGGTCAAGCTAGACAAAGATTGGTGAGAGCTTTATTAGCTAATTGTAATGTGAGATATCTTATCACATTAATCTTTAGTGTGCTCACACATTTGAAGATATCATTAAAAATGGTATACAAATTGAGAAGTCCCTTATCAATAAGGGGATAATCAAATTCTCTTCTCCTAATCAAAACCAACATTAGAACCAGAGCCAAAACTAGAATCAAGGCCAAATTCAAAACCAAAACCTAATTCAGATGTAGGATCCTATGCCACCTCAAGCCAATATTTTTAAAAAACCTAAAGCCTAAAACTATAAAAATAATTTTATCAATAATGGAGTTACTAAATCATCCCATGTCCAAATAGTGTAAATACCATCTACTCAACCAGATCCATATACATAGCCAATTCCACAAGCACAACTAGCCCCACAAATATAGCTAATTCCATGTATGTAATAACTCATGCCTCCTACTTTTTAAACACCTTCTCCAAGAATAAGCACTAATGATAGAATCTTTGGTGATCTTTGAGAACCAATTGAGTCAATATTCTGAAAATTAGTCATTGCTAATATAATTAGTTGGCCCATTTTGAAGTCATTATTTGAAGGTGTTCCTTTCCCTAATTGGTATAAAGAGCATGAATTTTGTGACTATCACTAAGTCAAATGGAATTCCATATGTTGATGTATGAAATTAAGGCACCTATTTCAAAATATGTTGGACAATGGAGAGATCGAGTTGGATAACTAGGCTTCTACTTCCAATCAAAACTTGGGTATTTATCAAAATTATTTTCCACAACATAAAACTAATAATCAAAATCAACAACCATGAAGGCCACCTCTACAACAATAGTAACACCAAAAATAATAACATCATCAATAGTAACAATAACAATAAAATGGTCAGAACCAAGGTCAAAATGAACCATCTAACCAAGGGGGGCCTATCATGCCATTACATATGACTAAAATAAAGTTATAGGTTATATTACAAGCAGTCATATAACCACCATTGCCATCAACCCTAAACCAACTACCAATTGACCATGACCATTGCCTAATAATGCCTATCAGCCTCCTTATACTAGTAATCTTACTTTGACCTTTGACTATATCTAAGTGCAAAAACAACCAAGGATTAGTATCCCAAACCCTTATCCTTCTTACTCTATTTATAATAACATTTTACCCAATCTAGATTGTGCAATCACAACTCTATGGACTAAAGTCACCATTTCAAGCCAATATCCACCTTTTACCAATGAGCCCATTCAATCCACCATACCAGCTAAGAGTAATCCAATTACCAATGCTAAGGAGAAAATGTATGATATTGTGGAGAAAATGCAAGATACACCCACATAAATCTCTATTTTGGATTTGTTGCATACCTCTATTATCCACTAAAACATCCTTAAAGAACTCTTGAGCCAATCCTAAGTACCAAATAACATTACACTAGATAAATTCCAAGCTTTGGTTGGACACCTAGCTTCTAGCCAACAATTGACCTTTAACCAAAGTTATATGCCATCCCTAAGCCCTCTCCATAATAACCCATTATATATCAAAGTTGGCATAGCATGACACAAAGTTAAGTGTGTCATAGACAATGGATTGGGCCATAATATTGTATCTCTATGATTGGTTAAGCATTTGGGATACACAACAACTGACCTTTAGTTGGAGACCATTATCGTCAAGGCCTACAATGATGAAGAATGAGAATAACAAAGAATAATATATTTGCCAATTTTTTTTGGGCCCTTAACCCATGACACACTTTACTATGTGTTGAATTTGGATTTATCATACAACTTACTTTTGGGCCAACCATGGATACATGAAATTTGGGTAATACCTTGCACATTATACGAATGTATCAAGGTCCCCCATTCTGGGATGGAGGTAACTATTCATGTAGACCTACAATTATATCAATTATATAAACATTTTAAGGTCAAGTATGAAAGTTATAATTACCATTTTGGCCTAGAATCTAAACCTAATAAGGATAATGACATACTTTTTAAATTCCAAGATTTTAAATATATAGACCCTAATAGCCTTGCCTCTACTTACTCTGAGCCCCCTCCTGAGATATCTAATCATTTTACCATCTCTGATAAAGGCCCAAGATAATAACTCTTGCATAATGCATTCCATGTAGTATTTCTTCCACAGGCCCCTAAATCCTATGGAAGACCCAAATCCAAGGTCATTCACACATAATGGTAACATAAAGGCAAGTTCAATGCCCAAGACCTATTATTTTCACACCAACCACTAGCCAAGAACAAGACCCACTTGTCGAAGATGATTCCTAGATTTATAATGATGACTTGGTTGATTATTACCAAATAAAAAGGTATCCCATCCCTAACCAAATCATGGATAATCAATCTTATGAGGGCAGAGGCCTAGGGGTAGATAAACAAAGCACTCTTGAGATGATTTTCATAACCAGGTATAAGGGAACTCACAGTATTGAATTTAAACCTAATGCATTTTTCCCTTGGATTCATATTACATATAAACATTATTCTACCCTAATAGTTGGCAACCAACATTCCACGACAATAGATAAAAACTAATGTGCCACCATAATAAGAGGTAAATCCATTGTAAATGTTGTCTAATTAACAATGTATCCTTATTAGTCAATAACATCTAGCATCTAGTTAGCAACAAATGCCAAACATTCAACAAATACCAAACATGCAACAAGTGTTAACCCAATAATAGGGGCTTAACCCCACTAGGCAATCATTACCTCTTCCCTAACAAATACCTTATATTTAGCAAGGGCCTAATACATAACACATTGAAAAATAAATATTTAACCAATAATAAATACATATTCCAACCTAAGATGCACATTCCATTCCAAAAATCCAAATACCTCCATCCCAACTTTAGTTCCCTCTTAACTAAAGTCATATTGCTAATTCTATCTAGAATATTTACCAACAACATGTATTGTATCAACAATACAATCCTAGCCAAATTATGTGTATTCCTAGTCACTCGATCAATCAAACCAATATTCCATAAAACCATGTTCCTCCATTATACCTTGGTTAAGGAAATCCACCTTTGATCACCCAATCACAACTACAACAAATTATACCATCTAGCTTTCTAGCCCAAGAACTATAAAAAATGAAGGATGCAATTACAACTATTCAGATTGGGAAATAGATAAAAAAATTAAATTGAATGAGGTATGTTTATATTCATTCAACATGGAGTACCTATTATAGACTCAACTCACACCCTTGGGAAAATTTCTTCGAGCTTCCCCTAGTTGAGCCATAAAATGGGAACAACCTCAGGCTGTTAGTATCTCGTGATGGGGTTGAACCTCTAAAGTAGGCTGGTTACTCTTTGATGCAAGCTTTGACTAGGAGATAAAGAATAATAAACATGATGTGTATGAATAGGTAAACTCACAAATAGATGAAATCACAACTTGATGAGGGAGAAACTTATACCACATGCAAAAATTAGACAAATATACACTATGCAAGAATAGTGAAATCAAAGCACAACTTTCTATTTACTTTAAAAGGTTATAAATTCCATCTTAGCAGATTATATTCCAACCAAGAGAAGAAACTAAGAGAAAATACAAAGAGATATCTAATTGATCTAATGATTAATTTGAGCTCCCTATTTTGGGCTCAAGAGCCTCTATTTATAGCAAAAGAGAGAGATAAGGAAGAACTTTTGAGAAGCAGGTTATTTTGATAACCGATGAGCTGTCAACTTTCAAGATGTTCTATCATGATTTTGGTCCAATTGAAACAATTCATTATGAAATGGATTTTCATAATTTGCTCTGATAGCCCTAGACAAGTCTACTTTACTAAGCCACACTAAAAGACAAATATTAGCCAAAGGTGGTAAATCGTAGCCCAGCTAGAAGTGAATTCTCCATCTACTTTCTAAATCCCTAAGATTTAATCCATTAATATTCCACTAGATCTTATCATGAAGGCCTAATTTTTAGGTCTTTAAATTGTCAAGGACATGTCATGTCTACTTTGAATCAGTGGCTTATTGGGGTATGGATTGAAATGATCTTTTGTTAACCACACAGCTACTTCTATATTGGATCTTGGACCGAATTATCTAAATAAAAACCAATATAAGGATATTGGTTTTCCTATAGATTTATAGGTATATGACTCTATTCAATAATCGGTCCATCTAAGTCCATATTGAGCCCTCATCCTTTTACTTCTTCTACCAACTTGGGTTGGGATTGAGTTCTAATTCTCTTACTAGCCTGTCAAGTTAGGTTCATCTTGTTTGACCATCTTTTTCTAAAATATCATGGCTCATTCTTTTATTAGTTATCTCCATTGCCATGCACCATCAAAAATCCTTGGGACCTATCACCTCGTGCTCTACTTCTTATTATTCATCAGGATCTGCTGGCCTTTTGACTAGATCCAAGATTCTGTCATCTTAACACTTGTCGATTACGTGCTTTCCCTTAGATCTCTACCAAGGATTTTTAAACCCCAATGGTTAGTTCTCAGAGCTTAAATTTAACATCCATGAGAATGTTTTTTTACATCCCTTAGATCATCAAATTTAAGCTTGTATGGATTTTTCCTGGGCATAAAGTTGATACTTGTGCAGACGTCTTTCATATTTTAGCCAACTTTGCAAATTTTTAACTTAAAGCGTAGAACTCATGAAGGTACCAAAATTTTAGGGGATAAATTTAATGATGAGAGAAAGAAACCATTTTGATTTGCTGGTTTTAATGGATTCTTAAGTTAAGATATAAAAATATAGAAGTTGGATGGTCTATTTGATCGTGGCTCAAAAATGGCTAAGTATGGAGATTTGGTCCTTTCAATCTGCAAAGCCAACTTCGAAGATGCATATCTTCTATCTTGATTCATCACGTGAGTTGTAAATTGGTGTAAGTGATCTTGGCATAATAATGAATGAACTCATATGATTGATCCTTTTTGACTTATCCATATGTAGGAAGTCTACCATTTTGAAGTAACTGCTTATCTTTTTATGCTACTAGGACCAAATGTTTGAACAAAATCTAGATGGAACAAGAGGAGTGAATGAGTTCCACATGCTCCCAAGTTTATCTTGATTATTTCATAGTATCTTCTATAATGTTTTAAAGGCTTGTGATCTCCATGACCTCTTCATTTCACTTGTGCCATCTAGAGTTTATCTAGACTAATTGAATTCATTTTCCAAATCAAGAACTTTGCATCAAGATTATTTAACAAGTGAGCTCAGCTTGGTATGTGGGCCAATTATGGCCAACATTCTTGGTGACTCATATGGAAGCATACCTACCATGCTTTAGAACCTATATTGAGTTAGTATTTTGATCTATTGGGTATGGAGTCATTTCTCTGCAATTGAGTTGGTTTAAAACTGGAAGCTCTCTTGAAATAGGATAGAAGGAAAAAGACAAAATGAACTAAGATAGGTGCACGCAAGCATGAAAAAAAAATAAACCTAATCTAATATATATACAATATTATATAGTAACTTAAAAATATATCCCTTATAGATCAAAAGGGAAATTATGAGTATCATTCATTCATAGCAAATTAAGTTGAATAATACCTTGCTTTGGAAGCACCAGAATTGTAGAACCAATCATTTTGACAAATAGTTCTCTTGATGTGCCCTCTGATGGACAAAGAGGAACAAATGTATCTTTAGTGAAGACATACTAATCTAAGTCCTCAAATCTTGGTTTATGTTGGACTGCAAGAGCACTTACTTGACGCCATTTATTACCCTTGATATTTCAATTTGATCTTCAGGTTTTATTTCATATTTTTGCTTATCCTTGGCAATGAGAGAGATCTCTAAATTGATCACACTTTGACTTGTGAGGGCAGCCTCATCTTGATCATACAAAGATATAGGTATGTTGTCTAAACTTGCATAGAAGTTATCTGAATCCTCCCAAAAGGCTATTTCCTCTTGATCACTTAAAAGCATGCCAAGTTCAATTAAAATTTTGCCATTTTCTTAAGGGATGGTAGGCTCATGTTCAGTAACACCTTGCTTAAATATTGTAAAATCACCCTTTTCCTCACCAAGACTCAATCCATAAGGATTAAATTGATCTTCTTCTTCCTTTTTGCTTATCCTATCGGCATGCACTCCTCCTTCAATATAATTTCTCGCATTATCCCTGAAGGAAGATTTATTCCCTTCTTGATAAAGAAGAGTACTGAGAAAGACTCCCTCATCACACATACTAGAAACATTATCCTTATAGTCTTTTTGGGGATTAGTTGTAGCTTTAAATTTCTCATATATCTCACATAGGATAGGATTTTATTTAGAAGGGGAGTCAGGGGGGAAAGAGACTTTATTGGGCTTCTCAACTTGAAGGATAGATGAGGGGCTTGAGATAAACTATGCACACTTCCCTTTATACTAACCCTGGATAGGCATCAGAGAGTATTTTCCTTAAGGGTAGGCATGACATAATCAGGGGTATTAGCCTAAGAAGATTTCCATGATGGAATGGTTTGAGGATCTTGAGGGAAAATATGTTGAGTTCATATAGTTATAGGCTCTTTCAAAGGAGGGGGACCTCTAACACTTGGGAATTCAAAATAAAGAGTCTTACTAGAAACTTCATAAGGTTTACCTTTTCTGAAGCTTAGGATTTTGAAAGTGGGAGCCTCCCTTTTAGTGTCTAGAGTCTAAACTTCAATTGTTTTCATCTGCATAAGGAGTTGGTACATCTACTCTTCCTTGGCTACTATCTATTTAGCCAAGTGCTTCTTATGATATATTTATTGCTCACTCATCTCCTACTGATGGAGATAATCTTGATAAGCAAGTTCCTCTTGTTTCATTGTATATTCCTTTTCCCTATCAATCTCCACATATTGCTTCTCAAAATATAGTCTCATTCCTTATGCATTTTTTTAGGATGTTTGGAGAAGACATAATTTTGTCGAGGCTGATTGGAAACATGAGTAGGGGTGGGAGGGAGGTAATTATTATGGAAATGTTGATAATTATATGGAGGGATACTTGAGTTGAGGCCATAAATAACATTATCCTGATATGAGTAATTTTGAAGCCTAAAATATGCATTTTCACCAAATGAAAATTGAGAATACATACTAATTTTTTACTTTGGGCCCCTAGGTTGTTTATACCATCTAAGGTCTATTCAGAGTCATCATTGGTGCTTCAATTTCTATCTCCAAAGACATTTTCATTAAAGGATAACACCAAAATTCTTTTAATGGATGTAAATATACCCCATCAAAAGTGCACTAAATTATTATGGACTCAACTCGTAACCTTGGGAGAACTTCTTCATGCTTCCCCTAGCTGAGTTGTAAAATGGGAACAACCCTAGGTTGTAGGTATCCTATGATGGGGTTGAACCTCTAAATTAGGCCAGTTCCTCTTTGGTGCTCACCTAAACTAAAACTAATCCTAACACTTCATAAGAAAAGGGTTCAAATGGGATTAGGGCTCTTAAGAAAGCTAACAGGTGATGCACCAAATTTATAGGTCGATCCTCCTTGTTTGACTCAAAGAACACTAATGAAATAGGAAAGGGTTAGGTTTAGAATCCAACTATCAGTTATAAATCTATATGGAGTTTCACTAAATGGCCTAGGCTAAGGGAAATGAAGGAGAGGTCCAAAATAAAACACTAACCAGTCATAATATCCACATGCAGGCTTCGACCAGGAAATAAAGAATAATAAACATGACTTGTATGAATATGTGAACTAGTAATTAGGTGAAGTCATAAATTGATGAGGGAGAAACAATGCACAAATTAGACAAGTATACACTGTACCATAATAGTGAAATCAAAGCATAGCCTTCTATTTACTTCAAGAGGTTATAAATTCCATCTTGGTATAGTCTAGTCTAACCAAGAGAAGGAACTAAGAGAAAATATAGAGAGATATCTAACTGGTCAAATTATTTATTTGAGCTCCCTATTTTTGGCCAAATAGCCTCTATTTATAGAAAAAGAGAGAGATTAGGAAGAACCTTTGAGAGGTAGGTTCTTTTGATAATCGATGAGCTATCAACTTTCGAGATGTTCTATCACGCTTTGGTTTAATTAAAACAAGTCATTAAGAATGAGATTTTCATAATTTACTCTGATAGCCCTGGGCCATTCTACTTTAGTAAGCTACACTAAAAGACAAAGATTAGCCAAAGGTGTCAAATCATGGCCTAGTTAGAAGTGAATGCTTCAACTACTTTTCAAATCCCCAAGCTATGATCCATTGATCTTCTACCAGATTTTATCATGAAGGCCTAATTTTTAGGTCTTTGAATTGCCAAGGACATGTCATGTCTACTCTAAATTAGTGGCTTGTTGAGGCATGGCTTGAAATGATCTTTTATTAGCCATGTATCTACTTCTACCTTGGATCTTTGACTAAATTATCTATATAAAAACCAATTTAAGGATATTGGTTTTCCTATAGATTTATAGGTATAGAACTCTATTCAATAATCAGTATTATTTTAGTCCTTATCAAGCCCTCATACTTTTTCTTCTTCTACCAACTTAGGTTAGGATCAATTTTTAATTCTCCTACTAGCCTATCGAGTCAAGTTCATCTTACTTGATCGTCTTTTGCTAAAATGTCCCAACTCGTTCCTTTATTAGTTATATCAATCACCATACACCGTCGAATCCTTGGGACCTATCACCTTGAGATCTGCTTCTTATTGGTCATCAAGATCTATTAGTCTTTTGACTTGATCCAAGCTTCCATGGTCTTGACACTTATTGACTGTATGCTTTCCCTTAGATCTCTACCAAGGATTTTTAAACCCCAATGGTTAGTTCTTATAACTTAAATTTGACATTCGTGCAAACATCATTTAACATCCATGAGAACATTTTTTGATGTTTCATAGACTGTCAAATTTAAGCTCATATGGATTTTGCCTGAGCACAAAGTTGACACTTACATGGACATCTTTCATATTTTGGCCAACTTTACAAATTTGTAACTTGAAGTGTAGAAATTGTGAAGGCACCAAACTTTCAAAGGATGACATTAATGATGAGAGAAAGAAACCCTTTTGATCCACTAGCTTGAAGGGCTTGTTAAGTGAAGATATAAAAATGTATAAGTTGGCTAATCCATTTGATCTTGGCTCAAAAATGGCTAAGTATGGAGATTTGGTCCTTTCAATCTATGGAGCCAACTTTGGAGATGTGTATCTTCCATCTTGCTTCATCGCATGAGATAGAACTTGGTGTAAGTGAACTTGCCATAAGAATTAATGAACCCATATGATTTATCCTCTTTGACTCATCCATATGCATGAAGTCTACCATCTTGAAATAGTTGCTTATCTTTTTCTAGTGCTAGGACCAAATGTGTGGACAAAATCTAGATGAAACAGGTAAAATAGAATAGTTCCACATGCTCCCAAGTTTATCCTGAGTGTTTTATAGGGTCTTCCATAATATTTTAAAGGCTTGTGAGCTCTATGACCTCTTTTATTTTCTTGCATCATCTAGAGTTTATCCAAACTATTTGAATTAATTGCCAAATCAAGAATTATGCATCAAGTTTATTTAGCAAGTGAGCTCAGCGTGGTATGTGGGCCAAATATGGCCAACAATACCTTCAAATACCATTTCCTCTAGGTTATGAGCCACCAAAGTTTTATAAATATAAGGATAAAGATGATGCTAAAGAGCATTTGAAATATTTCTTTATTACTTTTCATCTAGTGGCCTATAGTAATATAAACTTGCTTCTCCTTTTTTCCCAACATTTAGATGGATAGACCTTGGAGTGGCTTCTCAAACTAACAAAGAATTATGTATCTAACTTTGATGACCTTTCAGACAAATTTGTACAACACTTATCCTATAATATCAAACATGAGATTACTATGGTTGATTTGGGTCAAGCTAGACAAAGATTGGTGAGAGCTTTATTAGCTACTTGTAATGGTGGAGAGCATTTTCTATCCGTTTCACACATAATTTACCTAATAAATAGTTGGCAACTATGTTTACCAAGAACTTTCATAGTGAGATATCTTATCACATTAATCTTTAATGTGCTCACACATTTGAAGATATCTTAAAAAAGGGTATACAAATTGAGAAGTCCATTATCAATAAGGGGATAATCAAATTGTCTTCTCCTAATCAAAACCAAAATTAGAACTAGAGCCAAAACTAGAATCAAGGCCGAATTCAAAACTAAAACCTAATTCAGATGTAGGCTCCTATGCCACCTCAAGCCAATATTTTTAAAAAACCTAAAGCCTAAAACTACAAAAATAATTTTATCAATAATGGAGTTACTGAATCATGCCATGTCTAAATAGTGCAAATACCATCTACTCAACTAGATCCATATACATAGCCAATTCCACAAGCACAACTAGCCCCACAAATATAGCTAATTCCATATATGTAATCACTCATGCCTCCTACTTTTTAAACACCTTCTCCAAGAATAAGAACTAATGATATAATCTTTGGTGATCTTTGAGAACCAATTGGGTCAATATTCTAAAAATTAGTCGTCGCTAATATAATTAGTTGGCCCATTTTGAAGTCATTATTTGAAGGTGTTCCTTTCCCTGTTTGGTATAAAGAGCATGAATTTTGTGACTATCACTAAGTCAAATGGAATTCCATATGTTGATGTATGAAATTAAGGCACCTATTTCAAAATATGTTGGACAATGGAGAGATCGAGTTGGATAACTAGGCTTCTACTTCCAATCAGAACTTGGGTATTTATCAAAATTATTTTCCACAACATAACACTAATAATCAAAATCAACAACCATGAAGGCCACCTCTACAACAACAGTAACACCAAAAATAACAACAACATCATTAGTAGTAACAACAACAATAAAATGGTTAGAACCAAGGTCAAAATGAACCATCTAACCAAGGGGGACCTATCACACCATCACATATGACTACAATAAAGTTATAGGTTGTGTTATAGGTAGTCATATAGCCACCATTACCATCAACCCTAAACCAACTACCAATTGACCATGACCATTGCCTAATAATGCCTATCAACCTCCTTATACTAGTAATCTTACTTTGACCTTTGACTATATCTAAGTGCAAAAACAACCAAGGATTAGTATCTCAAACCCTTATCCTTCTTACTCTAGTTATAATAACATTTTATCCAATCTAGATTGTGCAATCACAACTCAGTGGACTAAAGTCACCATTCCAAGCCAATATCCACCTTTTACCAATTAGCCCATTCAATCCACCATACCAGCTAAGAGGAATCCAATTACCAATGCTAACGAGAAAATGTATGATACTGTGGAGCAAATGCAAAATACACCCACATAAATCTCTATTTAAGATTTTTTGCATACCTCTATTATCCACTAAAACATCATTACATAACTCTTAAGCCAATCCCAAATACCAAATGACATTACACTGGATAAATTCTAAACTTTGGTTGGACACCTAGCTCCTGCCCAATGATTGACCTTTGACCAAAGTGATATGCCATCCCTAGGCCCTCTACACAATAACCCATTATATGTCAAAGTTGCCATAACATGACACAAAGTTAAGTATGTCCTCATAGACAATGGATTCGGCCATAATATTTTATCTCTAGGATTAGTCAAGCATTTTGGATACACAATAGCTGACCTTCAGTCGAACACCATTACCATCAAGGCCTACGATGATGAAGAATGAGAATCACAAAGAATAATATATTTTTCAATTATTATTGGGCCCTTAACCCATGACATACTTTATTGTGTGTTGAATCTGGAGTTATCACACAACTTACTTTTGGGCCAACCATGGATATATGAAAATTGGGTAATACCTTCCACATTATACCAATGTATCAAGGTCCCCCATTTTAGGATGGAGGTAACTATTCATGTAGACCTACAGCTATACCAATTATATAAACTTTTGGAGGTTGAGTATGAAAGTTATAATTACAATTTTGGCGTAGACCCTAAACCTAAGAAGGATAATGACATACCTGTTTATGTGTTCTTACTCTAATGACTAGTAATGACGATGTTGACATCAATACAGAGTCTAATTATAGTGTATACAAGGACTTAGTCAATACCAACATGTTTAACCCTCATGGAGTATGTACCATTACACCTATCATTGGTCCTTCCCCACTTTTCGTTCATCATCCACAACTCAACAATTGGGACCAACAAGAATCCACAGTGTTACTTGATGAGTTCGAAAATGATGAGGCTATTTGCAACTTTATGGGTCTAAGAGACCATATTCCTCTTGGAGAACATAAACAAGGGTTTTCTATGAAACTGGATTATGCCGCCTATTTTGGAGAGTGGGTAAACTTATTTTGCCAAAAATATAAAATAAAATCAAACATTGAGGTCCCAAAGTGAAAACCTCTTTGAGGTTATTTCAAACTAGGGTAAAAGTAAAGAAAATGACCAATCTCTTAGTGAAAACCTATTTCAAGCTCCATTAGATGGGGAAGTTCACCCTTTCTCGAATGAAGCTCAGGATGCCACCCATGACACAATCATATTTAGGTCTGAAATTAGTGAATAAAAATAGTGGGTCTTTGAATAGATTGTCCAATAATGCCAAGAAGTATTTTTTACATGGCCATTGCCACCATTGGGTGATTCCAATTCATCTTATTTGGGATAATTAGATGAGCCAGTCTGACTAGAGGACTCTTATATTGCCAACCAATTTACATCTTTGTTGACTCTCCTATAATATGGTTCTACACTCCTTGTGGAGAACACTTTTGAGGCCAACATTGGAACACCGAGTGATCTAAAGTGGATAAAACTAGGTGCACCCTCACTGAGGAGGAGCGTGAAGTTATTATATCCTTCCTTAGGAAGTTCATCGACATTTTTTCATGGGCTTATTTTTACATGCCAAGTTTGGACCCCACCTTGGTTGTACATCATATTGTTATACATCTTGGTGCCAATCCAGTCAAATAGAAACTGAGAAAAATGCATCCTCATATTTTTATCTTAGTCAAGAAAGAATTATAAAAACTCTTAGATGTGGGATGCATTCATCTTATTGATTATTCGAAGTGGATTTATAATATTGTGAAAATCAACAAAAATTTAGGAGTTATTAAATTATGTACTAATTTTTGTGACATTATCAAGACCTTCCCAAAGGATGACTTTCCTCTACCAAATATCGACATGATGTTGACTCCACAGCTAGGTATGAAATTCTCTCTCATGGATGGTTTTTCATGATACAATCAAATTAGAATTTCACTAGAGGACCAACACAAGACATCATTTCACCACTCCTTGGGAAACATTATGTTATCAAGTCATGCCTTTTGGCTTCAAGAATGTAGAGGCAACATACCAATGAGCCATGATAGTAATTTACATGATATGATACATGATATGGATGAGGCCTATGTTGATGACATCCTGGGTAAATCCAAGACCTATGATGAAATCCAACTATGTTTTGAAAGATTTTTGAATAACTTGAAGAATATAAGGTTAGACTTAATCCTAAAAAGTGTGTCTTTAGCATCACATTAGTCAGTTTACTAGGATTCATTGTCTCTCACAAGGGCACTAAAGTTGATCTATCCAAAGTCAAGGCCATTATCAAAATCCCAACTCCATTTACTTTGAAATAGCTCTACAGTTTGCAGGGTAAGATACAATCAATCAGACACCTTATACACAACTATCTGACTAATGCCACCTATTTACACATTTACTAAAGAAGGGCACTAACTTTTCATGGAATGTTAATTTCCATAAATCCTTTGAACATTTGAAAGAATACTTGGCCAATCCACCAATTTTGTTTCCACCTACATCAAAAAAATTGTTGCTACTCTACCTCTCTGCACCTGAAAATGCCCTGGGGGCACTTTTAGCCTAGCATGATGAATAGGGGAAGGAACATGTCATCTATTATTAGTTACACATTAGTCATGTATAAGCACAATTATATGTCAATCAAGAAACATTATTTATCTATGGTCTTTACAACATAAAAGTTGCACCACTACATGCTAAATAATAAGACCATTGTTATTGCCAAAATAGATCCACTCATGTATCTACTTTCAAAAATAGCTTTACAGGGTTGTATGGCTAAATGGATTATGCTTCTAAGCAAGTTTGAGATTGAATATGTTAACCAAAAGGTCATTAAGGTATATATAATCATTGACCAACATATAGAAGCTCCTCTTTTTGACACTCAACCACTCACATTTGGGTTTCCATATGATTCCAACATGACCATAGCAGAAATGCCTCCTAAAGAGCAACAATGAAAGCTTTATTTTGACAATTCTTTCACGTTTCATGGCTCAAAAGAAGGACTATTTTTCATAACACCATAGGGGGATCTCATTCCCAAGTCATTTCATATCTACTTTCCTTGTACCATTAATATGGTTGAGTATGAAACACTCATTACAGGGCTTCATTTAGTGGTACAGTGGAACATTCAACATCTACTAGTTTATGAAGATTCATAGCTTATCATTAATCATGTTACTAACTAGTTCCATACCAAGGATGAGAGTCTTGTACCTTATAAATCCATGGTGAACACTCTTAAGCAACAAATTACCCACCTTAAGTTTGAATAAACACCTTGAGTAAATAACATAACAACAAATGCCATGGATACAATTGGTTTTATGATCTATATAATAGATAAGGCAAGTGATTATCAGTTCCTCATTGAACATATTTTAGTGCCTACTCATGAACCCTCAACCATTGAAATAATTTATGATATTATTGGTCCCAGTTTTGCATGGTATTCTAAACTATATAATTATCTTCATGATCAAGTCCTTCCACCTAACCTATCTCAAAACAAGCAAAAAGCCTTCATCCACCAAGACTCTTGTTCTACATTATTTGGACCTACACTATATTGTATAAGTTTTGTTATAACTTTGCTTCGTTGTTTAACCTCATCAAAATCTAGATTAGAGTTGAGGTAAGTATATAAAGGGGTTTATGGGGACTACACTAGTGGGGTCGTCCTTGCCAAAAAGTTACTATGTATTGGTTATTATTGGATAACCATGTAAACTGATTCCATTTTGTATGCTAAGAAGTGTGTATAGTGTCAGATGCATGCTAATCCGATACATGCTCTAGCCTAAACACTCAAGCCAATGACTATGCCATAGCTATTTTTAATGTGGGGAGTCAAATTTATAGGAAAGACTAACCCTACTTTCTTAGATGGCCATAAACATATCCTTACCACCATAGAATACTTCACTAAGTGGGTGGAAGTCATCCCCATGAATTACGTGACAAACAAACAAATATCCAAATTCATTTTCTATCACCTCATATGATAATATGGTATCCCCTCTGAAAATATATCTGATAATGGTGGTTCATTCAAAAATAAGGAGGTTAAAGCCCTTTGTGTTGAATATAATATTACCTAACATTTTCCACTGCATATTACCTTCAAGGTAATGGCCAAGTAGAGGAATCTAACAAAACCATTTCAATATTCTTAAGAAGATCATTAATGATGTTGGTTGTGATTGGCACGTGTAACTTATCCATGCCGTCTGGGCTTACTAAACTAATATATGTACTCCAACAAGAGCAACACCCTATTCCCTCATTTATGGCATTGAGGTTATTCTTCTTATCAAGTTCGATTTGCTTTATTTAGGCATTCCATTGAAACATATCCATGATGATGAGGATTATAGAGTAGCTCATTTGCAAGATATAAAATTACTAGACAAAATATGCATGACAACTGTGAATAGTCTTTAAACATACCAAAATCTATTGTGTGTTCAATATAACAAGCATGTGAAATATAAATAATTTTAGCTTAGTAATCTTGTACTCAAATAAAACCAAAAGAACACCAATTCCAAATGCAAGAAAAAGGGCAATTCTAATCCTAATTGGTAGGGACCTTATATGATTATTGCTAAGTATGATTTTGGAGCATGTAGGTTGGATACACTAGAAGGAGATGAACTAACGAACCAATGAACATAATACATCTCAAGCACTTTTTCGCTTGAGTGACATGAAGTATTGTTTATGGATATTGTTTAAGTTGTACTGTAACATAACCTTTTTTATATTGTGCCATATACTTTCCATCCCATGCCTTGCCTATTGGTTAAAGTTTTGTTTTACCTCCTCTATTACCATTTTGACCTTGGTTCCAATTCATTGATACTTTAGACACCTTTATTGGTTGGATTTAGATGTAGTTTCAACAACCAATTTAGTCTTGTGACTCTTTGGGTACATTCTTTCAAAAAGGGGTAGTATCTGGGAGCAATATGACAATGGTATGGCAATTGCATCCTTCATTTTAATAAATGGTCTATATCACTTACCTATGATTTTTTTCCCTATAACCTAAGGGAAACCTACATGTGTCATTATTTCCTATAACCTAGGAGCAACCTTTTATCATGTCTTGCCTTACCATTATTTCATACCCTACCATTTGCCTATTCACAAACATGTTGTTACTTAGATTCCTCGCTATAGGGTGAACTACAATGGCTTGATGTCTATTTGGACTATGTAGGTAGCCCACAATGTTTTATGAGGTCAGCTCAACTACCCTTAATCCTATGCTCTCATTATTTTGTGAGTAACTTAAACCAACACTCTCATCATTTTATGACTAATCATTATTTGTATCTTGTAATCCTCAATTCAGTCAAGATACCCTAAAACACCCAAAAACATTAGAAAAACCCTAAAAAACACAAAATTGTGAAAATGACTTATAATTTCCATGAGAGATATAAATCCCTAAAAATATCTACTTATTTCATCATCTTGTTTACTAGTGATTTTCCTCCCTATTCTAGATAGTGCGGTTTACTGCATTTGCCAAATGAGAACCCCATCTCCAATGGTGACCATTTCCATTTGCCTTTACCATTTTCCCACTTATGTTTTCCTCCCATTTTTGAGAGAACTACATCAACCTATGGTACACATGAACTATGTAGGCAGTGTTTGGATGCATAGGGCATCTCAGGTTAGCTCGGCTAGTACCATTGATTGAGCCTATCATAGGTTTTATGGACTGTTACTTTTCACTTTCTCTCATGCTTTCATTGTTTTGTTAGTCATTTTTGTGTGTTTTTGTGCATTTGAAATTAATGCACTAAATTCACCCTAGATCTCTCATGCTCTCATCATTTTATAGGTCACTTCTATGGGTATTTACGCATTTGAAATTAATTCACTAATTCACCTTATGACTCTCTCATACCCTCGCCATTTTGTGAGACCATTCTTATTTACCTCTATGAATTGATCATTTTTCTTTCTCATCAATTTTATTTTATCCCACATTTTGAGAGAAATACATTTGGCCTAAAGTCCATATTAGAACTCATGTTCATGGTACTATGTAGGCAGTGTCCACTTACCTAGTGCATTTGGATACAACTTAACCACCCCTTATTTATTCTTCTATTCCCCCTGACCATTCTAGTGTCATTATTCCCTATAGCTTAGGGGTAACCTTTTGCTAATCCTACCTTTGTCATTGTTCCCTATAGCCTAAGGGCAACTTTTATCAGCATACATGGGTCTTTTCTCCCTATAGCCTAGGGGAAACCTTTGTGCCAAGCATAACACTTCTATTAAACATGCAAAAATAGTTAGATTAATTGTTTGTTCATTTGCCTTAGGTTAGTTTTTTTTCTATTTCTGCCTGAGATAAATCTTCATTGCATTGTATCTTCAATATCGTTCATTTCTTGTATACGCCTTGGATTCATTTGCCTTAACTTAGGTTGTCTATTGCTCTTGCTTTAACTTAATTTCCTATTGCTCATACTTTATCTTGTTTATTTATTCATTTGCCTTAGCGTAGGTTGTCTATTTCTCTTGATTTAACTTAATTGTTTATTGATTACACCTTAGCTTATTTGTTTATTGATTTCACCTTAGTTTAGGATATCTATTGCTCTTGCTTGAACAAAATTGTTTATTGCATTGCTTGAGTTTGGTTATTCATTTTATTTTCCTTAATTTCATTTTTAACTTCATTCCTTCTTTTAATTGGTTGATGACTAATGTTTTTTCTTTCATTAGTGTTTTAGTTATTTCTTTAGGTAGTTTGTTGTTCCTTTGTTTATCTGATTGGTTTATTTATTTTAACTGGTTGTTGATTGACTTCTTTTCTTATGTCTTTTTTCCTTGGTTGTAGTAGGATTATTACATTTTATTTGCACTTGAGTCTTGATTAACCATAAATTGTACTTGAGTTGTGAATATTTGTATTCAATCCTACACTTCATTTATTGCATTATATTCGCACTTGGGATTTGATTTTTCATATCTTATACCTAAGTGGTTTATATTTGCATTTCAATTAAGTTTTCCATGCTTATGATACACATTATTATTATAGTTGTCTATAACTATGATGCATGATATCACAAGCTAAAAAAAATCAAGCCAAAGAAGCTATCAAACAATGTTATCAATAATATTTCCTCTTGTTCACAACATGCATACCCCAAACAAATCTAAACCCATAATAACCAAATCACAATGACTATATAATGCACTAAAAAGGACGTGCATCTTTGAGTAAGCATATACTATAGGTCATAAACATGAGTAGATAAAAGTAGAGTCCAAAATTTCATATACATGGCATATAACAAATGAAATAACATACATGTTTAAATGGAAATAAACATCAACATTGAAAATTAATCACATCTAAGCATGGAGCCATGACCATTCATGATAAAGCAAATAACAAACCATCACATATATATCAAAAGAATAATAGTCCATGTACAATTTTGTAGCCCAAGTATGACTGTCATGTATCTCATAAGATAATGTCATATACATTACAACTATATACATGTCATACTGCCAAAATACAAAAAGACCACAAAGTTATACAACATCAACTTTGACTCTATGAGTCTTTAGATCTTGTAGAATGTGGTCTTGGTGGTCCTGGTGGTGGCAATGGTTATGGTTGATATACTAATTAACCTGATATTGTTATATCATGTGTCTTGGTCCTCAACTAAGAAGACCTACTACTAACCCTCTATGGTTCCCATACCTCAAAAGTAAGAATATGCTAATTTATTGGGATTATACTCTCATAGGCCCATTGATACTAGGAGCCCTTGTCCTTAGCTTGAAGGCTCTCCTAACCATCTTAGAAGACCCTACCTATGAGTTAACACCTCATGTCTCATCTTGCTCATGTCAAAGCCCTTGAACATCTATTAGGGCTTGATCCATATCTAATATGGTCTAATCCCTAGTTGCCTATATCTATACATGTGCCTGTGTCTTTTTGGCCACCTTTGCCTTTAGCTGATCAATCTTCAATTGAAGGGTACTAATATGACCATCTCTATGGATCACCTAAGCTTATAATTTGCCAAATCTCATTTGTAGGCCCTAGATCTCACCTAGCTTAGCTGTAATCTCCTCCTCAAGCATGTAAATATCCCTAGTTGATCTAGTTGTACTAGATGGCCCTGGCTAGCCTAGATCTATAGATGTACCTAATATACATGTTGGCTTGGGGTCTATCATCATAACCTAAGTATCATCACCCCTAATATCCCCATCATCATCATCACCACCCCCACTATTGTGACAACTATTGTTGGTAGTACTCATACCATTGCTCATCTCAGCTTCAACCTTACTATCCTTGTCTATATCCATATGATGTCCACCCTTCCCAACCTATCCACCCATTGCCTATATACCCTGTGCATATCCTAGTGCTTGTAATGGTGATATCAATTTTAGAGGACAAACCTGTGCCCACCATCAAACATAAGCTGATGTCATTCTTATATCTATCAGGCCACCATCATAGGCCCATGGAGTCCATGGAACTCCCCCATAACTTTGCACAATGATATTGTTAATAATCATTAGAGTCACATAATTAATCTCTTGAGTACTATGTGTAAACAATCTTGGGTTAGTAGGGACATCCTATAACATACCAAAATATCATAGTACTCCATCTAGCTTGTGCACTTCAATAATGTGGGCCTTTCTACCTGTCAAGAAACATTGAGAAGTCATGAAGCTCATGTACCAATCATCCTATTCCATTGCAACTCATATGGTAGGTAGGGTCACCAAATGAATAAATTGGTCTTCAACTTCATCCAATATGCATCGATAGAAATATATCTCACCGTGGTATCCTTTATGGCCTGCACCTATCTTAACCTAGCCATATGCCATTACATCATATAAGCTTCATACCTGTATCTATCCAACTAGAAGCTCAATATCTATGTGCTCCCATCCCCAAATCTAGAGCAAAGTATAAGTTCCAATACTCTAACCTCTTTGGTAGGCCATGATGTGAAAGTCTATGTATAGTTGGGCCAATACTAATAGCCCCCAAGAAAATCCAGTTGTATTGTCCATCATAGACTAGATCACTCTATCGAAGCCCATGTGAAATAATTGGCTACTCTTATTAGGGAAAAATATGTCATTGATAATAGCCATAAGAATGATGACCTCTCTATCAATCAATATTAGTGGTGATGGGTCCTCTAGGGCTGTCATCTGGGAAAATATTAGTGTATGTCTCTAGTAGATCAATGTCAATCTTCCCATGTGCCATGTGAATGTATCTATAGTCGATCAAATTATCCAACACAGCCTGCGACTATCTAGGCTCTCTCTAACATAATATTTAGCCTCTCATAGGTAGCTTGAGGATCTGCCAACTATCCTCAAGCATCATTATATCTTCCCCTATTGGTAGGTGGAATGTAGATGTCTCCAAGTGCCACCACTCCACCAGTGCACTAAAAAATCCCTAATTAGCTCTGATCATGGGTTTTCAAGCTACATCTAGTAGGCCCAAAATGTGTAAAAATGCTACCATGTCCTTTGTCTAGATTTGTGGAGTTTGTAAGTAGTGTGAACACTTCTCACATGCTTTTAGTACCTTGAGCCACTCCTACAACCATAGATAACTCCATGTTAGCCTATGTTATGATCTATCAAGTACCTACCTAATGCCAATTTACACTAAAGTTTCCCTAATTAGTGTTTTTTGACAAAGTCACCATTTTCCCTTAGAATTATGGCAAAGTCATTCTCATTTTGCATGAAAATAATGACTTCATCTATTTTAAGCGAAGTTGCCAATTTGAAATTTTGCAAGGATTTTCAATGAAGTCTCCATTTTTATTTTGCATGAAAATAGTGACTTCACATATTTTTGGAAAAATCATTGAAATGACGATTTCCACCCAAATTTGACGTTGTCATCATTTAGTGGAGGGCGAAGCTACCATTTTCCCTACCACACAAATGATGACTTCACCACTTTTTAATCCTAAACCTAGCATTTACTATACAATTAATGACTAAAAAAGTCAAGTGAGGTGACTTATCGATGATTCTTTGTGTGGTGTTCACTCATGCTCCCTCACCTGATCACTTACGTGTCTCTGTCCTCGTCTATGCACCAATTTTTATTGCCTTTCTCTTATTATGTCAAAGCTCCAATTTATAAATGGTTTGGGTGAAAATGATTTTTGTCATCCTATGGGGTGAATATGTAGCTTGAAATTTTAATTTTTCATCCCCTAGTGCCTAAAATTCCTTCCATTCATTCCAGGTGATATATTTTTGACTCTGTGGTCCATTTTTTGCTCCGTTCATTTCTACATTCATTATTTTTTACTATTTTTATCACCAAACTGTGTTATTGGGCCCTTTTGGAGACTTGTGTAACAACACTATTTTTTTGTCGTACCATGTGCTAGTTCAACATGCATCTTTGTACTAATAGGGATTTTAGATTTGTGTTGTTATTCTATTCCAAATCATCATTAATTCATATTATGGGTTTATTACATGAACTACCTTTGTGTATTTACCCAAACATGATAAATTATTTCGACCAATTCATGATTTATTCTACCTTACTAGGGAAAAATGCTTTTATTTCATGGGAAATATGACATGTTGGGGTAAATTACTATGTTAATGATTACAACTACCTTTTGCCAAATCATTATTTTAACCTATCTACCCTATCGGGGTAAATCACTATGCCACTGAATATAACTGCCTTTGGGCAAATCAGTATGTCAACCCCCATCACTGCTAGACCATGTCATTTCCTATTTTTAAGGACCCATTTGACATCACTATTTATTGTCTACTCCTTCAAGGGGCATCTTGGGCAAATCGATCGCCCTTTGGGGCATGAACCTATACCGTATTGACTCGTAACAACCTACAATTATCAACATGTCACTTGTCAAGTATTAAATTTTTTGACTTAATGAATTTTTCATTATTTGAAAATAAATTATTGTGTTTGTGTCTCATAATTCCTTCTCAAATAGGGGCAAAATGTAGACACTCCTTTTAGGCCACATCTGTGTCTAAGTAGACTTCAGACTAGTTTCTACCAAACCACATAAATTATGCATAGAAATCATTAAACATCCCAAATTCATCTGCACATTTGACGTAAATGCCTAGAATTATGTCAGGGCATCTCTATTTAGGGTATTACCTTATACATAATGATAATCTCTCATGGATTCATAACTAGTTAACTTGCAACCAAGTAAACTGACATTTTTGACCAATTAAACGGGGAACTTAACCCAATTCTTGAAATGACCAAAAGCCTACGCAAAATTAATTAAGTAAATTAAATTAAATGCTTAGTTAAATAATCCATGTTGAATTAGTGAATATATAATTATCAAAAATAAAAATTCAACATATATCAAGGGAAATGAGGTCATGATGATGTCATCATCCTCAAAGTCAAGAATTGAAAAATATCAACATAAATGCCATAAAAATCAGAAATATTAAGTTATGCCTCCATAGATGCATAATTAAAGACATCATATATTTCATTTGAACTCCCAATCCAAACCTAAGGTTAGTCTAAACCTAATCATACCTAGGTTGGAATTAGTTTGAAAACTATAAATACATAGTTTCACACTCACTTCCAACAAGCTCCTTTATGCCAAATGTATAATGCCAAATTGTTGAAGAGATATATTCATTGCTAATACATGCCAAATCCAAAACCAAAGTAAAGAAAGGGAAGGTGCTACCCACAAAGCAAGAGCATCGATGAAGACTCCATTGGACACAAGTCAAGCACAAGCCAACTTTCATGCCAACAGGCATTCTAAATTTTCAAGGAAGGTGGAAACATCATTTTGCCTTCTTGTTTCCCTTTTGTCTTATTTTTTATATTTCTCCCTAAAGTATCTAGGCTTGGGAATGCTTTGTCTTAAACTTGTTGTTGATGTTCATTCTCCTAACAAGTGATTAATGCATTTTTCCCTTAGATTCTTATTGTATATAGAGTGGTCTACCCCTCAAGTGAGGTTGGATTTATCCTAATTCTACCTCAACACCACCCACCTTATACATGAAATAACTATTGGGCACATCATCAGAATTTGGAATCTTGTTCCCTGACCCAAGGGAAAATTATGGTTGGATATAGAGGTGGATAAATGTTATTGCTCGCACTATAAACTTTCTTCGTATTTATGGTAAGTATGCTTCTCTTTTTTGGTGATGAATTTATAATGCCACAAATTATGAATACATCTGAGTTGTACAATAGATTGAAGCATCACCTTTTAATGTTCATTTACAAACCCAAGTCGCTCATCAATGTCATAAACTACAAATTGAGGAGATATACAAGGCCATAGGGGATCAACTGTGAGCTCGAACACATTGGCTAAAAATTGGGGACAAGGTCACCAAGGAATTTGTTTCTCTTTTACACTCTAGAAGGATTGTTGATAGAATTAAAGTTGTCAAGGAAGGTTTTGATCAGTTTACCAAAGTCCCTGACATTTTGTAGACCTTTTTTCATCATTATCATGGGGTTTTCTTAGCCCAGACTACTTACCCTAAGCATGAAGTTGCTCTCAAAAAGTGTCTCCAATTTATTCCTTGTAAAGTTTCTAATGCTCAATGGGTCACTTGTGATAGGCCCTTAACCCGCAATGACCTTCATGAGGTCGTTATGTAGATGGATATTGACAAAGCCCCAGGCATTGATGGTTTTCCATGTGAATTTTATCAGACTTTATAGGATACTATTGGTCATAATCTTCATAAGGTATACTCCAAATCAAATCTAATAAATTCTTTAAGACCTCTCATAAATCAAGGTAACAGTAAATTCATCCCTAAAGCTAATTATTTTGAGATTATTACGAACTAGAGATTAATTACTCTTCTCAATGTCTCATACAAGATTATTGATAAGGCATTGGCTCTCAAACTTAAGCATCTTCTTCATTTAATTTTTATAAGGGGATAAATAAGTTTTATCCAACATTGATACATTCTAGATGATCCATAAACTAGGTTTATTTCATAGATAAATCAAACAATTTAAAATTAGATACTGAAATTCTCAATTTCCCATTTAAATGAAATTGGTTATAGAATAATCTAGGAATGATTTCAAACTCTGTAATTCATTCCCGCTTTTAAAACTCATTATTTTTGCTTTATAAATTCCCATAATTAATCCTAATTTTCTTGTAATTCATTTGCAACTGAATTAAATTAAAAACCAAAAATCAATGAAATAAAAATCAACACCAATC